>JAJQQW010000021.1:50162795-50624659 GCA_025583905.1 Ia io | reverse complement strand
CCTGGTTCTGCTGGGAGCTGTGGCTGGAGCTGTGATGTGGGGTAGGAGGCACTCAGGTGGGGGGTGGGGTCTGAGTTTGCACTCTAGGCAATGACAGCGCCCAGGGTTTTGATGTGTCTCTCTCGGCTTCTAAAGGTGAGACCTGCCGTGGGGAGGGGTGGGCAGAGGGGAGGCCTGGGTGGTGGGGAGTCTGTGGGGCACTGTGAACATGAAGTGGGTTTGAGAATGTCACCAGTTATAGTGACTGACCTGAATCTGTTCACGATGATTGTCCTCCACAGCGTGAGGAGCTGCCTTGTTCGGACTGAGTGATGGAAGATGTGTCTACGTTCCCACTTCTTGACTGAAGAACCTCTGATGGGGGGACTGGCCCCGTCCTGCCCCCACACTTTCTGATCCACCAGAGGCTGGCTGGGCCCTCACTATCGCTGTTTTACTTCCTTATGCTCTGAGCTGCAAGCTGTTCCTTCCGCATTGAAATTAGGTTCTGGAGGTGACTTTGTTCATTTCTTGCCATGAAGGATTACTGGGTAAATTAAAGGAGAAGATCCTAAATTTGAGAGAAATACATATAAACACCAAGAACTTTCCAGAGCTCATGTGTTTGCTGTGCTGAGTTGTCCCAGGTGTGGACAGGAGAGGTGGTGAAGACTGACTGTGGTCGGGTCTTGTGCCCAGGGGGTGCTCAGTGCATCGTGGGCTTCGATGTGGTCACTCCTCGGCTGGGTCACCTCTCTGCTCCTGTGACCTTGTCCCTCAGGGGAACCCTGTCCCACGAGGACCTGTGGTCACTGGAACTCAGACATCACTAAGGCCTTGTCACGTGTCCTAATGCAGCGCATCTCCAGGACCCTGGACAGCGACGCCTTCCTGGGGCAGGTCAGCCTGGGTTGAGGCCTGGGTGGGGCCCCAGCACCCATCTTCTGGGTGTTCCTTGTTTCTTTGGTTTTGTAGATATTATGCCGGTTGTTATTTTCATGTGTGAGTTATGGTCTCATTCTCTGGGTGTCCCCGTCTGACAGTATCAGGGCTCATTTTTGCCGTCAGTGTCCCGCAGGCCCAGGGACCCTGCACACAGGACTCTGTGGTGTGCAGAGATGGCTCTTCAGGCTCCTCTTGCTCTGCCTCCTTCTAGGGCCTGAATGTTCCAACCCTCTGATCAGCTTGGTCTTTCTGGGGACCAGCCCCACCCTGACGCTGTCCAGGCCCCTCAGCCAAGAGCCATCTCATCAGCATCCCAAAGAGACTTGTCACTCAGGAGATGCCCAGGGTTTTAGGGGCTCAGTGCCAGGAGCCAGGGGCAAAGACCAGACACTTTCTCTTATCCCACAGGTCTCTGCCCACAGATCCATTAATAGCCAAATTGCCCCAGTAGTTAAGGATGCTGGCACCTTACTAGTGTCCCTGTCACTCATGAACAAGAGTCCAGTCTATCCTCCTGTTGAGGATGGTTACATGGTCCACACATTTATGGAAATTGCCCAACATATTTAGTCAGAGGGGAAACTCAAGTTCAGCCACAATGTGATATTGGTGCCCACCTCCCAGGAGAGCAAAAATGAAAGACTGAGACAAAGTCAATTGTTAGCAGGAATTTGGACTCATTGTATCTCTCATATATTCCTGGTGGGAGGAAGTCGTTTCAAATACCGTACTTTGAAAATGCTTTGGCAGCACTCAATACATCCAGCATTTGGCAGTACTCACTACACCCAATGCCCCAGCAATTCCACTCCTGGTTATATCCCCAATAGACACACATACATATGTGTGCAAAACATATGAAGAATTTGTTCATTGCTGCACAATTTGCAAAATCTGCGTATAAGACAAATGCGCATGAGCAGTAGAGGAGAAATGTGGTGTGTTCATAGGACAGCCCAGTAACCCTGAGAATGGATATGCTACAAGCACAAGAGCCACTGGGACAAGGGTGGGACATGATGTGGAGAGAGAGCAGGTGCAGGGAGGCGGCCACTGTTACATTCCCTTCTCCCAAAAGCTGATGGAACTCATCTGTGGGGTAGAAATCTAGGGAGGGGTGAGTTGGGATGAGGGCAGTGTGTGACCAAGTAAAATTGAAGAGGGTCCGCTGAGGACTGGAATATTTTGTGAGTGTTGTTGATCGCACCCTCACCCTGTGCAAATCCATTGTACACATGGGATTTGTCCACGTCAAATGTGATCCTTCATCTTTTCATCTATTATTAAAATTTTATCTTTCAATTTCACCCAATTTCCTATTTGTTCTTGTTCTTTCTCAATTTTAGATTCTGATGGTATCTTTCTGTTTGTCCTAATTATTACTTTCCCTAAATCCTGTCTGTATGACAAGAATAATTCTTTCCAGGGTAAAACCTCAAAAAAACACACAGAAGTAGAAGTGGGAGAAGAAGAGGAAGAGGAAGAGGAAGAAGAAGAAGAAGAAGAAGAAGAAGAAGAAGAAGAAGAAGAAGAAGAGGAAGAGGAAGAAGAAGAAGAAGAGGAAGAAGAAGAAGAAGAAGAAGAAGAAGAAGAAGAAGAAGAAGAAGAAGAAGAAGAAGAAGAAGAAGAAGAAGAAGAGAATGCAGAGGAGGAGGAGAGCTAGTGGGTATACAGTCAGTCACCAAAGAGCAGGACGGTGTGGTGGCTAATGAAGCACATCATGGTCTCCTTGAGGCCGCGTGGACATTAGGGATCCCAGGACACTGAGCAGCGTTAGCACAGCTCACAGGGGACAGTCTACAGGCTGAACATCCCTGAGCCCTGTAGGAAGGATCGTGGCGTTTCCATCAGGGAGGGACCAGCTTCCTGACCCAGGTGAGAGGCTCAGCCTGGGACCATCCTGGTGTCAGCCTGACGTTGGGAGCAGGGGAACCCTGAGGACAGGGCCCCTGTGAGAATGGGGTGTGATTGTACAATGAATGGAGGGGGGAATGGGGTGTGATTGTACAATGAATGGAGGGGGAGATGGGGTGTGATTGTACAATGATGGAGGGGGGAATGGGGTGTGATTGTATAATGAATGGAGGGGGGAATGGGGTGTGACTGTACAATGAATGGAGGGGGAAATGGGGTGTGACTATACAATGAATGGAAGGGGGGAATGGGGTGTGACTGTACAATGAATGGAGGGGGAATGGGGTGTGACTGTACAATGAATGGAGGGGGAATGGGGTGTGATTGTACAATGAATGGAGGGGGAATGGGGTGTGACTGTACAATGAGTGGAGGGGGAATGTAGTGTGAATGTACAATGAATGGAGGGGGGAATGGGGTGCGACTATACAATGAATGGAGGGGGGAATGGGGTGTGATTGTACAATGAATGGAGGGGGAGGACTGTTACGAAACCGTGGGTTTCAGTTCCCAGGGAACAGCTGTGACTCGGAACTCAGACCCGTCCACAGGGAGCACAGGCACCTGTTCCTGCCCGTCGTTCAGCTGCTGGTGAGGACCATGAGGACAGCCTTCAGGAAGGAAGGTTGATGGACAAGACGTGGGAGATGGTATCACAGGCTTGGGGTTGGCTTCCTACAAACCCGGTGGGGGCGCAGGAATCCATGGGGCTGGTTTCCCATAAAATGGGATCCGTGTCAGAACGCCCTCTCCTGGTCAGGACAGGGAGGCGTCGCCAGCTTACTCAGTGGCTAGACCTCAGGCTCACCTCAGGAGTGCTGGGAACTCCCAACCCCCTGGGGTTCCCTTCTCTATCTGACACATTAATGGCCAAATTACCAATAATCACCGCAGGGGCAGGTAGAGATTTGAGTCGAGATAAAGTTGCTCCTCTTTGGAGACGTCCCAGACTCTCCCCATAAACAGTGTCACCTGTGCCTAAGGTGACATGATAATGGCATCTCTGTGGGAGGATAAGGTTCAGGATCCCTGTCCCTGTAACTATAGACTCAGGGACCCGGCTCGTCCTCAATGACACATCCCTGCACAGAGCTCAAGAGCAAAGACCAGCCAGGTGAGGTCTTCCTCATGTCCAACCTCAGGGCAGAAATCAGGAGAGGAGGGTGGGTCCAGGAGAGGAGATGGAACTGGGGTGGGTCGTCCCATGGGGCAGGACAGGCGCTGTCCCACCTGTATCTGAGCTGCTTCTGCTCGCTCTGCTGGGCTGGGTGGGGGGGGGGGTATGTGCTGGGGAGTGTCCCAGGGTGGGATTCCCGCCAATGCTGGGCTCCTTGCACCTCTGTGTGTCCTAGAGTCCCTGACAATGAAGGACCCAACACGGGGCTCCCTTTGGGATCTGAGCCAAGGGTAGGACGGCCAGGGTCACTGAGCTGCTCAGCCATGTGCAGAGGGTCTGCTTCTCTTCTCAGACCTGATCGAGCTTGAGGCTTGGGTGTGAAAACCATTGTAAAACTGATGAAATTGGTGTGTAGAATTTGGGTGATAACTTTAAAATTCTGACATAAAATAAGGTTTCTACACACACACACACACACACACACACACACACACACACACGAGCGCGCGCCCAGACACGCACAGACAGATATTCACCCAGAATCCTAGTCTGTGGTTCAATAACATGCTATACAGACCACTGAACAATATATGTTTCATTGATTTTTAAGGAGAGCCGGAAGCAGAGGGAGAGAGAGATAGAAACGTTGATGAGAAACATCTGCTGCCTCCATAATGCACCCCACTGGGGACTGAGCTGCTACCCAGGCATGTGCCCGACTGGGAAGGAAAGTGGCCATCCCTTGGTGCATGGGGGGATGCCCAACCACTGAGCCATGCTGGCCGGTGATATCAGGATCTTGTGTGTTTCCTGCGGAAATGCTGCCTTGGGCTGCATTGTCTCTATCTCCCTGGGAGGTGGGGGCTCTTTTCTCTCTGTGCGCTCTCTGTGGTGTGACTGAGAGTTGCTCTGTGCATGTGAGGCAGCAAAGGGAGAGAGAAATTGCTGGAGAGATCATCTCTATTTGTCCAATAGTTTGACGGGTGCAACATGCCGGCTCTGTTCTTCCCATTTGACATTTTAATGTTTTATCCTCTCATCCCAGGTTGCCACAGACAATCCAACATGGAACCCAGTCCCATCTCCCATCACCGTGGCTTCTGCTCCTCCTATGAACTCTGTGTGAGAGCTCACATGTCCCAGCCATGTGAGCACAGTGAGCAGGGAGAGCACATGGTGGGCACACCCCCTTGACCTCTGTTCTGCATTAACATCTCTGTTCCTCTCTCCCAGGAGGAAGCAGAGGTGCAGACTGGGAAGCAGCATCCCCAGGGGCACTAAGCTCACTCTTGAGGGACCTTGACACCAGGTCGAAGCTGTGGGGTCCAGAGGCCGGAGCTCCCACCCCCTGCCCTGGGCTCCTTCCCACGGTCCTGTCACCATCCCGTGTCACAGATGAGGAACGGGGTCCTGAGAACTCAATGCGGGGGTCCCGGTGTCCTGAGCCAGCGAGTGGGGAGGTGAGAAGAGGAGCAGATCTGGAGGTACAGGAGCTGAGGGTTATGGGGGCTCACTGTCCCCTTCCCGTGCGGCCTGCACAGCAGTTTCATAAGCTGCACCCCCTGCTCCTGAAGGGAAAGGGCATTTGGTGACTCTGGGATTTTAAAAAACTGGAGTCTCCTTGCTTGTCCTCAGTAATGGCGTCAGGGGTCTCTAGGGGCATGAAGACCGTGCCTCTGATTGACGTCACTCCCTGAGCCCGCCCATGGCCCCTGTGGGCTGTGCCTGAGGGACCCTTGCTGTTCACTCATAGAAGCTTCCACAGCTTTGATGGCCGCCTCCCTGTTCTGGGGGAACTGGAGCTCAGAGCACCAGCCTGATGCTCCTTTAGGGAGAAGTGGGCAGAGAGCTCCCCCTGCAGGAGGAGGGCAGGCCCGGTCCCAGGCCCAGGCCGGGCGCTCAGGTCTCAGCCCAGGGAGGAGTCTGGAGCAGAGCCGCTCAAGGTTGGGGCTCCCCTTCTCCCTGGGGTTCCCTCTCCATCTAACATCCCTGCTGAGTCCTCCTTCCCGGATACGCATGACGCAGCCTCACTGCTCACTCCCATTGGCTGTCTGCTTCCAGGTTAGACCATCTCCAGGAGCCCCTGGGACTCAGATGGTCCCCCCGACCCCTAGGATGCGGGTCCTGAGGCCCCCCACCCTCCTCCTGCTGCTCTCGGGGGCGCTGGTCCTGACCCCCAGCCGGGCCGGTGAGTGCGGGGTCGGAGGGGGCGGCTGTGCGGGGAGGAGCGAGGGGACCCGGCGGGGGCGCAGGGCCGGGAAGGCGCGTGTCCAGCCCTGGCCCTGCCCCCCATCCGCCCCCCAGGCCCCCACTCCATGAGGTATTTCTACACCGGCGCGTCCCGGCCGGGATGCAGGGAGCCCCGCTTCCTCTCCGTCGGCTACGTGGACGACAAGCAGTTCGTGCGGTTCGACAGCGACGGGGCGAGTCCGAGGGCGGAGCCGCGGACGCCGTGGATGCAGCAGCCGTGGGTGGAGCGGGAGAGTCCGGGGTATTGGCACCTAGAAACGGGGAAGTTCAAGGTCCACGCACAGACTTTCCGATTGGGCCTGCAGAACCTGCGCGGCTACTACAACCAGAGCGAGGACGGTGAGCTGCGCTCCGGGCCCGTCACGACCCCCCTCCCCACGGACGGGCCGAGGTCGCCCCGAGTGTCCGGATCCAATCCCAGCATCACCCTGACGTGGAGGTCCCGCCCGGCCCCCACCCGGGAGGAGCCCGGGGGGACTGTGACCCGATTTTTTATTTTAGTTTAGATTCATCCTTGGGGTGCAGTGGGCGGGGCTGACCTCGGGGCGTGGTCAGGGTCTCACACCCTCCAGTGGATGTATGGCTGCGATGTGGGATCCAACGGGCTCCTCCTCCGCGGGTACGATGCTTATGCTTATGACGGCACCGACTACATCGCCCTGGACGAGGACCTGACCTCCTGGACCTCGGCCGATGGCGGCTCAGATCACAAAGCGCAAGTGGGAGGCGGCGGGTGCAGCTGAGCAAAGCAGGACCTACCTGGAGGGGGAGTGTGTGGAGTGGCTCCGCCTTTACCTGGAGAAAGGGAAGGAGACCCTGCTGCGCGCAGGTACCAGGGGCCCTGGCGCCGCCCCATCTCCCCGGGGCTGGGGCTCCTACAAGGAGACAGGACAGGGGCTCTGTGTCCAGGGCAAGACCCCCCTGGATGTCCAGGTCAGGTACCAGAGGGATTCCCCCTTCTCTCAGGGACAGTTAGGGGTGCAGGTTCTCCTGGAGTGCAGGGAGACCCCCTGACATAGCCCATCAGCGGTTCCCATGGGCCCTGCAGGGGCTCTGGGACCCACAGGGACCTTCTCTCTCAGGTCTCGTGCCTGCCCCACACCCCCTGTGTCTGAGGCCTGACCCCAGCTTTTCTGAGTCACGTGGCCTCCACCCAGGTCAGGACCACAAATCCCTTTTCTCCCCTCAGAGACCGGCCTCCTGCCCTGGGCTGTGTCACTCTGATTCTAGAACTTTCTAAAGACGAGGAGGTCCTTCCAGGTGCCTCTGTCCAGGCTGGTGTGTGGGCTGTGTGCTCCCTCCCCCACCCAGATGTCTCTTCACTCTCAGGATGGTCACATGGGCGCTGCTGGAGTGTCCCATGGCGGATGCAAAGTTCCTGCATTTTCTCCCCTCCACTCAGACCCTCCAAAGGCACACGTGACCCACCACCCCATGTCTGCCCGTGAGGTCACCCTGAGGTGCTGGGCGCTGGGCTTCTACCCTGCGGACATCAGCCTGACCTGGCAGCGTGACGGGGAGGACCAGACCCAGGACATGGAGCTGGTGGAGACCAGGCCTGCGGGGGACGGGACCTTCCAGAAGTGGGCGGCCATGGGGGTGCCCCCTGGAGAGGAGCAGAGATACACGTGCCATGTGCAGCACGAGGGGCTGCCCGAGCCCCTGACCCTGAGATGGGGTGAGGAGGGCCGTGGGCACAGAGCCTCTTCTCAGGGCAGCGGGGACCCTAGGGGACCTCAGTGGGGTTCTGGCTGAGGCCTGGGGTCGGAGCCCTCACCCTCCCTTCACTTCTCCCCCAGAGCCGCCTCCTCACACCTTCATCTTCATCTTCCTGGGCATTTCTGGGGGCCTGGTTCTGCTGGGAGCTGTGGCTGGAGCTGTGATGTGGGGGAGGAGGCGCTCAGGTGGGGGAAGCATGGGGTATGAGTGTGTACTCTAGGCAGTGACAGTGCCCAGGGCTCTGATGTGTCTCTCTCAGCTTCTAAAGGTGAGACCTGCCGTGGGGAGGGGTGGGCAGAGGGAGACCTGGGTGGTGGGGAGTCTGTGGGACCCTGAGCATGAAGTGGGTTTGAGAATGTCACCAGTTCCAGCCACTGCCCTGGATCTGCTCATGATGATTGTCCTGCAAAGCGTAAGGAGCTGCCTTGTGGGGACTGAGTGATGGAAGATGTGTTCACGCTCCCACTTCCTGACTTAGGAACCTCTGATTGGGGGGGGGGGGGGGTCAGCCTGCCCTGCTCCCTACACTTTCCTGTCCAGCAGAGGTGGGCTGGGCCCTCACTATCGCTTTCTTTACCTCCTCATGCTCTGAGCTGCAAGCTGTTCCTTCTGCATTGAAATGAGGTTCTGGGGGTGACTTTGTTCATTTCTTGCCATGAGGGGTTGGAGTGTAAATTAAAGGAGAAGATCCTCCATTTTGAGAGGAAACAAATATAAACACCAAGAACTTTGCAGAGCCCATGTGTTTCCTGTGCTGAGCTGTCCCAGGTGTGGACAGGAGGGGTTGTGAGGACCGAGCGTGGTGGTTGCCCAGTGGGTGCTGAGTGCATCGTGGGTTTGATGTGGTCATTCCTCGGCCAGGTCACCTCTCTGCTCCTCTGACCATGTCCCTAAGGGAACCCTGTCCCACCAGGACCTGTGGTCACAGAGACTCCCATCCCCCAGGCCTTGTTTTCTGTGCTAATGCAGCGCCTCTCCAGGACCCTGGACAGCGAGCCTTCCTGGGGCAGGTCAGCCTGGGCTCAGGCCTGGATGGGCCCAGCACCCGTCTTCTGGGTGTTCCTTGTTTCTTTGATTTTGTAGATATTATGCCTGTTGTTATTTTCATGTGTGAGTTGTGGCCTCATTATCGGTGTCCCCGTCTGACAGCAACAGGGTACATGTTACCCGTCAGTGTCCTGCAGGCCCAGGGTCCCTGCACACAGGACTCTGTGTGTGGAGCGATGGCTCTTCAGGCTCCTCCTGCTCTCTCTCCTTCTAGGGCCTGAACGTTCCCACCCTCTGATCAGCTTGGTCTTTCTGGGGACCAGCCCCCACCCTGACGCTCTCCAGGCCCCTCAGCCAAGAGCCACCTCATCAGCCTCCCAAAGACACCTGTCACTCAGAAGGTGCCCAGGGTTTAGGAGCCTGTGAACTGTGGGGGGCGGGGGTGGTGCCCCACCATCTGACCCCCCACCCCGGGTGTGGCTGACAGCGCTGATGGTCAGAGAGCCTTGGGGACGGGCCCCTGACACAGTGGCTGCTGCCCTGGCCGGCCGCTCAGCGCCTAGAGCTCCGCCCTCGCCACAGAGTCCCAGGCGCTGGTCCTGGGCAAGAGCCTTGCTGGGCAGCAGACCCCTCCCCGCGGGAGGCACCAGTCCCGGCCTCTCTCCTTCCTGGGGTTACCCCTATCCCCTCCTCCTCCCTACCTCTCCCCTCCTCTTCCCTCCCTGTGATCTCTAAGGAGCAGAGAAATCACTGGAAACATACCCCCGTGAGAATTAACCAGAACATACATAAACACGAGTGTGTGCGCATGTGTGTTCACATGTGTGTGCATGTGTGTGTGTGTGTATCATCTCATGTGAGTGTCACTGACCTGCATGTTGGGTGTGCTCACACCTTCAGCGCCAATAAACACAGGACAGAGCAGGGGGGCTGCGGCCACACCGCTCTCTCCTCGCTGTCCCTCCTCCCGCGGGGGCACCGCCAACCCCGAGGACCGGCCGCTGCAGACGCGGGGGTGCGGGGGGAACTGCCGCGTAAGGGCCTGGCGTCCCTTCACCCCCCGCCCTCAACTCCGATCCCAACCCGGACCCCGACTCTGGCCTACTGCGCTGTTAGGGGCCGCCCCGGCTTGGACGAGGGGCAGGAGCAGCAGCGCTGGCGTCGGGGCGCTCACCGGGTGCGGGGACACCGGCCCAACCTCAGCCGCCGGCGGGGCGGGCGCAGTCCCAGCTCCACCCGCGAGGCCCGGGCGCGTCTCCAGAAGGGCCCATCCCCGCTGCTCGCTGGGCGCCGGGTCTGGGGGTCGGCGCGTCCCGGGGCAGCGGACACCTGCGGGGTGAGGGGAGAGGGCGGTGCCACGCCCTGATCCCTTCTCCCCCTCCCGCCCTGCCCGCCCCGCGGCCCCGCCTCCCCAGCGGTGACCTCCGCGCGGGCCCCCGGGCCCCCGACGGGCCGTGGCCGAAGAGCCAAGGAGGGTCTGCGGGCCGCGTCCCGGCCATCGGGGGAGGAACTGGCGGGTCCCAGGAGGGACAGTCGGGCGGCCGGGGACCCGCAAAGGAGGCTGCGCGGCTCCCAGCACCTCTGTGGGTCCGAGTCCTGGGCTGGGCCCTCTCGCCGCCCCCTCCGGCAAGGCTTCCTGGGTCGCCCTGCCCCCGCGGGGCCTCCTCGCGTCCCGGGCGCCGCGTCCCCAGAGGCGGGGGTGCGGGAAGCTGCGTGCGCGGTGCCGTCTCCACGGACGCGCAGGGGACGGGCCTGCGCGGTGCGATCCGAGTCCCAGAGCCGCGGTCAGTGACACAGCAGGACCCCCCCGTGGGGACGGGGTGTCTCTCACACAGTCACCCCCTCAGCAGGTCCCCACGCGCCCGGGCGCTGCCCTCGCCCCCAACCTCCCAGCTGGAGGCCTGTTGAGGGGACGCAGCTGGAGACACCCCTGCCTCCTCCCTCCCCCTCTGCCCGTCCCCGTGGGAACCCGCCCCTGGCCCCTCAGCAAGGCCGTCAGCTCTGGCTCCTGGGGGCACCCCTCTTTCTGAGAGAGGGGGTGCATCAGGCTGAGCACAGTTTTCAGTGAGAAAAGCAGCCGCACTTACACTGTCCTGAGGACAGAGGGAGAGGCCAGGGCCTCCCTCACAGCCCGGAGCGCGGGGGATTCTGCGAAATGGGTGCGTGTGGAGTCCGTCCCCGGATGCGCACACTCAGGAGGAGGGCATTTCAGTTGAGGGACAAACACCCACATTACAGAGAAAGCAAACAAACCCCCACTTTACAGCCCGGAGGCTGGGCCCTGGGGGCGTGGCCTTGGGGGTGAACGTGCGGTGTGCTGCCCCCTGGTGGCGCCCGAAGGTGCGGGCGCAGGAGCCGCGTCCCGCCCGCGGGGCGTCCGCACAGGAGCCTCCCAACAGGGCGGCGGCTCAGGTGCAGCTTTAAGGGCCCAGGAGCTCCGGGGGGACCCCCCCCCTCCGCTAACGGGGCTCCGCACACTCAGGCTGCCCCGCGGGCGAGGGGCCGCAGGAGGCAGAGGGGAGAGGGGGACAGAGGCCCCACACTCACGGGGTGTCATGGCCACGGGGCCCCAGCTCCCCCTCCTCCCCCGCGCAGACTCCCTGGGGGAGAAGGAAACCAGATGTGGGGACCGGACCCCCAAAGGGAAGAGGAGCCCCCTGACTGCCCGCAGGCCACAGCTGAGGCCCCGCAGCAGCATCCACCCCGCGGGGGCCCCGCACCTCACTCCTGGGAGGGCCCCCGCGGGTCGGGGCCCAGGAGGGAGCCCCCCAGCACCAGGCCGGGCTCCTGGGCGGCGGGGCCCGCTCCGGGGCCCGAAGGGGCGACAGCGCCACCCCCTCTGCTGCGCTCAGGTCAGAGGTCTGAGGTCCGCCCCTCCTGGAGCCCCTCCTCCTGGGGGCTGTGAGCACATGTTGGGGGAGGCGCCCCAGTCCTTCCTGACGCTCCCCCCTCAGGCCCTGCTCAGCGCCCAGAAGATGGGGCCTGGGAGACCGCAGGGCCCTGGGGTGTCCGTGTTCCGACCGTGGGGGCCGCTGCAGTCTCTCCCTCATGGGGGACCTGGGAGGCCTGGAGGGTCTGCGCTGTGGTTTGGGGGGTGAAGGGACCCTGCCCCTGGCTGTCCTCCTGTGCTCCGGGCCCAGCAGCCTCCTCACAGAACATTCTGGAACGTGGCAGCCGCTCACCTGCCAGGAGGGCAGAGCCCTGGCAGCCCCTGATGGACAGGGAGCGGGTGAGGGAGGAGCCAGCAGGGCTCTGAGCAAACCCCTGGTCCCACCCCCGCTGCAGCCCGCCTGCGCCTCTCTGAGCGCCTCCTCCCCGTCCCCCTTCCTCCCCCCCCCCCCCCCCGCC
Source organism: Ia io (assembly GCA_025583905.1). Lineage (NCBI taxonomy): Eukaryota > Metazoa > Chordata > Mammalia > Chiroptera > Vespertilionidae > Ia > Ia io. The sequence goes on along the minus strand of JAJQQW010000021.1, from coordinate 50,612,400 downwards.
ACACACACACAGCGTCCCCTCCGTGTGCCTCGTGGGTTTGCGCTGCGGAGTCAGTCTGACCCTCCATGTGGGTCACAGGGGTGAGGCCTGAGACTCAGTAAGCGCTCCCATCCCCCAGTTACCATGGTGACAGGGGTTAGAGGCTTCCATGCATCCCATTCTGTGCTTTATACACAACACAATCTTGGCCGGTTTGGCTCAGTGGATAGAGCGTCGGCCTGCGGACTGAAGGGTCCCAGGTTCGATTCCGGTCAAGGGCATGCACCGTGGTTGCGGGCACATCCCCAGTGGGGAGTGTGCAGGAGGCAGCTGATCGATGTTTCTAACTCTCTATCCTTCTCCCTTCATCTCTGTAAGAAATCAATAAAATGTATTTTTTAAAAATATACCAGAACACAAGAAACAGCCTTCAATGTGCATATATTTTTATAAGAATAATTAACTTTGTTCTCTGTCGTCTTGAAAGTAATGACTAAACTGCTCAGAATCCCTGGCCTGGCTGCTCGCTGGTCCTGACGGCAATGGCTCCCCATGAACCTTCCTGAGCTTCATGTTCATGCTTCTCCTGGGCTTCCTAGCTGAGTCCACACCCTACCTACGAGCCATGCTTTCCCATGGTCCCACCTGGACCCCGCCAGCAGCCCCGCCCCCACCCAGTGGGTAGTTTACCTCCCAAAGGAGAAGGCTGGGTCCTAGTGCTCCCCAGTTCACACAGCTCTTCACCCCCTTCCAGAAACCGGCAGCCTCCCGGGCGTGCTGATCAGTTCTGACCGCAGAACCTCCAATAGTGCCGCTGTGGGTGCCACCGATGTCCTCGCACTTTCACAGCTGGAACAGGCGGCTTTGCAAACAGCCAGGTCCTGGGTGTTCAAAGACCCTGACAGAGCACGAGGCACAGCCCCTCTGGTGAGAAAGAGTTAAGAACCCTCCAGGCCCAGCGGTAAAAAGGAACTCCTACCATTTGCAACAGCATGGATGGACCTGGAGAGTGACATGCTAAGCGAAACAAGCCAGTCGGAGAAAGATAATATCAGGGGATCTCACTCATATGTGGGATATAATGACCAACAGAAACTGATGAACAAGAACAGATCCAGAGACAAATGGCAGGGGAGGGGGGCGGTTAGAGAGCAACCAAAGGACTTGTACGAATGCATATTAGCACAACCAATAGGCACAGACACTGGGGCTTGGGGGCTGCCCTCTGGGGTGGATGGCGGGGGAAGGGGGAGCGTGGTGATCAATCGGGGAAAAGAGAGACTTATGTAAAACTTTAGACAATAATATATATAATAGAAATAGTAATTGGGTAAAGAAGTGATAGATGAGAACAGATATAAAAAACTGATTCAACTGTATAATTTTGTTAACCAGTGTCACTCAGTCCTATCTAATAAAAGAGTAATATGCAAATTGACCATCACTCCAACACACAAGATGGCTGCCCTCCATGTGGTCAAAGATGGCCACCCCCATGTGGTCAAAGATAGCCACCACAAGATGGCCCGCAGGGAGGGCAGTTGTGGGCAATTAGGCCAGCAGGGGAGGGAAGTTGGGGGTGACCAGGTCAGCAGGGGAGGGCAGTTAGAAGCAATCGGGCTGGCAGGGAAGCAGTTAAGCATCAATCAAGCTGGCAGGGGAGTGGTTAGGGGGAAATCAGGCAGGCAGGCAGGTGAGCAGTTGGCAGCCAGCAATCCTGGATTGTGAGAGGGATGTCCCAGATTGGAGAGGGTGAAGACTGGGCTGAGGGACACCCCGCTTTGCATGAATTTCATGCACCAGGCCTCTAGTGTATCAATAAAAAGGAACACATTCCTCCCAGCGAGAGGCCCAGAGAGGCCATGGATGGAGGCCCCTCTCTCCTGGTGAGGCCCACTGAACAGCATCACCCTGAGATGGCCACTAACTGTCAGGCTGACCAGCTTCTGAGCACGACACACCCCCCACCCCCATGTTCACCTTGGACAATGGGAAAGGGTCTGAGGTTGGATGTAAACCCAACACTTTATTTTCTTAAATATATTTTCATTGATTTCGGAGAGGAAGGGACGGGGAGAGAGAGAGAAACATCAATGACGATAGAGAATCATAGGTCTGCTGCCTCCCGCACGCCCCCTATTGGAGATGGAGCCCACACCCTGACATGGGCCCTTGACCAGAATCAAACCTGGGACCCTTCTGTCTACAGGCGGACGCTCTCTCCACTGAGCCACACCAGCTGGGGCCACATGGTTGCCCTCCTTGTTTAAATGCAGCATAAAGAGAGGGAAACATCGCTCGATGAGGTGGGCAGGTTGCTGATGCGGTTGCGCTCTCCTTTCTGCAGCGATGGGCAGAGGGGAGACCTCCTGACCTGCTGTGCGCTTTCCCAGCTTCTCCCGCGGAGTCACGTGTTCCACTCCTGTGGCTCTCTTAGCAGGAGCTTCTTTACAAACAGGGGCTGGAATGGCGCCATGAGGAGCTGGAGTCGGAGTCACGGGCTCCGCGTGCCTGTCTCAGGGCCTCTTCACATGCACGGGCGCCTCTCCATCGCCCTCCACGTGGGCAGCAGACATTCCTCTCGCCGTCAGGATGGGACCTGGGGACCGTTACCCTTTCCCGGGCCACGGGGTGCAGTGGACAGAAATCCACTGAAGGTCACCTGAAATGAGCGTCCTTGCTGCACCGAGGGATGTCCGTCCCAGGTTCAGGGTCACTCCTCCACCTGAAGGACACATGTTTCTTGGTGCCTTTGCTGGTTCTGAGGCTCCTGGAGCCATCTTTTCAGGCTGTTCCCTGTTCAGAAAGGAATGACCTCCATTCCCACCAACGGCAGCACAGCTGTTTCTCAAAGACCCTTGAGCATCTCGTCCTAAAACTCCCACATGGTTCTATCTTTCACAACTTCCAGGCCATCTCCCTCCAAGTCATATCCCGGCTTCTTCTTTTTAATCCTCACCCAAAGTTATTTCATCCATTGATTTTCAGAGAGAGTGTGACGGGGAGGGGGAGACAGAGAGAAACACCGATGTGAGAGACACAGTGATTGGTTGCCTCCCACTTGCCCCAGACCAGGGCCGGGAGCCTGCGACTGAGCTACTTGTCCTGGACCCGAATCCAACCCGGGACCCTTCCGTCCGCGTCTGCAGGCCAGCACTCTCTATCTGCTGAGGACTGGAATGTTCTGTGAGTGTTGTTGATCCCACCTTCACCTTGTGCAAATCCACTGTATACATGGAATTGTCCACGTTTCTCTGGGCATGTGATCCTTCATCTTTTCATCTATTATTAAAATTTTACTTTGTAATTTCACCCAATTTCCCATTTGTTCTGGTTCTTTCCCAATTTTAGATTCTGAGGGAATCTCTCTGTCTGTCCTAATTATTACTTTCCCTAAATCCTGTCAAGAATTATTCCTTCCACGGTAAAACCTCAAAAAAAGCAGAAGTGGAGGAAGAAGAGGAAGAGGAGGAGGAAGAAGAAGAAGAAAGGGGAAGAGAATGCAGAGGAGGAGGAGAGCTAGCGGTTATACAGTGAGTCACCAAAGAGCAGGACGGTGTGGTGGCTAAGGAAGCACATCATGGTCTCCTGTGGGGCCGTGTGGACATTAGGGATCCCAGGACTCTGAGCAGGGTTAGCACAGCTCACAGGGGGCAGGCTCCAGGCTGAACATCCCTGGGCCCCGTAGGAAGGACCGTGGCGTTTCCATCAGGGAGGGACCATCTTCCTGACCCAGGGGAGAGGCTCAGCCTGCGCCCAACCTGGTGTCAGCCTGACAGTGGGAGCAGGGGAGGCCTGAGGACAGGGCCCCTGTGGGAATGGGGTGTGACTGTACAATGAATGGAGGGGGAATGGGGTGTGACTGTACAATGAATGGAGGGGGGAATAGGGTGTGACTGTATAATGAATGGAGCGGGGGAATGGGGTGTGACTGTACAATGAATGGAGGGGAGAATAGGGTGTGACTGTACAATGAATGGAGGGGGGAATGGGGTGTGATTGTACAATGAATGGAGGGGGTAATGTGACGCGGCCGTGGGTTTCATTTCACCCCAGAGAACAGCTGTGACTCGGAACTCAGACCCGTCCACAGGGAACACAGGCACCTGTTCCTGGCCCATCGTTCAGCTGCTGGTGAGGACCATGAGGACAGCCTTCAGGAAGGAAGGTCTAGATGGACAAGACGTGGGAGATGGTATCACAGGCTTGGGGTTGGCTTCCTACAAACCCGGTGGGGGCGCAGGAATCCATGGGGTTGGCTTCCCACAAAATGGGATCCGTGTCAGAACGCCCTCTCCTGGTCAGAACAGGGAGGCGTCTCCAGCTTACTCAGTGACTCACCTCAGGCCCACCTCAGGAGTGTTGGGAACTCCCCTTCCCCCGGGGTTCCCTTCTCTATCTGACACATTAATGGCCAAATTAGCAATAATCGCCACAGGGGCGGGTAGAGATTTGAGTGGGGATAAAGTCGCTCCTCTTTGGAGACATCCCAGACTCTCCCTGCAGACAGTGTCACCTGTGCCTCCGGTGACATGATAATGGCATCTCTGTGGGAGGATAAGGTTCAGGATCCCTGTCCTTGTAACTATAGACTCAGGGACCCGGGCTCGTCCTCAGTGACACATCCGTGCACAGAGCTCAAGAGCAAAGACCAGCCCCATGAGGTCTTCCTCACGTCCAACCTCAGGGCAGAAATCAGAGGAGGAGGGTGGTCCCAGGAGAGGAGATGGAACTGGGGTGGTTGTCCCATGGGGCAGGACAGGCGCTGCCCCACCTGTATCTGAGCTGCTTCTGCTCGCTCTGCTGGGCGGGGGCGGGAGGGGGCATGTGCTGGGGAGTGTCCCAGGGTGGGATTCCCGCCAATGCTGGGCTTCCCACACCTCTCTGTGTCCTAGAGTCCCCGACAATGAGGGACCGAAGCATGGGGCTCCCTTTGGGATTTGAGCCAAGGGTAGGACGGCCAGGGCCACTGAGCGGCTCACCGTGTGCAGAGGGTCTGCTTCTCTTCTCAGTCCTGACCGAGCCTGAGGCTGGGGTGTGAAAACCATTGTAAAATGGATGAAATTGGTGTGTAGAATTTGGGTGATAACTTTAAAATTCTGACATAAAAAAAGGTTTCTACACACACACACACACACACACACACACACACACACAGACTCACAGACACATATTCACCCAGAATCCTAGTCTGTGGTGTAATAACATGATATAAAGACCACCTAACACTATATGTTTCATTGATTTTTAAGGAGAGCGGGAAGTAGAGGGAGAGAGAGATAGAAACGTTGATGAGAAACATCTGCGGCCTCCATAACGCACCCCACTGGGGACTGAGCTGCTACCCAGGCATGTGCCCGACTGGGAACGGAACTGGCCATCCCTTGGTGCATGGGGGGATGGCCAGCCACTGGGCCACGCTGGCCGGTGATATCAGGACCTTGTGTGTTTCCCCCTGAAATCCTGCCTTGGGCTGCATTATCTCCGTCTCTCTGGGAGGTGGGGGCTCTTTTCTCTCTGTGCGCTCTCTGTGGTGTGACTGAGAGTTGCTCTGTGCATGTGAGGCAGCAAAGGGAGAGAGAAATCGCTGGAGAGATCATCTCTATTTGTCAAATGATTTGATTTTTAAACTATTTCGGGCTCCCCTTCCCCCTGGGGTTCCCTCTCCATCTCTCATCCCTGCTGAGTCCTACTTCCCGGATACGCATGACGCAGCCTCACTGCTCACTCCCATTGGCTGTCTGCTTCCAGGTTAGGACATCTCCAGGAGCCCCTGGGACTCAGATGGTCCCCCCGACCCCTAGGATGCGGGTCCTGAGGCCCCCCACCCTCCTCCTGCTGCTCTCGGGGGCGCTGGTCCTGCCCCCAGCCGGGCCGTGAGTGCGGGGTCGGAGGGGCGGCTGTGCGGGGAGAAGCAAGAGGACCCGGCGGGGGCGCGGGGCCCTGGAAGGCGCGTGTCAGCCCGGCCCTGCCCCCGTCCGCCCCCCAGGCCCCCACTCCCTGAGGTATTTCCTCACCATCTGGTCCCGGCCCGGCCGCGGGGAGCCCCGCTTCCTCGCCGTCGGCTACGTGGACGACACGCAGGTCGTGCGGTTGGACAGCGACGCGGCGAGTGGGAGGATGGAGCCGCGGGCGCCGTGGATGCAGCAGCCGTGGGTGGAGCAGGAGAGGCCGGGGTACTGGGAGGAGGAGACGCTGAGGGCCAAGGAAACCGCACAGACTTTCCGAGTGGACCTGCAGATCGCCCCCGGCTACCACAACCAGAGCGAGGACGGTGAGCCGCGCGCCGGGCCCGTCACGACCCCCCTCCCCACGGACGGGCCGGGGTCGCCCCGAGGGTCTGGATCAGAGGGTCACCCCGAGGCGGCGGGACCCGGCCAGCACCTAACCCAGGAGGAGCCCGCGGGGACTTTGACCCGATTTCATTCTCAGTTTAGTAGATGCAACCCGGCGGGGCAGGATTAGCCGGCGGGGCGTGCGGGGCGGGGCTGACGTCGGGGCGGGGCTGACCTCGGGGCGGGGTCAGGGTCTCACACAATCCAGGAGACATAAGGCTGCGACCTGGGACCCGACGGCCGCCTCCTCCGCGGGTACAATCAATACGCCTACGACGGCACCGACTACATCGCCCTGAACGAGGACCTGACCTCCTGGACCGCGGCCGACACGGCGGCTCAGATCACAAAGCGCAAGTGGGAGGCGGCGGGTGTGGCAGAGCATTGGAGGAGCTACCTGGAGGGCCTGTGTGTGGACTCACTGCGCATGTACCTGGACAAAGGGAAGGAGACCCTGCAGCGCGCAGGTACCAGGGGCCCTGGGGCCCCCCCATCTCCCCAGGGCTGGGGCTCCGACAAGGAGACAGGACAGGGGGTGAGTGTCAGACACCCCTCCTTGGGGCCGGGGAGGGGGTCCCCTGGATGTCCAGCTCAGGTCCAGAGGGACCCCCGCCTTTCAGGGACAGTTAGGGGTGCAGGCTCTCCTAGGGTGCATGGAGAGCCCCTGAAATAACCCATCAGTGGTTCACATGGGCCCTGCAGGGGCTCTGGGACCCACGGGGACCTTCTCTCTCAGGACTTGTGTGCTGCCCCACCCCCCCTGTGTCTGAGGCCTGACCCCAGCTTTTCTGAGTCACTGGCCTCCACCCAGGTCAGGACCACAAATCCCTTTCCTCCCCTCAATGACCTGCCTCCTGCCCTGGGCTGTGTCACTCTGATTCTAGAACTTTCTAAAGACTAGGAGGTCCTTCCAGGTGCCTCTGTCCAGGCTGGTGTGTGTGCTGTGTGCTCCCTCCCCCACCCAGATGTCTCTTCACTCTCAGGATGGTCACATGGGCGCAGCTGGAGTGTCCCATGGCGGATGCAAAGTTCCTGCATTTTGTCCCCTCCCCTCAGACCCTCCAAAGGCACACGTGACCCACCACCCCGTCTCTGCCCGTGAGGTCACCCTGAGGTGCTGGGCGCTGGGCTTCTACCCTGCGGACATCAGCCTGACCTGGCAGCGTGACGGGGAGGACCAGACCCAGGACATGGAGCTGGTGGAGACCAGGCCTGCGGGGGACGGGACCTTCCAGAAGTGGGCGGCCGTGGGGGTGCCCCCTGGAGAGGAGCAGAGATACACGTGCCATGTGCAGCACGAGGGGCTGCCCGAGCCCCTGACCCTGAGATGGGGTGAGGAGGGCCGTGGGCACAGAGCCTCTTCTCAGGGCAGCAGGGGCCCTGGAGGACTGCAGTGGGGTCGGGGCTGAGGCCTGGGGTCAGGGCCCTCACCCTCCCTTCCCTACTCCTCCCAGAGCCGCCTTCTCACACCTCTATCATCATCCTGGGCATCGCTGGGGGCCTGGTTCTGCTGGGAGCTGTGGCTAGAGCTGTGATGTGGGGGAGGAGGCGCTCAGGTGGCGGGGCAGCAGCGGGGGTGGGACCAGGGGTTTGCTCAGAGCCCTGCTGGCTCCTCCCTCACCCGCTCCCTGTCCATCAGGGGCAGCCAGGGCTCTGCCCTCCTGGCAGGTGAGCGGCTGCCACGTTCCAGAATGTTCTGTGAGGAGGCTGCTGGGCCCAGAGCACAGGAGGACAGCCAAGGGCAGGGTCCCTTCACCCCCCAAACCACAGCGCAGACCCTCCGGGCCGCCCAGGTCCCCCATGAGGGAGAGACTGCAGCGGCCCCCACGGTCGGAACACGGACACCCCAGGGCCCTGCGGTCTCCCAGGCCCCATCTTCTGGGCGCTGAGCAGGGCCTGAGGGGGGAGCGTCAGGAAGGACTGGGGCGCCTCCCCCAACATGTGCTCACAGCCCCCAGGAGGAGGGGCTCCAGGAGGGGCGGACCTCAGACCTCTGACCTGAGCGCAGCAGAGGGAGTGGCGCTGTCGCCCCTTCGGGCCCCGGAGTGGGACCCGCCGCCCAGGAGCCCGGCCTGGTGCTGGGGGGCTCCCTCCTGGGCCCCGACCCGCGGGGGGCCCTCCCAGGAGTGAGGTGCGGGGCCCCCGCTGGGTGGATGCTGCTGCGGGGCCTCAGCTGTGGCCTGCGGGCAGTCAGGGGGCTCCTCTTCCCTTTGGGGGTCCGGTCCCCACATCTGGTTTCCTTCTCCCCCAGGGAGTCTGCGCGGGGGAGGAGGGGGAGCTGGGGCCCCGTGGCCATGACACCCCGTGGGTGTGGGGCCTCTGTCCCCCTCTCCCCTCTGCCTCCTGCGGCCCCTCGCCCGCGGGGCAGCCTGAGTGTGCGGAGCCCCGTTAGCGGAGGGGGGGGGTCCCCCCGGAGCTCCTGGGCCCTTAAAGCTGCACCTGAGCCGCCGCCCTGTTGGGAGGCTCCTGTGCGGACGCCCCGCGGGCGGGACGCGGCTCCTGCGCCCGCACCTTCGGGCGCCACCAGGGGGCAGCAAACCGCACGTTCACCCCCAAGGCCACGCCCCCAGGGCCCCGCCTCCGGGCTGTAAAGTGGGGGTTTGTTTGTTTTCTCTGTAATGTGGGTGTTTGTCCCACAACTGAAATGCCCTCCTCCTGAGTGTGCGCATCCGTGGACGGACTCCACACGCACCCATTTCGCAGAATCCCCCGCGCTCCGGGCTGTGAGGGAGGCCCTGGCCTCTCCCTCTGTCCTCAGGACAGTGTAAGTGCGGCTGCTTTTCCCACTGAAAACTGTGCTCAGCCTGATGCACCCCCTCTCTCAGAAAGAGGGGTGCCCCCAGGAGCCAGAGCTGACGGCCTTGCTGAGGGGCCAGGGGCGGGTTCCCACGGGGACGGGCAGAGGGGGAGGGAGGAGGCAGGGGTGTCTCCAGCTGCGTCCCCCCAACAGGCCTCCCGCTGGGAGGTTGGGGGCGAGGGCAGCGCCCGGGCGCGTGGGGACCTGCTGAGGGGGTGACTGTGTGAGAGACACCCCTTCCCCATGGGGGGGTCCTGCTGTGTCACTGACCGCGGCTCTGGGACTCGGATCGCACCGCGCAGGCCCGTCCCCTGCGCGTCCGTGGAGACGGCACCGCGCACGCAGCTTCCAGGACCCCCCGCCTCTGGGGACGCGGCGCCCGGGACGCGAGGAGGCCCCGCGAGGCGCAGGGCGACCCAGGAAGGCTTCCCGGAGGGGGCGGCGGAGGGCCCAGCCCAGGACTCAGACCCGCAGAGCTGCTGGGAGCCGCGCAGCCTCCTTTGCGGGTCTCCGGCGGCCGACCGTCCCTCCGGGGACCCGCCAGTTCCTCCCCCGGCGGCCGGGACGCGGCCCGCAGTCCCTCCTTGGCTCCTCGGCCACTGCCCGTCGGGGGCCCGGGGGCCCGCGCGGAGGTCAGCGCTGGGAGGCGGGGCCGAGGGGCGGGCAGGGCGGGAGGGGGAGTCGGGATCAGGGCGTGGCACCGCCCTCTCCCCTCCCCCCGCAGGTGTCCGCTGCCCCGGGACGCGCAGACCCCAGACCCGGCGCCCAGCGAGCAGCGGGGATGGGCCCCTTCTGGAGACGCGCCCGGGCCTCGCGGGTGGAGCTGGGACTGCGCCCGCCCCGCCGGCGGCTGAGGTTGGGCCGGTGTCCCCCGCACCCGGTGAGCGCCCCGACGCCAGCGCTGCCGCTCCTGCCCCGCGGCCGAGCCCACCGACGCCGGGACGGCCCCTGGCAGCGAGGAGCCTGAGTCGGGGTGCAGGTCGGAGTTGAGGGCGGGGCTGAGGGGAGGCCACGGGCTCCCGGGGCGGCGGCGGCGGCGGCTTGGACCCGGGTTCCGCTGCCCCTTCCTGGGCCCCGGGCCGCAGGCGCTCAGGAGGCAGCTCCGCCCCCCACCCTGGCCCCCGGCGTTTGCAGCGGCCGGTCCTCGGGGCTGGCGGTGCCCCCGCGGGAGGAGCGAAGGCGAGGAGCGAGCGGTGTGGCCGCAGCCCCCCTGCTCTGTCCTGTGTTATTGGCGCTAAAGGTGTGAGCACATCCCAACATGCAAGTGAGTGACACTCACATGAGGTGACACACACACACACACGCACACACGCACAAACATATATATATATATATATATATATATATATATATATATATATATATATATATATATATATATATGTATGTGTATATATATATATGTATGTGTATATATATATATATATATATAGAGAGAGAGAGAGAGAGAGAGAGAGAGAGAGAGAGAGAGAGAGAGAGGTTAATTCTCACTGGAGGATATTTTTTCCAGTGATTTTTCTCTCTTTTAGAGAGAGCACAAGGGAGGGAGGAGGAGAGGGAGAGAGGGAGGGAGCACCCATGTGTGAGACACACACCCATTGGATGCCTTGCACTCGGGAGGAGTCTGAAGCCCAGGCACGTGGGTCCTGCGTGTCCCACTGTGAGCACCAGGAGAGCGGGGTTTTCATTTGTTTCTTTGCTTTAAAGATGTTTAGAGAGAGAGGAAGGGGGAGGGAGCGGGAGAAGGAGATAGAAACATGGATCGGTTGCCTTCTGGAGGCCCCTGACTGAGGATGGAGTCAGACACCAGGGCATGTGCCCTCATAGGGAATTGAACCTGGGCCTCCCGGTGCATGGGCCACCCTCACACATGAGCCACAGCGGCCAGGCTGGACAGTGGGTGTTCTGTCTGTCTTCATTACATTAGCAACAGGCCGACAGGAAGCCTGGAGCAGAGGCCTCACTACATGTTAGTGTTGAATGAATGGATGGATGGATGGATGAAGGATGCATGAGTGAATTGATGGATGAATGAATGGATGGATGGATGGATGGATGGATGGATAAATGAATGAATGAATGAATGAATGAATGAATGAATGGATGGATGGGTGGATGAATGGGATGGATGGATGGATGGATGGATGGATGGATGGATGGATGGATGGATGAATGAATGGATGGATGTATGTATGTATGGATGGATGGATGGATGGATGGATGGATGGATGGATGGATAGATGGATGAATGCGGGGACCAGGTTCCTTACAGCTGATCTGAGACAGGAAGGAAAGTTGACTCTTGCATGGAGAGTCCGGGACATCTCTGAATAGAGCAACTTTACCCCTAATCAAATCAACACCAGCCACTTCGGGATTATTGGTAATTAGGCAATTAACCAGATGGTCTTGAGGAGCAGCTGAAGGATGGGCAGGATAAGGTGCCTGTGCTCCCTGTGGACGGGTCTGACTTCTGAGTCACAGGTGTTCTCTGGGGTGAACTGAAACCCACGGCCGCATCACATTCCCCCCCTCCATTCATTGTAGTCACACCCCATTCCCACGGGGGCCCCGTCCTCAGGGCTCCCCTGCTCCCAACGTCAGGCTGACACCAGGATGGGTGCAGGCTGAGCCTCTCCCCTGGGTCAGGTAGCTGGTCTCTCCCCTGATGGAAATGCCACGGTCCTTCCTACGGGGCCCCAGGGATGTTCAGCCTGGAGCCTGTCCCCTGTGAGCTGTGCTAACACTGCTCAGTGTCCTGGGATCCCTGATGTCCACAAGGCCCCACAGGAGACCATGATGTGCTTCCTTAGCCACCACACCGTCTTGCGCTTTGGTGACTCACTGTATAACCACTAGCTCTCCTACCCCTCCTCTGAATTCTCTTCCCCTTTCTTCTTCTTCTTCCTCCTCTTCCTCTTCTTCCTCCACTTCTGCTTCTGCTTCTTTTTTTGAGGTTTTACCCTGGAAAGAATTATTCTTGACATACAGACAGGATTTAGGGAAAGTAATAATTAGGACAGACAGAGAGATACCCTCAGAATGTAAAATTGAGAAAGAACAAGAACAAATGGGAAATTGGGTGAAATAACAAAGATAAAAATTTAAAAATATTAGAAAAAATGAAGGATCACATGCCCAGAAAGATGTGGACAAATCCCATGTATACAGTGGATTTTCACAGGGTGAAGGTTGGGATCAACAACATTCACAGAACATTCCAGTTCTTAGCGGACCCTCTTCAGTTTTTTTTTTGCTCATAACCTACCCCAGCCTGACTCACTAAGATTTTGGTTTCTGCACCACAGGTGAGTCCCGTCAGCTTTTGAGGGGAGGAATGTCACAGGGGCCTCCTCCCTGCATCTGCTCTCTTTCCACATCATGTCCCCACTCCTCGCACTGGCTGTTGTGGTTGTAGCATATTCACTTTCAGGGCTACAGGGTTCTGTCCTATGAACACACCACACTCCTCCTCTACTGCTCATGTGCATTTGTCTTATATGCAGATTTTGCAAATTGTGCAGCAATGAACAAATTCTTCGTATGTTTTGCACACGTATGTATGTGTGTCTATTGGGGATATAACCAGGAGTGGAATTGCTGGGGCATTGGGTGTGGTGAGTACTGCTAAAAGCTGGATGTAGTGACTGCTGCCAAAGCATTTTCAAAGTACGTTATTTGAAATGATTTCCTCTCTCACTAGGAATATATGAGAGATGCAATGAGTCCAAATTCCTGCTAACAATTGACTTTGTCTCACTCTTTCATTTTTGCTCTCCTGGGAGGTGGGCACCAATATCACATTGTGGCTGAACTTGAGTTTCCCCTCTGACTAAACTGTTGGGCAATTTTCATAAATGTGTGGACCATGTAACCATCCTCAACAGGAGGATGGACTGGACTCTTGTTCATGACTGGGTGGGACTCTAGTAAGGTGCCAGCATCCTTAACTACTGGGGCACTTTGGCTATTAATGGATCTGTGGGCAGAGACCTGTGGGATGAGAGAAAGTGTCTGGTCTTTGCCCCTGGCTCCTGGCACCGAGCTCCTAAACCCTGGGCATCTCCTGAGTGACAAGTGTCTTTGGGAGGCTAATGAGATGGCTCTTGGCTGAGGGGCCTGGAGAGCGTCAGGGTGGGGGCTGGTCCCCAGAAAGACCAAGCTGATCAGAGGGTGGGAACATTCAGGCCCTAGAAGGAGGCAGAGCAGGAGGAGCCTGAACACCCATCTCTCCACACCACAGAGTCCTGTGTGCAGGGACCCTGGGCCTGCGGGACACTGACGGGTAACATGTTCCCTGTTGCTGTCAGATGGGGACACCCAGAGAATGAGACCACAACTCACACATGAAAAAAGTAACAGGCATAATATCTACAAAGCAAAGAAACAACGAACACCCAGAAGATGGGTGCTGGGGCCCCATCCAGGCCTCAGCCCAGTCTGACCAACCCAGGAAGGCGTCGCTGTCCAGGGTCCTGGAGATGCGCTGCATTAGGACACCTGACAAGTCCTCAGTGATGTGTGAGTCCCTGCAACCACAGGTCCTGGTGGGACAGGGTTTTACTGAAGGGACAAGGTCAGAGGAGCAGAGAGGTGACCCAGCCGAGGAGTGATCACGTCAAAGCCCATGATGCACTGAGCACCACCTGGGCACAGGCCCCGACCACACTCCGTCTTCAAAACCTCATCTGTCCACACCTGGGACAGCTCAGCACAGCAAACACATGAGCTCTGGAAAGTTCTTGGTGTTTATATTTATTTCCTCTCAACATTTAGTATCATCTTCTTTAATTTACCGACCAACCCTTCATGGCAAGAAATGAACAAAGTCACCCCTACAACCTAATTTCAATGCAGAAGGAACAGCTTGCAGCTCAGAGCATGAGGAAGTAAAGACAGCGATAGTGAGGGCCCAGCCGCCTCTGCTGGACAGGAAAGTGTGGGGAGCAGGGCGGGGCCAGCCCCCCATCAGAAGTTCTTGAGTCAGGAAGTGGGAACGAGAACACATCTTCCATCACTCAGTCCCCACAAGGCAGCTGCCTTACCCTGTGGAAGACAATCATGATGAGCAGATCCAGGGTAGTGGCTGTAACTGGTGACATTCTCAAACCCACTTCATGCTCACAGTGTCCCACAGACTCCCCACCGCCCAGTCCTCCCTCTGCCCAACCCTCCCCACGGCAGGTCTCACCTTTAGAAGCCAAGAGAGACACATCAGAGCCCTGGGCACTGTCACCGCCTAGAGTGCACACTCAGATGCCAGTCCTCCGCCACCTGAGCGCCTCCTCCCCCACATCACAGCTCCAGCCACAGCTCCCAGCAGAAACAGGCCCCCAGCGAAGCCCAGGATGATGATAGAGGTGTGAGAAGGCGGCTCTGGGAGGAGAAGGGAAGGGAGGGTGAGGGCCCTGACGCCAAGCCTCAGCCCTGACCCCACTGAGGTCCCCCAGGGCCCCTGCTGCCCTGAGAAGAGGCTCTGTGCCCACGGCCCTCCTCACCCCATCTCAGGGTCAGGGGCTCGGGCAGCCCCTCGTGCTGCACGTGGCACGTGTATCTCTGCTCCTCTCCAGGGGGCACCCCCACGGCCGCCCACTTCTGGAAGGTCCCGTCCCCCGCAGGCCTGGTCTCCACCAGCTCCATGTCCTGGGTCTGGTCCTCCCCGTCACGCTGCCAGGTCAGGCTGATGTCCGCAGGGTAGAAGCCCAGCGCCCAGCACCTCAGGGTGACCTCACGGGCAGAGACGGGGTGGTGGGTCACGTGTGCCTTTGGAGGGTCTGAAGGGAGGGGAGAAAATGCAGGAACTTTGCATCCTTCATGGGACACTCCAGCTGCGCCAATGTGACCATCCTGAGAGTGGACAGTCACCTGGGTGGGGGAGGGAGCACACAGCACACACACCAGCCTGGACAGAGGCACCTGGAAGGACCTCCTAGTCTTTAGAAAGTTCTAGAATCAGAGTGACACAGCCCAGGGCAGGAGGCAGGTCATTGAGGGGAGGAAAGGGATTTGTGGTCCTGACCTGGGTGGAGGCCAGTGACTCAGAAAAGCTGGGGTCAGGCCTCAGACACAGAGGGTGTGGGGCAGCGCACAAGGCCTGAGAGAGAAGGTCCCCGTGGGTCCCAGAGCCCCTGCAGGGCCCATATGAACCACTGATGGGCTATTTCAGGGGGTCTCCATGCACCCTAGGAGAGCCTGCACCCCTAACT
Organism: Ia io; assembly: GCA_025583905.1. NCBI lineage: Eukaryota > Metazoa > Chordata > Mammalia > Chiroptera > Vespertilionidae > Ia > Ia io. The sequence continues at coordinate 50,597,083 of JAJQQW010000021.1, read as the reverse complement.
GTCCCTGAAAGGAGGGGGGTCCCTCCTGACCTGAGCTGGACATCCAGGGGACCACCTCCCCGGCCCCAAGGAGGGGTGTCTGACACTGACCCCCTGTCCTGTTTCCTTGTAGGAGCCCCAGCCCTGGGGAGATGGGGGCCCCAGGGCCCCTGGTACCTGCGCGCTGCAGGGTCTCCTTCCCTTTGTCCAGGTAAAGGCGGAGCCACTCCACACACTCCCCCTCCACGTAGCTCCTGTAATGCTCTGCCTCACCCGCCGCCTCCCACTTGCGCTTTGTGATCTGAGCCGCCGTGTCGGCCGCGGTCCAGGAGGTCAGGTCCTCGTTCAGGGCGAGGTAGTCGGTGCCGTCGTAGGCGTCCTGTCTGTACCCGCGGAGGAGGCGCCCGTCGGGTCCCACGTCGCAGCTAGACACGACCTGGAGGGTGTGAGACCCTGACCCCGCCCCGAGGTCAGCCCCGCCCCGACGTCACCCCGCCCCGCCCCGAGGTCACCCCGCCCCGACGTCACCCCGCCCCGCCCCGAGGTCACCCCCCCCCCCGCCCCGCGGTCACCCCGCCCCGCCCGCCCCGCGGGGCCTGAATCCAAAACTGAAAGTGAAACCGGGTCACAGTCCCCGCGGGCTCCTCCCGGGTGGGGCCGGGCGGGTCCCGCCGCCTCGGGGTGACGCTCGGACCCGGACCCTCGGGGCGGCCCCGGCCCGTCCGTGGGGAGGGGGGTGGTGACGGCCCGGCGGCGGCTCACCGTCCTCGCTCTGGTTGTAGTAGCCGCGCAGGGTCTGCAGGCTCCCTCGGAAAGTCTGTGCGGTTTCCTTGCTGATCTGCGTCTGCTCCTCCCAGTACCCCGGGTGCTCCCGCTCCACCCACGGCTGCTGCATCCACGGCGCCCGCGGCTCCATCCTCGGAGTCGCCGCGTCGCTGTCGAACCCCACGAACTGCGTGTCGTCCACGTAGCCGACGGTGATGAAGCGGGGCTCCCCGCGGCCGGGCCGTGACCAGATGGTGTCGAAATAGCTCAGGGAGTGGGGGCCTGGGGGGCGGACGGGGGCAGGGCCGGGGCTGGACACGCGCCTTCCCGGGCCCGCACCCCCGCCGGGTCCCCTCGCTCCTCCCCGCACAGCCGCCCCTCCGACCCCGCACTCACCGGCCCGGCTGGGGGTCAGGACGAGCGCCCCCGAGAGCAGCAGGAGGAGGGTGGGGGGCCTCAGGACCCGCATCCTAGGGGTCGGGGGGACCATCTGAGTCCCAGGGGCTCCTGGAGATGGTCTAACCTGGAAGCAGACAGCCAATGGGAGTGAGCAGTGAGGCTGCGTCATGCGTATCCGGGAAGGAGGACTCAGCAGGGATGAGAGATGGAGAGGGAACCCCAGGGGGAAGGGGAGCCCCAAATAGTTTAAAAATCAAATCATTTGACAAATAGAGATGATCTCTCCAGCGATTTCTCTCTCCCTTTGCTGCCTCACATGCACAGAGCAACTCTCAGTCACACCACAGAGAGCGCACAGAGAGAAAAGAGCCCCCACCTCCCAGAGAGACGGAGACAATGCAGCCCAAGGCAGGATTTCAGGAGGAAACACACAAGGTCCTGATATCACCGGCCAGCGTGGCCCAGTGGCTGGCCATCCCCCCATGCACCAAGGGATGGCCAGTTCCGTTCCCAGTCGGGCACATGCCTGGGTAGCAGCTCAGTCCCCAGTGGGGTGCGTTATGGAGGCCACAGATGTTTCTCATCAACGTTTCTATCTCTCCCTCTCCCTCTGCTTCCCGCTCTCCTTAAAAATCAATGAAACATATAGTGTTAGGTGGTCTTTATATCATGTTATTACACCACAGACTAGGATTCTGGGTGAATATGTGTCTGTGAGTCTGTGTGTGTGTGTGTGTGTGTGTGTGTGTGTGTGTAGAAACCTTATTTTATGTCAGAATTTTAAAGTTATCACCAAAATTCTACACACCAATGCCATCCATTTTACAATGGTTTTCACACCCCAGCCTCAGGCTCCGTCAGGACTGAGAAGAGAAGCAGACCCTCTGCACACGGTGAGCAGCTCAGTGGCCCTGGCCGTCCTACCCTTGGCTCAGATCCCAAAGGGAGCCCCGTGCTTCGGTCCCTCATTATCGGGGACTCTAGGACACAGAGAGGTGTGGGAAGCCCAGCATTGGCAGGAATCCACCCTGGGACACCCCCCAGCACATGCCCCCCGCCCCCGCCCAGCAGAGCGAGCAGAAGCAGCTCAGATACAGGTGGGGCAGCGCCTGTCCTGCCCCATGGGACAACCACCCCAGTTCTATCTCCTCTCCTGGGACCACCCTCCTGTCCTGATTTCTGCCCTGAGGTTGGACGTGAGGAAGACCTCACGGGGCTGGTCTTTGCTCTTGAGCTCTGGGCAGGGATGTGTCATTGAGGACGAGCCGGGGTCCCTGAGTCTATAGTTACAGGGACAGGGCTCCTGGACCTTATCCTCCCACAGAGATGCCATTATCATGTCACCGGAGGCACAGGTGACACTGTCTGCAGGGAGAGTCTGGGATGTCTCCAAAGAGGAGCGACTTTATCTCCACTCAAATCTCTACCCGCCCCTGCGGCGATTATTGCTAATTTGGCCATTAATGTGTCAGATAGAGAAGGGAACCCCGGGGGAAGGGGAGTTCCCAGCACTCCTGAGGTGAGCCTGAGGTGAGTCACTGAGTAAGCTGGAGACGCCTCCCTGTTCTGACCAGGAGAGGGCGTTCTGACACGGATCCCATTTTGTGGGAAGCCAACCCCATGGATTCCTGCGCCCCCACCGGGTTTGTAGGAAGCCAACCCCAAGCCTGTGATACCATCTCCCACGTCTTGTCCATCTAGACCTTCCTTCCTGAAGGCTGTCCTCATGGTCCTCACCAGCAGCTGAACGATGGGCCAGGAACAGGTGCCTGTGTTCCCTGTGGACGGGTCTGAGTTCCGAGTCACAGCTGTTCTCTGGGGTGAACTGAAACCCACGGCCGGGTCACATTCCTCCCCTCCATTCATTGTATAATCACACCCCATTCCCCCCTCCATTCATTGTACAATCACACCCCATCCCCCCCTCCATTCATTGTACAGTCACACCCCATTCCCCCCTCCATTCATTGTACAGTCACACCCCATTCCCTCCCTCCATTCATTATACAGTCACACCCCATTCCCCCCCTCCATTCATTGTACAGTCACACCCCATTCCCACAGGGGCCCCGTCCTCAGGGCTCCCCTGCTCCCACCGTCAGGCTGACACCAGGTTGGGCGCAGGCTGAGCCTCTCCCCTAGGTCAGGAAGATGGTCCCTCCCTGATGGAAATGCCACGGTCCTTCCTACGGGGCCCAGGGATGTTCAGCCTGGACACTGTCCCCTGTGAGCTGTGCTAACCCTGCTCAGAGTCCTGGGATCCCTAATGTCCACACGGCCCCACAGGAGACCATGATGTGCTTCCTTAGCCACCACACCGTCCTGCTCTTTGGTGACTCACTGTATAACCACTAGCTCTCCTCCTCCTCTGCATTCTCTTCCCCTTTCTTCTTCTTCTTCCTCCTCCTCTTCCTCTTCTTCCTCCACTTCTCCTTCTGCTTTTTTTGAGGTTTTACCCTGGAAAGAATTATTCTTGACATACAGACAGGATTTAGGGAAAGTAATAATTAGGACAGACAGAGAGATTCCCTCAGAATCTAAAATTGGGAAAGAACCAGAACAAATGGGAAATTGGGTGAAATTACAAAGTAAAATTTTAATAATAGATGAAAAGATGAAGGATCACATGCCCAGAGAAACATGGACAATTTCATGTATACAGTGGATTTGCACAAGGTGAAGGTGGGATCAACAACACTCACAGAATATTCCAGTCCTCAGCAGATAGAGAGCGCTGGCCTGCAGACGCGGACGGAAGGGTCCCGGGTTGGATTCGGGTCCAGGACAAGTAGCTCAGTCGCAGGCTCCCGGCCTTGGTCTGGGGCAAGTGGGAGGCAACCAATCACTGTGTCTCTCACATCGGTGTTTCTCTCTGTCTCCCCCTCCCCGTCACACTCTCTCTGAAAATCAATGGATGAAATAACTTTGGGTGAGGATTAAAAAGAAGAAGGCGGGATATGACTTGGAGGGAGATGGCCTGGAAGTTGTGAAAGATAGAACCATGTGGGAGTTTTAGGACGAGATGCTCAAGGGTCTTTGAGAAACAGCTGTGCTGCCGTTGGTGGGAATGAAGGTCATTCCTTTCTGAACAGGGAACAGCCTGAAAAGATGGCTCCAGGAGCCTCAGAACCAGCAAAGGCACCAAGAAACATGTGTCCTTCAGGTGGAGGAGTGACCCTGAACCTGGGACGGACATCCCTCGGTGCAGCAAGGACGCTCATTTCAGGTGACGTTCAGTGGATTTCTGTCCACTGCACCCCGTGGCCCGGGAAAGGGTAATGGTCCCCAGGTCCCATCCTGACGGCGAGAGGAATGTCTGCTGCCCACGCGGAGGGCGATGGAGAGGCGCCCGCGCATGTGAAGAGGCCCTGAGACAGGCACGCGGAGCCCGTGACTCCGACTCCAGCTCCTCATGGCGCCATCCCAGCCCCTGTTTGCAAAGAAGCTCCTGCTAAGAGAGCCACAGGAGTGGAACACGTGACTCTGCGGGAGAAGCTGGGAAAGCGCACAGCAGGTCAGGAGGTCTCCCCTCTGCCCATCGCTGCAGAAAGGAGAGCGCAACCGCATCAGCAACCTGCCCACCTCATGGAGCGATGTTTCCCTCTCTTTATGCTGCATTTAAACAAGGAGGGCAACCATGTGGCCCCAGCTGGTGTGGCTCAGTGGAGAGAGCGTCTGCCTGCAGACAGAAGGGTCCCAGGTTTGATTCTGGTCAAGGGCCCATGTCAGGGTGTGGGTTCCATCTCCAATAGGGGGCATGCAGGAGGCAGCCGACCTATGATTCTCTATCGCCATTGATGTTTCTCTCTCTCTCCCCGTCCCTTCCTCTCTGAAATCAATGAAAATATATTTAAGAAAATAAAGTGTTGGGTTTACATCCAACCTCAGACCCTTTCCCATTGTCCAAGGTGAACATGGGGGGTGGGGGGCGTGTCGTGCTCAGAAGCTGGGCAGCCTGACAGTTAGTGGCCATCACAGGGTGATGCTGTTCAGTGGGCCTCACCAGGAGAGAGGGGCCTCCATCCATGGCCTCTCTGTTCCTCTCGCTGGGAGGAATGTGTTCCTTTTTATTGATACACTAGAGGCCTGGTGCATGAAATTCATGCAAAGCGGGGTGTCCCTCAGCCCAGTCTTCACCCTCTCCAATCTGGGACATCCCTCTCACAATCCAGGATTGCTGGCTGCCAACCGCTCACCTGCCTGCCTGCCTGATTGCCCCCTAACCACTCCCCTGCCAGCCTGATTGATGCTTAACTGCTTCCCTGCCAGCCCGATTGCTTCTAACTGCCCTCCCCTGCAGGCCTGGTCACCCCCAACTTCCCTCCCCTGCTGGCCTAATTGCCCACAACTGCCCTCCCTGCGGGCCATCTTGTGGTGGCCATCTTTGACCACATGGGGGCGGCCATCTTTGACCACATGGAGGGCAGCCATCTTGTGTGTTGGAGTGATGGTCAATTTGCATATTACTCTTTTATTAGATAGGATTGAGTGACACTGGTTAACAAAATTATACAGTTGAATCAGTTTTTTATATCTGTTCTCATCTATCACTTCTTTACCCAATTACTATTTCTATTATATATATTATTGTCTAAAGTTTTACATAAGTCTCTCTTTTCCCCGATTGATCACCACGCTCCCCCTTCCCCCGCCATCCACCCCAGAGGGCAGCCCCCAAGCCCCAGTGTCTGTGCCTATTGGTTGTGCTAATATGCATTCGTACAAGTCCTTTGGTTGCTCTCTAACCCCCCCCCTCCCCTGCCATTTGTCTCTGGATCTGTTCTTGTTCATCAGTTTCTGTTGGTCATTATATCCCACATATGAGTGAGATCCCCTGATATTATCTTTCTCCGACTGGCTTGTTTCGCTTAGCATGTCACTCTCCAGGTCCATCCATGCTGTTGCAAATGGTAGGAGTTCCTTTTTACCGCTGGGCCTGGAGGGTTCTTAACTCTTTCTCACCAGAGGGGCTGTGCCTCGTGCTCTGTCAGGGCCTTTGAATACCCAGGACCTGGCTGTTTGCAAAGCCGCCTGTTCCAGCTGTGAAAGTGCGAGGACATCGGTGGCACCCACAGCGGCGCTATTGGAGGTTCTGCAGTCAGAACTGAGCAGCGCGCCCGGGAGGCTGCCGGTTTCTGGAAGGGGGTGAAGAGCTGTGTGAACTGGGGAGCACTAGGACCCAGCCTTCTCCTTTGGGAGGTAAACTACCCACTGGGTGGGGGCGGGGCTGCTGGCGGGGTCCAGGTGGGACCATGGGAAAGCATGGCTCGTAGGTAGGGTGTGGACTCAGCTAGGAAGCCCAGGAGAAGCATGAACATGACGCTCAGGACGGTTCATGGGGGGCCATTGCCGTCAGGACCAGCGAGCAGCCAGGCCAGGGATTCTGAGCAGTTTAGTCATTACTTTCAAGACGACAGAGAACAAAGTTAATTATTCTTATAAAAATATATGCACATTGAAGGCTGTTTCTTGTGTTCTGGTATATTTTTAAAAAATACATTTTATTGATTTCTTACAGAGATGAAGGGAGAGGGATAGAGAGTTAGAAACATCGATCAGCTGCCTTCTGCACACTCCCCACTGGGGATGTGCCCGCAACCACGGTGCATGCCCTTGACCGGAATCGAACCTGGGACCCTTCAGTCCGCAGGCCGACGCTCTATCCACTGAGCCAAACCGGCCAAGATTGTGTTGTGGTGTATAAAGCACAGAATGGGATGCATGGAAGCCTCTAACCCCTGTCACCATGGTAACTGGGGGATGGGAGCGCTTACTGAGTCTCAGGCCTCACCCCTGTGACCCACATGGAGGGTCAGACTGACTCCGCAGCAGCGCAAACCCACGAGGCACCCGGAGGGGACGCTCTGTGTGTGTGGCGGGGGGGGGGGGCAGAGGGGGACGGGGAGGAGGCGCTCAGAGAGGCGCAGGCGGGCTGCAGCGGGGGTGGGACCAGGGGTTTGCTCAGAGCCCTGCTGGCTCCTCCCTCACCCGCTCCCTGTCCATCAGGGGCAGCCAGGGCTCTGCCCTCCCGGCAGGTGAGCGGCTGCCACGTTCCAGAATGTTCTGTGAGGAGGCTGCTGGGCCCGGAGCACAGGGAGGACAGCCAGGGGCAGGGTCCCTTCATCCCCCTAACCACAGCGCAGACCCTCCGGGCCGCCCAGGTCCCCCATGAGGGAGAGACTGCAGCGGCCCCCACGGTCGGAACGCGGACACCCCAGGGCCCTGCGGTCTCCCAGGCCCCATCTTCTGGGCGCTGAGCAGGGCCTGAGGGGGGAGCGTCAGGAAGGACTGGGGCGCCTCCCCCAACATGTGCTCACAGCCCCCAGGAGGAGGGGCTCCAGGAGGGGCGGACCTCAGACCTCTGACCTGAGCGCAGCAGAGGGGGTGGCGCTGTCGCCCCTTCGGGCCCCGGAGCGGGACCCGCCGCCCAGGAGCCCGGGCTGGTGCTGGGGGGCTCCCTCCTGGGCCCCGACCCGCGGGGGCCCTCCCAGGAGTGAGGTGCGGGGCCCCCGCTGGGTGGATGCTGCTGCGGGGCCTCAGCTGTGGCCTGCGGGCAGTCAGGGGGCTCCTCTTCCCTTTGGGGGTCCGGTCCCCACACCTGGTTTCCTTCTCCCCCAGGGAGTCTGCGCGGGGGAGGGGGGGGCTGGGGCCCCGTGGCCACGACACCCCGTGGGTGTGGGGCCCCTGCCCCCCTCTCCCCTCTGCCTCCTGCGGCCCCTCGCCCGCGGGTCAGCCTGAGTGTGCGGAGCCCCGTTAGCGGAGGGGGGCTCCCCCGGAGCTCCTGGGCCCTTAAAGCTGCACCTGAGCCGCCGCCCTGTTGGGAGGCTCCTGTGCGGACGCCCCGCGGGAGGGACGCGGCTCCTGCGCCCGCACCTTTGGGCGCCACCAGGGGGCAGCAAACCGCACGTTCACCCCCAAGGCCACGCCCCCAGGGCCCCGCCTCCGGGCTGTAAAGTGGGGGTTTGTTTGTTTTCTCTGTAATGTGGGTGTTTGTCCCTCAACTGAAATGCCCTCCTCCTGAGTGTGCGCATCCGGGGACGGACTCCACACGCACCCATTTCGCAGAATCCCCCGCGCTCCGGGCTGTGAGGGAGGCCCTGGCCTCTCCCTCTGTCTTCAGGACAGTGGTAAGTGCGGCTGCTTTTCCCACTGAAAACTGTGCTCAGCCTGATGCACCCCCTCTCTCAGAAAGAGGGGTGCCCCCAGGAGCCAGAGCTGACGGCCTTGCTGAGGGGCCAGGGGCGGGTTCCCACGGGGACGGGCAGAGGGGGGGGAGGAGGCAGGGGTGTCTCCAGCTGCGTCCCCCCAACAGGCCTCCAGCTGGGAGGCTGGGAGCGAGGGCAGCGCCCGGGCGCGTGGGGACCTGCTGAGGGGGTGACTGTGTGAGAGACACCCCTTCCCGACGGAGGGGTCCTGCTCAGTCACTGACCGCGGCTCTGGGACTCGGATCGCACCGCGCAGGCCCGTCCCCTGCGCGTCCGTGGAGATGGCACCGCGCACGCAGCTTCCCGCACCCCCGCCTCTGGGGACGCGGCGCCCGGGACGCGAGGAGGCCCCGCGGGGGCAGGGCGACCCCGGAAGGCTTCCCGGAGGGGGTGGCGGAGGGCCCAGCCCAGGACTCACCCACAGAGGTGCTGGGAGCCGCGCAGCCTCCTTTGCGGGTCTCCGGCCGCCCGACCGTCCCTCCTGGGACCCGCCAGTCCCTCCCCCGGCGGCCGGGACGCGGCCCGCAGTCCTTCCTCGACTCCTTGGACAAGGCCTGTCGGAAGCCCGGGGTCCCGCGCGGAGGTCAGCGCTGGGAGGCGGGGCCGAGGGGCGGGCAGGGCGGGAGGGGGGAGTCAGGCTGAGGGCGTGGCCCCCGAGACCCGGCGCCCAGCGAGCAGCGCGGGGGGCGGCCGCGGGGCCACGGCGGGAGCCCTTCTGGAGACGCGCCCGGGCGCCGCGGGTGGAGCTGGGACTGCGCCCGCCCCGCCCGCAGCTGACGTTGGGCCGGTGCCCCCCCCGCACCCCGGTGAGCGCCCGACGCCCGCGCTGCCGATCCAGCCCCTCGGCCGAGCCCACCGAGGCCGGGGCGGCCCCTGGCAGCGAGGAGCCTGAGTCGGGGTGCAGGTTGGAGTTGAGGGCGGGGCTGAGGGGAGGCCACGGGCTCCCGGGGCTGCGGCGGCGGCGGCTTGGACCCGGGTTCCGCTGCCCCTTCCTTGGCCCTGGGCCGCAGGCGCTCACATTGCAGCCCCGCCCCCGCCCCCCGCCCCCGGCGTCTGCAGAGGCCGGTCCTTGGGGCTGGTGGTGCCCCCGCGGGAGAAGGGATGACGAGGAGCGAGCGGTGTGGCCGCAGCCCCCTGCTCTGTCCTGTGTTTATTGGCGCTGAAGGTGTGAGCACATCCCAACATGCAGGTAAGTGACACTCACATGAGGTGATACCCACACTCACACACACACTCACACACATACCCGCACACACACATAAACTTATATGTATATATATAGAGAGAGAGAGAGGGAGAGAGAGAGAGAGAGAGAGAGAGAGAGAGAGAGAGAGAGAGAGAGAGAGAGAGAGAGAGAGAGAGAGAGAGAGAGAGGTTAATTCTCACTGGAGGATATTTTTCCAGTGATTTTTCTCTCTTTTAGAGAGAGCCCAAGGGAGGGAGGAGGAGAGGGAGAGGGAGGGAGCACCCATGTGTGAGACACACACCCATTGGATGCCTTGCACTCCGGAGGAGTCTGCAGCCCAGGCACGTGGGTCCTGCGTGTCCCACTGTGAGCACCAGGAGAGCGGGGTTTTCATTCATTTCTTTGCTTTAAAGATGTTCAGAGAGAGAGGAAGGGAGAGGGAGCAGGAGAGGGAGATAGAAACATGGATCGGTTGCCCCCTGCAGGCCCCCTATTGAGGGTCAAGTTAGACACCAGGGCATGTGCCCTCATAGGGAATTGAACCTGGGCCTCCCGGTGCATGGGCCACCCTCACACGTGAGCCACAGCGGCCAGGCTGGACAGGGGGTGTTCTGTCTGTCTTCATTACATAAGCAGCAGGCCGACAGGAAGCCTGGAGCAGAGGCCTCACTACATGTTAGTGTTGAATGAATGGATGGATGGATGAATGATGGAAGGATGGATGAGTGAATTGATGGATGAATGAATGGGTGGATGAATGAATGGGTGGATGGAAGGATGGATAAAGGATGTATGAATGAATGGATGGCTGGATGAATGAATGAATGGATGGATGCGTGGATGAATGAATGGATGCATGGATGGATGAATGAATGGATGGATGGATGGATGGATGGATGGATGGATGGATGGATGGATGGATGGATAGATGGGTGAATGAATGGATGCATGGATGGATGGATGGATGGATGGATGGATGGATGGATGGATGGATGGATTGGATTGGTGAATGAATGAATGAATAACCGGATGGATGGATGGATGGATGGATGGAAGGATGGATGGATGGATAGATGGATGAATGCGGGGACCAGGTTCCTTATAGCTGACCTGAGACAGGAAGGAAGTTGACTCTGTGCATGGAGAGTCCAGGACGTCTCTGAATAAAGCAACTTTACTCCTAATCATATCGCCACCAGCAGCTGCAGGATTATTGGTAATTAGGCAATTAACCAGATGGTCTTGAGGAGCAGCTGAAGGATGGGCAGGAAAAGGTGCCTGTGTTCCCTGTGGACAGGTCTGACTTCCGAGCCACAGCTGTTCTCTGGGGTTAACTGAAACCCACGGCCGCGTCACATTCCTCCCCTCCATTCATTGTACAGTCACACCCCTTTCCCACGTGGGCACCATCCTCAGGGCTCCCCTTCGCCCAACATCAGGCTGACACCAGGATGGGCGCAGGCTGAGCCTCTCCCCTGGGTCAGGAAGCTGGTCCCTCCCTGATGGAAACACCACAGTCCTTCCTACGGGACCCAGGGATGTTCAGCCTGGAGCCTGTCTCCTGTGAGCTGTGCTAACGCTGCTCAGAGTCCTGGGATCCCTAATGTCCACACGGCCCCACAGGAGACCATGATGTGCTTCCTTACTCACCCACAGAGTCCTGGGATCCCTAATGTCCACACGGCCCCACAGGAGACCATGATGTGCTTCCTTAGCCACCCACACAGTCCTGCTCTTTGGTGACTCACTGTATAACCACTAGCTCTCCTACCCCTCCGCACTCTCTTCCCCTTTCTTCTTGTTCTCCCTCCTCTTCCTCTTCTTCCTCCACTTCTGCTTCTGCTTCTTTTTTTGAGATTTTACCCTGGAAAGAATTATTCTTGACATGCAGATAGGATTTAGGGAAAGTAATAATTAGGACAGACAGAGACATTCCCTCAGAATCTAAAATTGGGAAAGAACCAGAACAAATGGGAAACTGGGTGAAATAACAAAGATAAAAATGTAAAAATATTTGAAAAAAAAATGAAGGAACACATGCCCAGAGAGACGTGGACAAATCCCATGTATATAGTGGGTTTGCATAGGGTGAAGGTGGGATCAACAACACTCACAGAACATTCCAGTCCGCAGCGGAGCCTCTTCAGTTTTATTTGCTCATAACCTACCCCAGCCCTACTCACTAAGATTTTGGTTTCTGCACCACAGGTGAGTTCTGTCAGCTTTTGAGGGAAGGAATGTCACAGGGACCTCCTCCCTGCACCTGCTCTCGCTCCACATCATGTCCCCCTCGTCCCAGTGGCTCTTGTGGTCGTAGCGTATCCACTCTCAGGGCTACAGGGTTCTGTCCTATGAACACACCACACTCCTCCTCTACTGCTCATGTGCATTTGTCTTATATGCAGATTTTGCAAATTGTGCAGCAATGAACAAATTCTTCATATGTTTTGCACACATATGTATGAGTGTCTATTGGGGATATAACCAGGAGTGGAATTGCTGGGGCATTGGGTGTGGTGAGTGCTGCCAAAGATTTTCAAAGTATTTGAAACGACTTCCTCTCCCACTAGGAATATATGAGAGATACAATGATTCCAACTTTGTGCTAACAATTGACTTTGTCTCACTCTTTCATTTTTGCTCTCCTGGGAGGTGGGCACCAATATCACATTGTGGCTGAACTTGAGTTTCCCCTCTGACTAAACTGTTGGGCAATTTTCATAAATGTGTGGGCCATGTAACCAACCTCAACAGGAGGATGGACTGGACTCTTGTTCATGACTGGGTGGGACTCTAGTAAGGTGCCAGCATCCTTAACTACTGGGGCACTTTGGCTATTAATGGATCTGTGGGCAGAGACCTGTGGGATGAGAGGAAGTGTCTGGTCTTTGCCTCTGGCTCCTGGCACTGAGCTCCTAAACCCTGGGCATCTCCTGAGTGACAAGTGTCTTTGGGAGGCTAATGAGATGGCTCTTGGCTGAGGGTCCTGGAGTGATTTAGGGTGGGGGCTGGTCCCCAGGAAGACCAAGCTGATCAGAGGGTTGGAATGTCCCAGCCCTAGAAGGAGGCAGAGCAGGAGGAGCCTGAACACCCATCTCTCCACACCACAGAGTCCTGTGTGCAGGGACCCCTGGGCCTGCAGGGCAGTGATGGGTAACATGTACCCTGATACTGTCAGACGGGGACACCCAGAGAATGAGACCACAACTCACACATGAAAACACTAATAGGCATAATATGTACAAAAGCAAAGAAACAATGAACACCCAGAAGATGGGTGCTGTGGCCCATCCAGGCCTCAGCCCAGGCTGACCTGCCCCAGGAAGGCTCGCTGTCCAGGGTCCGGGAGATGCGCCTCATTAGGACAGGACACAAGGCCTGGAGGATGTCTGAGTTCCAGTGACCACAGGTCCTGGTGGGACAGGGTTCCCCTGAGGGGCAAGGTCAGAGGAGCAGAGAGGTGACCCGGCCGAGGAGTGACCATGTCAAAGCCCACGATACACTGAGCACTGACCAGGCACTGGCCCCGACCACACTCGGTCCTCACCATCTCTCCTGTCCACACCTGGGACAGCTCAGCACAGCAAACACATGAGCTCTGGAAAGTTCTTGGTGTTTAATTTATTTCCTCTCAAAATGTAGGATCTTCTCTTTTAATTTACCCACCAACCCCTCATGGCAAAAATGAACAAAGTCACCTGCAGAACCTAATTTCAATGCAGAAGGAATAGCATGCAGCTCAGAGCAGGAGGAAGTAAAGACAGCGATAGTGAGGGCCCCGCCCGCCTCTGCGGGACCAGAAAATGTGGGAGCAGGGTGGGGCCAGCCCCCCATAAGAGGTTCCTGAGTCAGGAAGTGGGAGCGTGGACACATCTTCCATCACTCAGTCCCCACAAGGCAGCTCCTCACGCTGTGGAGGACAATCATCATGAGCAGATTCAGGGCAGTGGCTGGAACTGGTGACATTCTCAAACCCACTTCATGCTCACAGGGTCCCACAGACTCCCTACCACCCAGGCCTCCCTCTGCCCATCCCTCCCCACAGCAGGTCTCACCTTTAGAAGCCGAGAGAGACACATCAGAACCCTGGGCGCTGTCACCGCCTGGGGGGGACACACCAGGAAAGGGTCAGGAGATTAAGGAGGAACTATGGGAGAGGGGTCACCATGGGCTCCCATCTGCACTGTCACAGGGACTCAGGGGTCACCGCTCCATACTCACTGGCAGCCTGAGCGTAGCTCCCTCTTTTTCCACCTGCGGGAAGAAAACATCCCGTGAGAGACCAGGGAGGAGGCAGGGCCAGGAGGTCCTAAAGAAGCCCTAGTCCTGGGCCCAGAGAAGTTTCCAGAACCGTGTGTACAGACCCAGGGCAGGACCAGGAAACCTGAGGGAAGTGCATGTGTGGGGACTGGACCCACCGCCCTCCTGGAGGTCTGTGCTCAGCAGGGACCTGCCCTCTGACCTGGGGCTGCTGGGAACGGGGCCCCATGACCAGCATCATCAGGTGATAAGTGGGTCCCTCATTTCCCACAGGTCTCACTGAAGAGTAAGTGTGAGCAGAGAGCCCCACACTGGCCATCACACGCGTGGGGACGGTGCTTCCCATAAAAGAGGCGGGACACACGTCTACCTGGGCTTGAACCCCCAGTGGGACAGACACTCAGACCCCACACCTGCCCACCTGAGCACCTCCTCCCCCACATCACAGCTCCAGCCACAGCTCCCAGCAGAAACAGGCCCCCAGCGAAGCCCAGGATGATGAAGATGAAGGTCTGAGGAGGTGGCTCTGGGAGGAGAAGGGAAGGGAGGGTGAGGGCCCTGACGCCAAGCCTCAGCCCTGACCCCACTGAGGTCCCCCAGGGCCCCTGCTGCCCTGAGAAGAGGCTCTGTGCCCACGGCCCTCCTCACCCCATCTCAGGGTCAGGGGCTCGGGCAGCCCCTCGTGCTGCACATGGCACGTGTATCTCTGCTCCTCTCCAGGGGGCACCCCCACGGCCGCCCACTTCTGGAAGGTCCCGTCCCCCGCAGGCCTGGTCTCCACCAGCTCCATGTCCTGGGTCTGGTCCTCCCCGTCACGCTGCCAGGTCAGGCTGATGTCCGCAGGGTAGAAGCCCCGCGCCCAGCACCTCAGGGTGACCTCACGGGCAGAGACGGGGTGGAGGGTCACGTGTGCCTTTGGAGGGTCTGAGGGGAGGGGAGAAAATGCAGGAACTTTGCATCCGCCATGGGACACCCAAGCAGCGCCCATGTGACCATCCTGAGAGTGGACAGTCACCTGGGTGGGGGAGGGAGCACACAGCACACACACCAGCCTGGACAGAGGCACCAGGAAGGACCTCCTAGTCTTTAGAAAGTTCTAGAATCAGAGAAACACAGCCCAGGGCAGGAGGCAGGTCTCTGATGGGAGAAAAGGGATTTGTGGTCCTGACCTGGGTGGAGGCAACGTGACTCAGAAAAGCTGGGGTCAGGCCTCAGACACAGGGGGTGGGGGGCAGCGCACAAGGCCTGAGAGAGAAGGTCCCCGTGGGTCCCAGAGCCCCTGCAGGGCCCGTGGGAACCGCTGATGGGTTATTTCAGGGGTGTCTCCATGCACCCAGGAAAGCCTGCACCCCTACCTGTCCCTGAGAGGAGGGGGAGTCCCACTGGTACCTGACCTGGACATGAAGAGGGACCCCCTCCCTGACCCCAAGAAGGGGTGTCTGACACTGACCCACTGTCCTGTCTCCTTGTAGGAGCCCCAGCCCCGGGGAGAGGGGGCGGCTCCAGGGCCCCTGGTACCTGCGCGCTGCAGGGTCTCCTTCCCTTTGTCCAGGTGAATGAGGAGCCACTCCACACACTCCCCCTCCAGGTAGCTCCTCTTTCTCTCTAACGCACCGGACGCCTCCCACTTGCGCTTTGTGATCTCAGCGGCTGCATCAGCCGCGGTCCAGGAGGTCAGGTCCTGGTTCAGGGCGATGTAGTCGGTGCCGTCGTAGGCGTATTGGTGGTACGCGCGGAGGAGGCGTCCGTCGGGTCCCACATCACAGCCTCTAATCCTCTGGAAGATGTGAGACCCTGACCCCGCCCCGACGTCAGCCCGCACCAAGGTCACCCCGCCCCTCCCGCCCCGCGGGGACTGAATCTAAACTGAGAGTGAAATCGGGTCACAGACCCCGCGGGCTCCTCCCCGGTGGGGGCCGGGCGGGTCCCGCCGCCTCGGGTTGATGCTCGGACCCCGACCCTCGGGGCGACCCCGGCCCGTCCGTGGGGAGGGCGGTCGTGACGGCCCCGGCGCGCGGCTCACCGTCCTCGCTCTGGTTGTAGTAGCCGAGCAGGGTCTGCAGTTTCACTCGGAAACGCTGTTCTTCTCTCTTGGCCCTCTGCGTCTCCCGGTCCCAATACCCCGGGTGCTCCCGCTCCACCCACGGCTGCTGCATCCACGGCGCCCGCGGCTCCATCCTCCCACTCGCCGCGTCGCTGTCGAACCGCACGAACTGCGTGTCGTCCACGAAGCCGACAGAGAGGTACCGGGGCTCCCCGCGGCCGGGCCGGGACACGGCGGTGCTGAAATACCTCAGGGAGTGGGGGCCTGGGGGGCGGACGGGGGCAGGGCCGGGGCTGGACTCTCTCCTTCCCGGCCCCGCGCCCGCACCGGGTCCCCTCGCTCCTCCCCGCACAGCCGCCCCCTCCGACCCCGCACTCACCGGCCCGGCTTGGGGTCAGGACGAGCGCCCCCGAGAGCAGCAGGAGGAGGGTGGGGGGCCTCAGGACCCGCATCCTAGGGGTCGGGGGGACCATCTGAGTCCCAGGGGCTCCTGGAGATGGTCTAACCTGGAAGCAGACAGCCAATGGGAGTGAGCAGTGCGGCTGCGTCATGCGTATCCGGGAAGGAGGACTCAGCAGGGATGTTAGATGGAGAGGGAACCCCAGGGAGAAGGGGAGCCCCAACCTTGAGCGGCTCTGCTCCAGACTCCTCCCTGGGCTGAGACCTGAGCGCCAAGCCTGGGCCTGGGACCGGGCTGCCCCTCCTCCTGCAGGGGGAGCTCTCTGCCCACTTCTTCCTAAAGGGGCATCAGACTGGTGCTCTGAGCTCCAGTTCCCCCAGAACAGGGAGGGAGGCGGCCATCAAAGCTGTGGAAGCTTCTATGAGTGAACAGCAAGGGTCCCTCAGGCACAGCCCACAGGGGCCATGGGCGGGATCAGGGAGTGACGTCAATCAGAGGCACGGTCTTCATGCCCCTAGAGACCCCTGACGCCATTACCGAGTGCAAGCAGGGAGACTCCAATTTTTTAAAATCCCAGAGTCACCAAATGCCCTTTCCCTTCAGGAGCAGAGGGTGCAGCTTATGAAACTGCTGTGCAGGCCGCACGGGAAGGGGCCAGTGAGCCCCCATAACCCTCAGCTCCTGTACCTCCAGATCTGCTCCTCTTCTCACCTCCCCACTCGCTGGCTCAGGACACCGGGACCCCCAGCATTGAGTTCTCAGGACCCCGTTCCCTCATCTGTGACACGGGATGATGACAGGACCCTGAGGAGGAGCCCAGGGCAGGGGGTGAGAGCTCCGGCCTCTGGACCCCACAGCTCCGACCTGGTGTCAAGGTCCCTCAGGTGTGAGCTCAGTGCCCCTGGGGATGTTGCTTCCCACTCTGTGCCTCTGCTTCCTCCTGGGAGAGAGGAACGTGGACGTTAATGCAGAACAGAGGTCAAGGGGGTGTGCCCACCATGTGCTCTCCATGCTCACTGTGCTCACATGGCTGGGACATGTGAGCTCTCACACAGAGTTCATAGGAGGAGCAGAAGCCACGGTGATGGGAGATGGGATTGGGTTCCTTGTTGGATTGTCTGTGGCGACCTGGGATGAGGGGATAAAACATTAAAATGTCAGATGGGAAGGGAAGATCCAGCTTGTTGCACCAGTTAAACTACTTCTGACACTTGACCAATGGATATAGTCTCTCTAGGAATTTCTCTCTCCCTTTGCTGCCTCATGTACACACAGCAGCGCTCACACTCACACTACAGGGAACACAGAGAGAGAAGAGCCCCTACCTCCCAGGGAGATGGAGACTAGGACATCCCTGCAGGATTTCAGGAAGGTACACACATGGTTTTTATATCATAACTAGAGGCCTGGTGTATGAAATTCATTCATGGAGGGGGCGGCGGTTCTCAGCCCAGCCTTCACCCTCACCAATCCGGGACTCCTTGGGGGATATCCCTCTCACAATCCGGGACTGCTGGCTCCTAACCACTCACCTGCCTGCCTGCCTGATTGCCCCTAACTACTCTGCCTGCCTGCTTCATGCTCCTAACTGCTCCCCTGCCTGCCTGACTGCCCCTAAAAGCCTCTGCCTGCCTGCCTGATCACCCCTAACCACCTATGCTTGCCGGTCTGATTGCCCCCCAGCTGCCCTCCCATGCCGGCCTGGTCACCCTCAACATCCCTCCCCTGATGGCCTGATTGCCCCTAACTGCCCTCCCCAGCCAGACTGGTCAAGCCTAACTTCTCTCCCTTGCCGGCCTGATTGCCCTAAACACCTCTGCCTTGGCCCCCACCACCATGGCTTTGTCCAGAAGGACATCTGGAAGATGTCTAGTGTAATTAGCATATTACTCCTTTATTAGTATACATGCCATTTCACCACAGACTAAGATTCTCAGTAAGTTTTTGTGTATCTGTGTGTGGGGGGGTGTGTGTGTGCGCACGAACGTATATTATTTAGAGCCAGAATTTTGAAGTTATAACCCAACGTCTGCCCATCAATTTCATCAATTGTCCAATTGTATCCACACCTAAGCCTACACCTCCCTCAGGCTGAGGAAATGAGCAGACCCTATGCACATGGCTGAGCAGCTCACTGGCCCTGTCACCCCAGGCTTGGCTCAGATCCCAAAGGGAACCTTGTGCTTGGGTCCCTCACTATCAGGGACTCTAGGACACAGAGAGGTGCAGGAAGCCCAGCAATGGCGGCAATCCCACCCTGGGACACTCCCCAGCACACGCCTCCCCTCCCCCGCCCCAGCCCAGCAGAGTGAGCAGAAGCAGCTCAGATACAGGTGGGGCAGCGCCTGTCCTGCCCCATGGGATGACCACCCCAGTTCCATGTCCCCTCCTGGAACCACCCTCCTCTCCTGATTTCTGCCCTGAGGTAAGAGACAGGGTCTGGTCTTTGCTCCTGGCTCCTGGCCCTGAGCTCCTGAAACCCCGGGCTTCTCCTGAGTGACAGGTGCCTGTGGGATGTTCATGAGGTGGCTCTTGGCTGAGGATCTGGAGGCTTCAGGGTGGGGGCTGGTCCCCAGAAAGACCAAGCTGATCACAGGGCTGGGACTCTCAGCCTCAGGGCCCAACCAGCGGGGACAGGGGCTAGAGTTCAAGTTCCATCACCAATGGCCCATGATCCAGTCAATGGTGTCCACATAGTAAAGATTTTATCGAAAGCCCTTAACCATGGGGCTCAGAGAGCTTCTGCAGCAGTGGCCACACCCACATGCTGGAGGGGACAGGGGACACCTGCCAACTCCCTGTGACAGAGGCCCCTTCACTGGGCACCTACCTCACCTCCCAGCCCCCCCCCCCCCCCCCCCCGGTCCCCTTCACCGGGCTGCTCACTGGGTCCATGTGATAATCGGTGAGAGTGAGCCCGCCCTTCCCTGAGGGCCATGAGTTCATCCAGCAGATCATGACCTTGGTGGGAGCCCTCACTTGTGGGGCCACATTGGTCAGCAGGGCAGGTCACATGGGGATGGGATCCTGAGCCCTGGGTGAGGAGGGAGGGGGACCTGTGGAACAGAGCCCTGCCCTGGGGGCGATGCTCCCTCCAGGGGTCCCGTGGGAACGGAGCTGAATGGGAGGAACACAGATGGAGGCGGAGAAGCAGAGACCTGGGTGAGCGGAGGGACACCCCTCCCATCGCACAGACTCTCAGTGAGAGACGCCCCCTTCTGCCTGTCACTCATCCATCACTTGTTCCCCAGCCCAACCTGAGCATCCGCCCCACACTCAGAGGCTCCAGCTCAGCTCTTTGCTCCCAGGATTGGAATAGGCCCTTCTCCCTACCCCTCCGCCCAGCACCTGCTCGCTCTGCCCACACGAGGAGGATCCACGTGTGAAGAGTCTGGGGGGAGGCAGGGACCACGTCCCTCCATACAAGAGGGAACCCCAAGTCTCCCCAACATTCGTGCATCTGGACCGGAATTGAGGCTCCACCCTCAGGCGACCACATGCCAGGCTCTCACTCAGGATAAGGTGACCAGAGGGGCTGGGGCTGGCGGAGAGCACTGGGCAGGGGCGGGAGTGGCAGGAACAGTGTCTGGGTATCAGGGGCAGCAGAGACAGCCGTCCACCCCCCGGGCCAGTGCCAGCGCCAAGGGACTGTGTGTGTGTGTGGTGGTGGTGGTGGGGGGGGGAGGATGGCCCCTCTGCCCGCAGCAGGCAGGGGTCCCTGTGGCCTGACCTGGGCTGGGCGGGGCTCCGCCCTGGCCTCAGCCTGACCTGTGGCTCCCCGATCCTGTCAGAGCCCAGGGCATGCACACGGCTGTGTGTGAGGCAGGAGAAGTGGGGTCCATGGTCCCCAACAAGGAGCACAGCTGTGCCTTCCTGGGAGCAGGTTAGAGACACGCTGACCGGGACTCGCTCTCAGAGTCCCGCCCTGACGCCACCCCGGGGCAGAGACAACGACAGGCCACTCCCAGCCTCACGCCCATCATTGACCACACGGCCCCCCTTTCCTTTCTGAGGAAAACACACAAACCCTTCACTGTGGGTGGGAGGCCCGTCCCCGCGGGAGCTGTCGCTGACCTCAGCGGCTCCCCGTCTGGCTGAGCCCCAGCACCCCTTGTGGGCGCCTCACACCCCCAGCCCCGCCCAGGCCCCGCCTCAGGGAAATGGGCCCCAGACCAGGGTCTCCTTGCAGCCAGCCCCGCAGGGGAGGCGCCCGCGGCCCCGGGGTGTCCTGCGCGGGTTCCTGATGCTCCAAGTGTGACCCGAGGTCTCCTCACCAGCCTCGCTGGGGACCCAGACGCCCCCCTCGGTCCGCACCCCGGAGTCTCAGCGAGTGACCAGGGCCTCCTGCGCCCCGGAAAGCAGGGCCTCGGGGCCCACTCACCTCGGGACGCGGGGACAGGACTGCAGAGGGGGCGCGGATGTGGGTGGGATGGGGCGCTCAGCACGGGGTCCTGGTGGGTCCCTCCCCCTTGTCTCCTGCAGCCTCGCTCCCTGGGGGCCGCATCCCTGTTTAAGGCCCTAGATGGCCTTTCTGTGCGTCGCCGCCCAAGTCTGTTTCTCCAGCGACACCCCTCTGTCCTCCAGCTCATGTCCACCTGCCATTCCCGGCCCCCTTGTTCCAAACAGACAGTTCCCCCAACATCTCTTACAACCAATGTCTGTGATGCCCCCCAACCCCCAGATGCTGGTCCCTGAGCTCCCATCTCCACTGAGGGCAACGCTATCCTCCTCCTCCTTCCATCCAATGACATTTCTGGTGAAGGTGCCCGCTCTCTCCCAGACCCGGGATGGACCCAGAGCAGTGCTGTAAGTCCTCCTCAGAAGGTTCCAGAATCCCACCCGGCCCACTATTCCCACCCCTCACCCCGCGGAGGGATCTCCCGCCTGCACCCCGCAGACCCTCCAGCTCCCCCACTGCCTCCCTCGCCCCCAGGTCTGCCCTCAGCTCAGCAGCCACAGCACCCTTTCAAGGGGGCGTCCACCTCCCTCTCCTGCTCCAAACTGTCCTGGGACCCCGCCTCCCTCAGCACAGCCCCGCCCTTCCCCCCCTCCGCCCACGTGGTCCCCAGGCTCTGTCTCAGCTCCCTCTCTCTGCTCTGCCCACACCTGCCTGCTGGCTTTTCCCAGAGACCAGACCCTCCTGCCCAGGGCATGCGCACTGCAGGTTCCCGCCTGGCAGACCTGCCTCCAGAGGGCCTCCTGGGTCATGACCTTCCAACCTCTCCTCAAGGTCACCTCCCAGCGAGCCCCACACCGAACACCCAACAAACAGCCCCTGCCCTGTCCCACAGCCCACACCTGGTCCCCGTCCTGTGGTGTCCCCAGAGCCCTCCCCTCTCTCACCCTCACCCTCCCTGTTCACCGGCTCTCACACACCCTGTGCCCCTCACACCTGCCCACGGGCCCGCGGGTCTCCCATTCCCCCTCAGTGAGGCCCCAGAGGCAACCCCAGCGCTCACACCTGTCACTCAACCAGCCACGGCTCCTGCAGGGGGAGCCCCTCCCTGTGCTGGACACAGTGACTTCATGGCTGTGGTCCCAGCTCAGCTGTCCTGGGGCAGCTGCAGCTCAGGGTGCCTCCTGGGGACATCACTGCACCTGCACTGCCCACAGCGCTGCTCCCCTAAACCTGCAGCTGCCTCCCCTCCCCACATCCCTGGGGCCCACTGGAGGCTGGAGAGAGGGCAGTGGGCAGAGCACAGTTCCAGCAGGACCTGATCTCAGAGGAGGAATGGAGGACCCTCCTCTGTGCTCACTCCACATCCTGGTTCCCCCGAAAATTCAGGGAAAGAACATGAGGCCCGAGAAGGAGGCAGGAGCCCTTTCCCGTTTCCGATGTCCATCGCTTTCCTTACGTATGTTATCCCCTGGCTTCCTGTTTCCCTGTAAAGCCTCCACATTATACACCGACACAGCGTGAAGTGCAGTCTCCGCCTGTCTGGGCCAGCCCGTCCTCTCCTCTCCGGGGACGATTCTGAACGTCCCCAAGCTCTGGGGAGACCTGTGGCCATGGGGGACCTTCCCCCAACCCCAGAATCAGCGTCTCCGGGCACCACTCTGGGACTGCGGGCTCAGGACACACTTGCTTCCCCTGGAGATCTGTTTTGCTGTTGTTGTTTTTACTAAAATCGCCTTCCTGTGCCTTAAAGTCTCTGTGGGCCAGGCCTGCCCCTGAGCCACCACAGTGTTTGTCACAGTTCCTAGAACAGCACGTTAAAAGGGGGAACATTACTGTGGGTAAATTGCGCCCTCAATAAACCTGACTTTTTAACAAAATCCAGCCAAACCGTCCACGTTCAGCTTTGGGGCTGCGGTTGCCGCATTGTTTACAAACTATTGGAAGCAACCTCAGTGACATTCCAGAGGGGACCAGGTGAATGGACTATGATGCTTGCATATGATGCCATATGACTGATAGCTGTGACATGGAAGTAGATCTGTGCACCTGTGTGAAATATCTTTAAGAAGTTGCATCGAGTGAAGGACAGCAATGTTACATCCAGTGGGCAGACTCGCTTTTTCGTGTGAATGTGTGCTGCCGGGTCCTTGGCGCAGGAGGCAGTTCCTTTGTGGGTGTTGTTAATGCTCACCCGGGGATAGTTTCCATTGATGGTTAGAGAGAGGAGAAGGGAGGAGGGCACAGAGAGAGGAAATACCAACGTGAGAAAGAAAGATGCATTGGTTGCCTCCTGCACAAGCCCCGACCAGGACCAGAGATTGAGCCTGAACTGAGGTACTTGCCCTTGACCAGACTGAACCTTGGACCCTGCGTTCCCAGGCTGACGCTCTACCCACTGTCACAGCGGCTGGGGCTGCAGGTACCTGTTCCAGCCCATCCTTCATCCACAGGGCTTTGGGCCCTGGGCACTCTGGAAGCCCCAGCCATCATGGCGACCGTCTAGGCCGGAAGCAGAAGGAAGGGAAAGAGAGAAAGGGGGACACCAGACAGACTTACAAACTGCTTTGATGGAGGCTTTCCACAGCTTTTTTAATTTTTATTGATTGATGATAGAAAGAGGAAGAGGGGAAAATAAAAACATTGATTTGGCCCTAGCTGTTTTGGCTCAGTGGATAGAGCGTCAGTCTGCAGACTGGAGGGTCCCAGGTTCGATTCTGGTCAAGGGCATGTACCTTGGTTGCGGGCACATCCCCAGTTGGGGGTGTGCAGGAGGCAGCTGATCGATGTTTCTAACTCTCTTTTCATCTCCCTTCCTTTCTATAAAAAATCAGTAAAATATATTTAAAAAACATAAACACTGATGTTGTTCCACTTAGTTATGTATTCATTAGCTGATTATTTGTTGTTGTTACTCCTCAACCAAGGATACCTCTCTATTGATTGATTATACAGAGGCGGAGGGAGGAGGAGACACAGAGAGAGAGGAACATCTACAAACACAAACAACAAACACCCCTAGGCTTACAGCTGAGGGCCAGAAACAAGCCTGAGACCAGGTTGACTCCACCCCAAAAGCCCTCGCTGTCCAGGGTCCTGGAGATGCGCTGAATTAGGATACATGACAAGGCCTGGGGAATGTGAGTCCCTGTGACCACAGGTCCTGGTGGGACAGCGTTCCACTGAGGGACAAGGTCAGAGGAGCAGAGAGGTGACCCGGCCGAGGAGTGACCACGTCAAAGCCCACGATGCACTGAGCACTGACCACGCTCCGTCCTCACAGCCCCTCCTGTCCCCGCCTGCAAAGAGCACAGAATACATCGGAATCTGCAAAATTCTTGGAGCTTCCATTCATTTCTCTCAGAAGACATTTAATTAGAGCGTATCCTTTAATTGCCGTCTCCAGTCACGGCAAGAATTGAAGAACGAGTTCAATGCACAGCCTCATTTCAATTCTGAGCAAGAAGTTATCACTCAGAGCACCTGGGAGGAAAGGCAGGGATGGGGATGGGGAGAGGGAGGGCCCAGTCCCCCTCTGCAAACAGGAAAGTGTGGGGAGCGGGCAGGCCGAGCCCCCCCAACAGAGGTTCCTGAGTCAGGAAGTGGGAGCGGGAACACATCTTCCATCACTCAGACCCCACAAGGCAGCTCCTCACGCTGTGGAGGACAATCATCATGAGCAGATCCAGGGCAGTGGCTGGAACTGGTGACATTCTCCAACCCACTTCATGCTCACAGTGACCCACAGACACCCCACCCCCAGGCCTCCCTCTGCCCACCCCTCCCCACGGCAAGTCTCACCTTTAGAAGCTGAGAGAGACACATCAGAGCCGTGGGCGCTATCACTGCCTGGGGGGGACACACCAGGACGGGGTCAGAGCCCAGGGCAGGAGACTAAGGAGGAACTATGGGGGGGGGGTCCCCCATGGCTCCCGTCTGCACTGTCACAGGGACTCAGGGGTAACCCCCCATACTCACTGGCAGCCTGAGCGTAGCTCCCTCCTTTTCCACCTGCGGGAAGAAAACACCCCGTGAGAGACCAGGGAAGAGGCAGGGCCAGGAGGTCCTAAAGGAAACCCTAGTCCTGGGCCCAGAGAAGTTTCCAGAACCTTGTGGTTAGACCCAGGGCAGGATCAGGAAACCTGAGGGAAGTGCATGTGTGGGGACTGGACCCATCACCCTCCTGGAGGTCTGTGCTCAGCAGGGACATGCCCTCTGACCTGGGGCTTCTGGGAATGGGGACCCCACCACCAGCAGTATCAGGTGGTAAGAAGGTCCCTCATTTCCCACGGGCCTCACTAAAGAGTAAGTGTGAGCACAGAGCCCCACACTGGCCATCACACGCATGGGGACGGTGCTTCCCGTGAATGAGGCGGGACACTCGTCTACCTGGGCTTGAACCCCCAGTGGGACAGATACTTAGAGCTCACCCCTGCCCACCTGAGCGTCTCCTTCCCCACATCACAGCTGCAGCCCCACGGCCCTCCTCACCCCATCTCAGGGTCAGGGGCTCGGGCAGCCCCTCGTGCTGCACATGGCACGTGTATCTCTGCTCCTCTCCAGGGGGCACCCCCACGGCCGCCCACTTCTGGAAGGTCCCGTCCCCCGCAGGCCTGGTCTCCACCAGCTCCATGTCCTGGGTCTGGTCCTCCCCGTCACGCTGCCAGGTCAGGCTGATGTCCGCAGGGTAGAAGCCCAGCGCCCAGCACCTCAGGGTGACCTCACGGGCAGAGACGGGGTGGAGGGTCACGTGTGCCTTTGGAGGGACTGAGGGGAGGGGAGAAAATGCAGGAACTTTGCATCTGCCATGGGACACTCCAGCAGCGCCCATGTGACCATCCTGAGAGTGGACAGACACCTGGGTGGGGGAGGGAGCACACAGCCCACACACCAGCCTGGACAGAGGCACCTGGAAGGACCTCCTAGTCTTTAGAAGGTTCTAGAATCAGAGAGGCACAGCCCAGGGCAGTAGGAGAGTCTCTGAGGGGAGAAAAGGGATTTGTGGTCCTGACCTGGGTGGAGGCCACGTGACTCAGAAAAGCTGGGGTCAGGCCTCAGACACAGGGGGTGGGGGGCAGCGCACAAGGCCTGAGAGAGGAGGTGCCCGTGGGTCCCAGAGCCCCTGCAGGGCCCGTGGGAACCGCTGATGGGTTATGTCAGGGGTCTCCCTGCACCCCAGGAGAGCCTGAACCCCTAACTGTCCCTGGAAGGAGGGGGAGACCCTCTCGTACCTGATCTTGACATCCACGGGGACTCCCTCCCTGACCCCAAGGAGGGGTGTCTGACACTGACCCCCTGTCCTGTCTCCTTGTAGGAGCCCCAGCCCCGGGGAGATGGGGGGCCCCAGGGCCCCTGGTACCTGCGCGCTGCAGGGTCTCCTTCCCTTTTTCCAGGTACATGCGCAGTGAGTCCACACACAGTCCCTCCAGGTAGCTCCTGGCAAGCTCTGCTGCACTGGACGCCTCCCACTTGCGCTTCGTAATCTGAGCCGCAGTGTCGGCCGCGGTCCAGGAGGTCAGGTCCTCGTTCAGGGCGATGTAGTCGGTGCCGTCGTAGGCGTATTGATTGTAACCGCGGAGGAGGCGCCCATCGGGTCCCACATCGCAGCCATACAGGCTCTGGATGGTGTGAGACCCTGACCCCGCCCCGAGGTCAGCCCCGCCTCGAGGTCAGCCCTACCCTCCCTCCTCGCCCGCCCTGCGGGGACTGAATCTAAACTGAAAGTCAAACCGGGTCAAGGTGACAGCGGCCTCCTCCCGGGTGGGGGCGGACGGGTGCCGCCGCCTCGGGGTGACCCTCTGACTCAGACCCTCGGGGCGACCCCGGCCCGTCCGTGGGGAGGGGGGTCGTGACGGATCCGGCGGCGGCTCACCGTCCTCGCTCTGGTTGTAGTAGCCGCGCAGAGTCTGTAGGTTCCCTCGGAAAGTCTGTGCTTCTCTCTTGGCCATCTGCGTCTCCCGGTCCCAATACCCCGGGTCCTCCCGCTCCACCCACGGCTGCTGCATCCACGGCGCCCGCGGCTCCGCCTTCGGACTCGCCGCGTCGCTGTCGAACCGCACGACCTGCGTGTCGTCCACGTAGCCGACGGAGAGGTACCAGGGCTCCCCGCGGCCGGGCCGGGACACGATGGTGCTGAAATACCTCAGGGAGTGGGGGCCTGGGGGGCGGACGGGGGCAGGGCCGGGGCTGGACACGCGCCTTCCCGGGCCCGCACCCCCGACGGGTCCCCTCGTTCCTCCCCGCACAGCTGCACCCTCCGACCCCGTACTCACCGGCCCGGCTTGGGGTCAGGACCAGCGCCCCCGAGAGCAGCAGGAGGAGGGTGGGGGGCCGCATGACCCGCATCCTGGGAGTAGGGGGATCATCTGAGTCCGGGCGATTCAGCGGAGGAGTTATAACTAGGGGTGGGGAGCCGCGTCGACGCTGATTGGCTGCTCTAGAAACCGGTCACCCAATGGGAGTGAGAAGTGGGGCCGTGTCCGGAGTATCCTGGAAAAAAGCGTGGACACAGGTTGGGAGAGGACAAGTGAAAACCAGGGTGCTGGGGAGTCCCCACACGGAGCCTCCCCCCCAGACTCTGTCCCCCGCCGAGACCTGAGCGCAGGCCTGGGCCCTGGACTCGGTCCTGACCCTCCTCCTGCGCGGAGCGCCCGTCACACGGTCCCCCGAGGCCTGGCCCCGGCGCCGTGCTGTTCAGGGACTTTCCAAGGTTTTGGGGTCACCATCTCTGTGCAGCCTCACACAGGAGGGAGACGCCCCAATAACCTTGTTTATGTGGTTCCCTGTGTCACAATCACCACTCACGGAATCCCACAGGGGAAACAAGTATTAATTCACATCGCATGCTCACTGCCTGTGAGATGGTCACAGAGTCATGTTTTTATGAAAAACACCAATTTCCCAAGTGAACACGGAGGAGAGAGGAGGGGCTGCTCCCAGGTCACATCCGTGCCCGTCTCCCTGGGAGACGCTGGGTTTTCACATTTGCTTCTGCGTTTTGTCTGTTCTTGTGGCTGCAGCTCATTAAGACATGGACGACCGGACAGAAATGGGCAGGAGCAGGTTTACTGACCTTTTCAGATCAGTGTGGGTCTCCCCTGTGACAGTCACTACAGCTACACACGTGGTCGTTTCTGAGAAGGGCTTTGCAAACTGAGACCTGAAACCATATTCACTGTATTCTTCTTGATTTAATTTTTAAATATATATTTTTTTATTTCAGAGACGGGGAGAGAGATAGAAACATCAATGATGAGAAAGAATCATTGATTGGCTGCCTCCTATACGCCCCACACTGGGGATCCAGCGTCCAACCCCAGCATATGCTCTGACAAAACGTTGAACTGTGACCTCCTGGTTCATAGGTCAATGTTCAACCACCGAGCCCCGCTGGCTGGGGAATATTGACTATTTCCTGTTCTGTTCTGTCACCGTCCCCAGGGCTGTCTTGCTGGGTTGCTCTGTCCTCATGCAGGTTATGTAAAGGGATGCCTGTGTCTCTAAATCCTAGAGCCCTTCCTGGGCTGATGCATTAATCACCCGCCATCCAAGCTCACCTCTGTGTCTCTTCCCACAGAGCCCCCAGGAAAGTGTGTCAGCGCTGGGAAGGTCTAGCTGACGTGGTGGGACACACCTGTCCCCACATTCTGGTTTTCTCTCGGGGCTGACATTTCATCAGGACAACAGGCCTGTCCGCTGTCCCCTGCCCGGTGACATTTCCTGAGGGAGAAGCTCAGGTTCATGTTTGAGAAAGCGTGTGCCAGTTCCCCCAATCCCAGCAATCCTAGTGTCTGTGTCCTTCATTCTGTTCTGTACACACAGGCCAGGCCGGTGTGGCTCAGCGGCTGAGCACTGACCTCTGAACCAGGAGGTCAGGGTTCCATTCTTCTTGAGGCACCTGCAGGGTTGCAGGCTCCATCCCCAGTGGGGGGCGTGCAGGAGGCTGCCTATCCATGGTTCTCTCCCATCATGGATGCTTCTCTC
Source organism: Ia io (assembly GCA_025583905.1). NCBI lineage: Eukaryota > Metazoa > Chordata > Mammalia > Chiroptera > Vespertilionidae > Ia > Ia io. The sequence goes on along the minus strand of JAJQQW010000021.1, from coordinate 50,568,466 downwards.
TCTTTCTCCCTCTCCCTTCCTCCTGAAATCAATAGAAATAATAATAATAATAAAGGGTTGGCTGGACGCGGCTGTGGGAAGGAGGGGGAGGAGAGGGGGATCCGCGGGACCAGCTGTGAAGGCCCCCCCAGGCCCCCCGAGATCCTGGCCGCCTGCGCGGTCTCTGTGCCCGGCCCGCGGCCCCAGCGCTGACCTGATGGGAACACGCGGGGCCCACGGGGCGTGTCCCTGTGAAGAGGCCGCGTGGGCAGCAGAGCGCGTGGTGTGTGTGGGGCTCACCTGGGGCTCCTCCTCACGTGGAGGCAGGGACGGGCCTCCCTGACTCTGAGGCGGGTCCCCCATAAAAGGAGGCTCCCCGTCCGTGGGGGGCCTTCCCTGCGCTCAGGAGTTTACAGGACGTGACAGGGGGCCTCCATCCCAGGGCTCAGCGCCAGGTCCCCCCAGGACCGACCCCCCTCCCGGCGCTGGACCCCGGGGACCCGGGAGAGAGCGCGCTTCCCAGGGCGAGCCTGCACCCCCCAGCGCTTCCCTCCCTCCGGGGGGTGGGGCTCCCGCTGCTGCTCCCGCAGCTGCACCCGCAGCCCCAGTGCCACCCCGTCTCTGCTGCAGGCAAGAGGGGAGGGGAGGGCTGCGGGCGGCCCCAGGCCGGGTCCCTGGACGCAATGCAGGTCTCAGGTTGGACCCTCCACCTGGACCGCTCTGGCTGCTCCACAGGCGGGCCCTCAGCCCTGGCGCCCGACCCGAGATGAGGGCAGCCCCCCTCCTGGCTCCCCGCCCGCAGGAGGGGAGGCTATGCGCAGCGCCAGGACCAGACACAGTCCTGGGGCGGGGGGGGGGGGGGGGGGGGGGGAGGGAGCGCCCCCTCCTCCTGCTCAGACCCGGGGCGCAGGGCCTGGCTCAGCTGCTCAGCTGCTCAGCTACAGCCTTTCCCGAGCGGTTGGGAAAGTGAATCCCCGCTGGACGGAGCCTCCCTGACCCCGTACAGGACCCGCGGACCCCCAGGGAGGGGAGCCCCGGGGGAGGAGGGGGCTCCTCCAGGGGCCTCGTCCTTACAAAGGGGCTGGGCCCCGGGAGGGGAGCCTGGGGGTGTGAGCTGAGCGCCCCCTTAGCACCCACCGCGAGAAGGTCTATTACTATTATTATTATTATTATCTTTAAGAAATCCTCTCACCAAAACCGGTTTGGCTCAGTGGATAGAGCGTGGGCCTATGGGCTGAAGGGTCCCAGGTTCGATTCCGGTCAAGGGCATGTACCTTGGTTGCGCAGGAGGCAGCAGATCGATGTTTCTAACTCTTTCTCTCCTCTCTCCCTTCCTCTCTGTAAAAATATCAATAAAATATACTTTTTTTAAAAAAAAAAAAGAAACCCTCTCATTTAAAGGAGACCCTTTTTATTTCATTTTCCTTTTAAAAATATGTATTTTTATTGATTTCTGAGAGGAAGGGAGAGGGAGATAGAAACATCCATTATGAGAGAGAATCCCTGATCAGCTGCCTCCTGCACACCCCCCACTGGGGAGGAGCCCACACCCCAGGCCTGTGCCCTGGACCAGAATGGAACCCGGGCCCTTCAGTCCGCAGGCCGGCGCTCTATCCACTGAGCCACACCGCCCAGGGCAGGAGGCCACCTTCAAAGCCCCATTGGCACCTGCGGGGCCGGTTCACACAGCCCAGGAGGGAGGGGGGAGCCATCACTCCCCTCAGAGGCCCGCAGCCCGCTAAGGGCTCCGCTGTTTCATCCACCAGGTCCTCTGTGGGGACCCAGGCCTTTCGCCCCACCTGTCAGATCCAGGGGCTGCGGGAGACCCCGTGTCACTGAAGGAAGGGGGGACCGTCCTGAGGAAGGACAGACCTGCCCGAGGCTCAGCTCCTGCGCCGGGGAAGGGCCGCTGCCCAGTGGCTGCGGGAGGAACGGGCCCCCTGAGGCCGGAACCCGCCTTCCCTCTCCCAGGGGGGCGGAGGGAGCTCACGTCCAAGGTCAAACCTGAGATGCGGCTCAGGGCACGGCCTGCCAGGTTCGGGGCTCGGCTGGGCGGCCTGGCCACCGGGAATGGCCACCGGGGAGGCCCCGGAGGGGACGGAGGGGGCGGAGGCTGCGGAGGAGGCGGAGGCGGAGGCCCCGGCGCAGGGGGTGCCCCGGGCCCAGGTCCGGCCCAGCTGCCCCTGCGGAGCCGCCAGGAGCCCCGGAGCCCAGACCCGCAGGCGGAGGTGGGACCTGGGGCAGCGCCTCCTGGGCGCTGAGTGCGCGGCGCTGCGGCCTGAACCGCGCTGTGTCCCGGGGTCACCGGCCTCGCCTCCGGCCGCGGGGCGTGAGCAGGGGGAGCGGCTCTGGCTCCTGTGCGCGGGGCTCCCCCAGACCCAGGGGGGCGCGGGGCAGGCGCTGCGCTTCCTCCAGGGGGGACCCCCCGCGGCGCCTCCCAGGGCCTCCCCGCCCAGGAGGCTCGTCCTCCAGCCCCGACCCTGGGCCCCGCCCTGGAGCTGGGCGGCCGGCACCCGGGCCCTGGGGTCCGAGTCCAGACGGAGCAGCGGGAGCCGCACTCTGCAGAGCGGCCCGGGCCCAGCGGCGGGGGGAGGCAGCGGGAGAGGCGAGGCAGCGGGAGGAGGCGGCGGAGCGGCGGGGGGGGGCCGTGGCAGCCGAAAGGGGCCGGGTCCCCACATTGGACCTGGCGCCAGCCGGCCCCCTGGGAGGCCTTGGGGGCAGCGGCGCCCCCTGCCGCCTCCTGGGCCGGACCTGCTGGCTCACAGCTGGGGCCCCGCCATCCGCTCTCCCACCAACGGCCCCCACGCACCCCGCTGGCAGCCGCGTCCCCCGGGCGGTCACGTCCAACCGCCAGGACATTCCCCGAACTCCAAGGAGGGCGACGTGAGGGCCATCGTGGGCACAGGTGCGCCCACCCCGCCGCGGCCTGCGCAGAGCTGGTTCCCACGGGGAGCCCCTGAGGGGGACCCCCCCACCTCCCTCAGTGATGGGCAAGCTGGAGCCGCCTGAGGGCCTGGAGCACAGCTTTGAACAGCGGCCATGACGGCGAGGCTGGCCCTCAGCCCAGGCCTCCAGCACCCGCACCCAGCCCTCCAGGAGGCCGGGACACCCCCTCCTGCCAACCCCCACCCCCCATCTTGGTCACCAGCTCCTGTCTGTCCCACCCCTGACCCCAGTCCCAGTGGGCTGGGAGAGGGGGGCAGTGGTTTCTCTCTCTCTCTCTCTCTCATACACACACACACACACACACACACACACACTCACACACGTGCACAGTCAGGGAGTGCTCACTCCACCTCTCCTAACCCCTCCCATTGTGTCCCATTCCGCTCACCAGGCTGGGCAGGGGAGGGGGGGAGCATCCTCTGCTCCACCCTCAGGGCAGCCCCATCGGACTGGCAGGGCCGGGGTGCTGGGATCCCTCCTGCCACCCCCTCCCAGTGCTCCCACGTTTCCCAGAGCGCCTTCCTGTCCCCTTCCTCTGTCCCTGCCCCTGGGGCTGTGGGGCTGCTCCTGTGACAGCTGAGGAGCCTGGGCTCAGAGACATTACAGGACGGGCCTCACCCACCGGAGGCGGCGGGCGGGGTGCGCCCAGCGCCCTTCTCCCCCCACCCTGTCCTAGGCAGCTCTTACCCCTCCGGCCCCTCAGACCTGAGTGGGGAGGCCCTGAGGGAGGGGCACAGACCCAGAGTGCTGAGGGCGGGAGGAGAGGTTTTGTTCTTCTGAAAAAGCAGTTAAATGTTTTTCTTTTTCTTTTTATACTAGGGACGTGGAGACGTTAAAACGACAACTGTATATATATACATATGAAATCTGTGAGAGAATATTTTTTGTTCTAAAGATGGGTGCATCCGTTGGCCTTTGCCCGAATCCCTTGCCGGAGACCACACGAGCAGTGACATTGCACGGAGAGGGCAGCTTTGGGTCCCCACCGCCGTCACTGAAACCCCGTCAGGCGGCTCCCATCAGAAGCGTCATCTTCTCCGGAGCAGCGGAAGGCTTCTTTCTGAGTCCCTCACAGTTTCTGAATTTGCAAATCTGAAGGCCAGTCTCCGGTTCCTACACCTGCCGCACTGCTCGCCATTGGTGCCCGCCGGCCAGCAGGGCGGGCACAGGCCGCTGCGTCTCCGCTTCTTCTGGCCGGAGCTGATGGCCCAGGCCAGCTCCCCTGCCCCGGCTACTCTGCCAGGCCGGCCACGGGAGCGCACTCTCAGCCAGGAGCCCGCCCGCCGGGTCCGATGGAGAGGCCTGGGTGGAGGGGGAAGGTGCCCAGGAAGGGGAAGTCGGCCTGGCCTTTGAGTAAGGTGACCAGATCGTCCCGCTTTTGGCGGGACAGTCCCGATTTTTAACAATTTGTCCCGCGACCCACAGCGTTTTAAAACAGTCCCTATTTTTGGAAAGAATCTTTAATAGGGACTTTTAAAAAACGCCGTGGGACGTGGGACAGATTGTTAAAAATCGGGACTGTCCCGCCAAAAGCGGGACGATCTGGTCACCTTACCTTTGAGGGCTTGGGCACCTGCCCTGGCCTCCACGTCGGGCAGGCCCGCCCCCGCCTCACTCGGCAGGCTGGCCACAGCACCCCTTTCATGCATTGAGGTGGGTTGCTTTTGTCCACAGCCATGGCTACCGCCAGGTGGTGCCCACTGGCCAGCAGGGAGGCAGCAGGCTTCTCAGCAGACGCCCCGCCCATCATGCTGCCGCCGCCGCTGCCCCCACTGCCCCCGAAGGAAGAGTGGCGGGACAGAGGGACAGCGGCGCAGGCTCTTGGGGGCTTCACTGATGATGCCGCTCTTGTTCCGACGTTCAGGGGGGGTGGGGGAGTGCATCATCGGCTGCGGAGGCCGGTGCAGCAGGAGCCACCGCTGCACTCTCGTTGGCCACTCCTGCCTTTGGGCCGCTGCCACTGCTGCCATTGGTGGTGCTGCCACTGCCACTGGTGTCCTGGGAACCGCTGCTGAGGCTCGAGACGGTGGGGCCGAGGCCCAGACCTGGGTGCTGGGGAGCCTGCCAACTATGGGAGTCCTCAGCAAATGCTTTGAAAAATAGAAGGAATCTTATACTTCAACTAGAGGCCTGGTGCACGATATTCGTGCGGGAGGAGGGGGGTCCCTCAGCCTGACCTGCACCCTCTCTAATCCGGGACCCTCAGGGGATATCTGACTGTGCGATCGGGCCTAAACCGCCAGTCGGACATCCCTCTCGAAATCTGGGACCTCTGGCTCCTAACCGCTCACCTGCTTTCCTGCCTGATCGCCCCTAACCACTGTGCCTGCCTTCCGGATCATCCCCTAACTGCTCTCCCCGGTCAGCCTGATTGCCCCTAACCGCTCCACCATGGCTTTGTCTGGAAGGATGTCCAGCAGAGATCCGGTCTAATTAGCATATTACCCCTTTATTAGTATAGATATTTCATGAGCTAAAAATACGTTTTAAAAGTAGGTACAGGGGATGGAGCTGGGAGCCCTGTCGTGGGACAGGGTGGGGACGGAGGGAAGGGCAGCAGCAGCCACCAGCCAGCTCCCCTGGTTCCACGGCCTCTCTTACCTTCACTTATTTTAAAGCAAAACTCCCCACATTCACACACACACGCCTCTGTGAGCCCCTAACATTTCTTTCTGAGAGAGGGGGGTGCATCATGCTGAGCACAGTTTTCAGTGGGAAAAGCAGCCGCACTTACACTGTCCTGAGGACAGAGGGAGAGGCCAGGGCCTCCCTCACAGCCCGGAGCGCGGGGGATTCTGCGAAATGGGTGCGTGTGGAGTCCGTCCCCGGATGCGCACACCCAGGAGGAGGGCATTTCAGTTGTGGGACAAACACCCACATTACAGAGAAAACAAACAAACCCCCACTTTACAGCCCGGAGGCGGGGCCCTGGGGGCGTGGCCTTGGGGGTGAACGTGCGGTTTGCTGCCCCCTGGTGGCGCCCAAAGGTGCAGGCGCAGGAGCCGCGTCCCGCCCGCGGGGCGTCCGCACAGGAGCCTCCCAACAGGGCGGCGGCTCAGGTGCAGCTTTAAGGGCCCAGGAGCTCCGGGGGGACCCCCCCCCTCCGCTAACGGGGCTCCGCACACTCAGGCTGACCCGCGGGCGAGGGGCCGCAGGAGGCAGAGGGGAGAGGGGGGCAGAGGCCCCACACCCACGGGGTGTCGTGGCCACGGGGCCCCAGCCCCTCCTCCTCCCCCGCGCAGACTCCCTGGGGGAGAAGGAAACCAGGTGTGGGGACCGGACCCCCAAAGGGAAGAGGAGCCCCCTGACTGCCCGCAGGCCACAGCTGAGGCCCCGCAGCAGCATCCACCCAGCGGGGACCCCGCACCTCACTCTTGGGAGGGCCCCCCGCGGGTCGGGGCCCAGGAGGGAGCCCCCCAGCACCAGCCCGGGCTCCTGGGCGGCGGGTCCCGCTCCGGGGCCCGAAGGGGCGACAGCGCCACCCCCTCTGCTGCGCTCAGGTCAGAGGTCTGAGGTCCGCCCCTCCCGGGACCCGTGCTCAGGGCGAGGCCTTTGGGGGGAGGCCGGGCTGGGCCGCGGGCGCCGGGGAGGGGAACCCGGGCCGCGGGCCGTGCACAGACGGAGCCTGGGCGTGAGGGCTCGGCACACGGGCCGCTCTGGCCGGGGAAGCGGCGGGGAAGCGGGACGCGCTGCGGGAACCGCACAGGCCCCGCCGGGAGCGCAGCCCTGCGGGGAGGGGGGTCCCCGGGGCGGACGCACCCAGACGGGAGCGAGCTGTGCCCGGAGCCCAGGTGCCCGCCCCGGGAGCCCCGGCAGCGGGAGAGGAGGCTCCGGAGCGCCGCCCCCGCCGGCCTCCCGGGGGCTCAAGGCCGAGCTCCCCCTGCAGCGGAGCCGCCAGCGACCGCGGGGTCTGCGGGCCGAGCGGCCCGGCCACAGGGAGGCCCGGCCCCTGGGGACCCTGCGGACCCGCGGGCGGCGGCGCTGGGGGCGTGGGGCCTCGGGGCTGCGGGGGGGGGCGGTGAGGGCAGCCGCGCGGCAGGGGGACCCGGCAGAGGCACCCCGAGCCTCAGGCGGCTTCTGTGGGCTCCGGGCCTGAAGGTGACTCGGGGACCCCTCTGCGCCCCGCTGCAGCCCCGGACCCAGGGGCCCGCCTGGGGCGGCGCCCAGTTCCCTCCGCGGGGAGCCCCGCACCTGGACCTGCCCGGCCGCGTCCTGCCCGCGTTTGGGGGGCGGGTCCCGGGACTCGGCCTCGCAGCCAATGGGGGAGGCCTCCCCCCCGGAGGGTGCGGGAAGGGGGACACGGAGCAGAAGGGCCCAGAATACACCGGGGACACAGCCCGCACCCCCGGGCTCAGCGGCAGCAGCGGAGATGGAGGCAGAGCGCGCAGCGCCCCCTGCGGGCCGGGCCGGGCACAGGAGGCAGCCGCCCCGGGGCGACAGGGACCCGCTGGCTGGTTGTGACCTCAAACTGGGGCCGCCGGCGGGTCCCGCAGCCCTGGCCCCGGGGCGTCCCCATTGGCAGGGGAACCCGTGGCGGACGCGGGGCCCATCGCCCAGTCACAGGTGCCCGTGTCCCTGCCTCCCGCTCACCCCGCCCCGCCTCGGCCCCTCCCGGCTGTGGCCTGCTCACAGGGAAGACCCCCACGCGTGCCATAACCCCAAGGGCGGTGCCCCGCCCAGGCCCTCAGCTCCCAGCCAGCACCCCGCCCCCACCCGCTGCCTCCTGTTCCTTTGTCTCTCCTTTTGGAGGAAGTAATTAGTCCCTTTCAGCGGCCTCCCCGCCTGCAGGGCCCGCGCCTCCTGGGCTGGAGCGTGCGCTGGCCGGGCCGGGCGGGGCCGGGGAGGGGCCTCCGTGGGTCATTCAGTGCCAAACAGGGAGCGGAGGGGCTGGGAGCCCTGGGGCGCGAGGGTGCAGGCCGGGCAGGTGCGCCAGTGGCCCGGGGCCCAGCGGCCGGGCAGGGACGGGGCTGAGAGCCACTTGGGGCAGGATCCCCAGCCCTTCCCACCTTCGGTGCCAACACAGCTGCAGGCCCAGCGTGGCCCAGGTGGCCGGGAGGCGAGGCCAGTGACCCCGGGACACAGCGCAGCTCAGGCCGAAGCGCTGCGCACTCAGCGCCCAGGAAGCGCTGCCCCAGATCCCACCTCCCCCTGCGGGTCTTGGCCCGGTGGTCGCTGCGCGAGGCCGCGCTCCGGGGAGCAGGCAGCAGCCCGGGGCCGCACGGGCCAGCTCGCTCAAGCGGGAGAAGACAGAGGAGCGGCTGGGCGGCCCCCTCACCCCCGCCAGGGCCTCGGCCTGCCCCTTAGGCTCCAGGGCGCCGCTCTCGCCAGGCCCAGGACTTCGTGGCCCAGTGTCTGCGGGAGGGCTCTCCGGCCGCCCGGCCCGGCCCCAAGAAGGTGCCCACGGCACTGCCCACCCGTTTGACGCCCCGAGGGGCCAGTCCCCGCCGCCCCCCACAGACCCCCATCTCACCAAGGCGCGCAGGCAGGAGGAGGACGACAGACTCAGTGACGGGGGGACCTACACCATGGAGAAGGAGGTGCAGGACCAGGAGGGGGAGGAGGCCCGCATTATGATCGGCCAGGTGTTGGGGTACTCGAGACTCCTGACCTCCCAGGGCGTCCTCGGCCATCTTCCGCCCAGTCATCCGGGGGACTGTCCAGCGGGTGTCCCTGCGGCAGGAGCTCACCTCCCGGCCGGTGGGCGTGGCCCCCAGGGGCAGCTCCAGCACCCTCCAGTGCCAGGCGCCCCTGGAGTTCCAAAGTGGGCATCCCGGTGGGCCAGCCTGGCTGACAGCTACTTGGACCCGGGTCTGGCGGAGAACGGCCTGGGGCGCAAAGCTGGGGAGCTCGAGGGGGCCATGCCCGTGTGCCAGCTGCTCCCCCAGCTCCCCAGTGACAGGGCGGGCAGCCCCGCTGGCCCTGAGGCCGCCAGGAAGAGTGGACCTGCCGGCCGCCTCCTGGGCCAGGAGGACGTGGAGCCCAACAGCCTCAGTGATACTAGTGGGTTGGAGGGGGGGGGTGTCGGGGAAAGAATAGGGGAGGGGGGGCGAGTCAGGCGGAGGGCCCCCAGGAGGGGTTGGTGTGGCTGAGGGGCCTGTCCTAACCTAGGACCTCTGGGGGAGCCGGTCGCCAGCGCTTTCTTCATGGGAGACCAGAATGGGGAGGCGGCCCTTCCGCGGAAACCGTCTGGGGCTCCAGGGGAGGCGGAGGGCCCGGGGCGAGGGACAGTGTTGACCTCAGTGCCAGCGGCAGGATGGCCCTCAGGCTGCAGACGGGCCCCGCCCTGGCCAGGGAGGCCACGGCCTTCGTCCGGCAGGACAGCTTCACCAAGGAGCCGGCCCGTGGCCCCCCGGTGCCCGGCCAGCTCCCCAACATCGCCAGCCACCCCCTCCTACAGGACCTGGCCGCAGCTCGGGCCTCCCGCACGGACGTCCACTCCCAGCACACCCAGCCGATCCTGAAGGAGTCCGAGGCGGCCCCTGCCCGTGCTGTCTTCTCCGGCCGCAGCGCGGAGCTGTCCTGCACTGGCCGCAAGCCCACCGGGCCCGGGGCCCAGACCGCCGCCCGGAGGACCTCCGACGCCGCACTGGCCGCCGCCAGCCCTTCAGCAGGGCCCGCCCGGGCAGTGCCCGCTATCCTCACCCTGCGGCGTCGCCGGCAGCAGGGCTCCGACTGCACGTCCGCCTCGGAGGAATGCGGCTCCCCTCAACGCACGCGCTTCCCTCCCCAACGCACGCGCTTCCCCCCCACGCATGCGCTCCCGTGCCTCAAAGCCAGGCAGACCCCATGGCTCCGGCCTCCAGGCACGGATGCGGATGCGGAGGAGGAGCCCACCCCTACGGGCTCATCGTGCAGACAGCGGGGATCCCAGATCGCCAGACTGAGCCAGACGCTGGTTGAAGGACGTGGCCATCCTCGCCCGGGGGATCCACTAAGTGGCGGGGGACGGCGACACGGTGGGCCCCCCAACCCACCCGCAGCTCCTCCCTCCGCAACATGCCCAGTACCCCCGCCTCGACCATCTCTGCCCACGAGGAGCTGGTGCAGTGCATCCCCGCATCCCCGAGGCCAGCCTCAACTTCCAGAAGGTGCCTCCTGCGCCCTGCACTCCCGGGACCTGGACCGGAACATGAACCAGCGCCGTGAGGACGCCCTGGCCAGCAGGCTGCGGCCTCAGAACCGGAGGAGGTGATCTGTGATCCCCTCATACTGAGCCCGTGTCCCTGCTGTCCCGCGAGAACACGAGCATCTCACCGAGAAGATGGAGATCCTCGTCCAGAACTCGGGGCGCGCGTGGGAGGACCTGGGGGCCCGGATCAACGCCGAGAACGAGGTGCCCATCCTGAAGACGTCCGACAAGGAGATCAGCTCTGTCCTGAAGGAGCTGAGGCGCGTGCAGAAGCAGCTGGAAGTCCTCAATGCCATCTGGACCCCCGCGGGAACCTGGAGCTGCTCATGGCAAAGGGGCTACACAGGCTCCGGCCCCCTCGGGAAGGCCCAGCCTCGCACCCCGGCCCTGACCCTGAGGAGCTTCCCACAGAGGCCCCCCTGCAGGTCCCCCAGCCTCCCGGACCCTGCCTTCCTCCCCGACTTCTCCCCGACTCAGAGCGGTTCCTGATCTAGAGGCCAGGCCTCGCCCCTCCCCCCCCCCCCCCCCCCCCCCCCCCCCCCGCCCATGTCCCTGCCTCCCCCACCTCACCACGCCCCGCGTCAGCCCCTCCCGGCTGTGGCCAGCTCACCGTCAGACCCCCACACGTGCCATAACCCCACGGGCGGTGCCCCGCCCAGGCCCCCTCAGCTCCCAGCCAGCACCCCACCCCCACCCACCGCCTTCTGGCCCAGCTCCTGCTGCAGCTGCTGCCCAGGTCTGGTGTCCAGGCTGCCCATGCCCGCTGACTCCTGTTCCTTTGTCTTTCCTTTTGGAGGAAGTAGTTTGTCCCTTTCAGCGGCCTTCCCGCCTGCAGGGCCCACACCTCCTGGGCTGGAGCGCTGATGGCCGGGTGTCCCCGGGCGCTGGCCGGGCCGGGTCGGGGAGGGGCCTCCGTGGGTCATTCAGTGCCAAACAGGGAGCGGAGGGGCTGGGAGCCCCGGGGCGCGAGGGTGCAGGCCGGGCAGGTGCGCCAGCGGCCCGGGGCCCAGCGGCCGGGCAAGGACAGGGCTGAGAGCCACTTGGGGCAGGAACCCCAGCCCTTCCCGCCTTCGGTGCCAACACAGCCGCAGGCCCAGAATGCCGGCCGCCTCGAAGGACACGCCTCGCCCACACCTGCTCCCCAGCAGCCCGGACGCGTCAGCGTGTGCAGGGCCTGCCCAGAGGGGGTGCCAGGCCCTTGCTCTGGGTTCGTGGGCCTCTGGGCCGGGGGAAGGCGGTGCCAGGCCAGAGTGGCTGCAGCCAGGCTCCCGGGAGCTCCCTAGGCAGCACGCCGCCCCGTCCCGGACGCCCGGCACTAATGGGGCAGCTGCACTGGGCTCGGACCCCACAGACCCCTGTCTTGGGGGCGGGGACCAGGACAGGTCCGGGAGCAGGTTCCTTTTCTCAGGATTCTGTTGGCGGGAACATGCTAGGCAGCCACTCCTGGGGTCCTGTGTTTCTGGAGTGTCTAAGCCAAAGAGCCAGATTGGGGGGCGGGGTACCCCCTTGATCAGAGTGGCCTGGGTGTGCCGGGCAGCCCCTGGCTTCTGCATGCGTGTCGATTGCTGGGGGACCAACTGCGGGGGGCACTGCAGCTGGACGGAGGCCACAGGGGTCGTGGCTGTTTACACTGGGCACCGGGTGTGGCCTGCGCCCCTCCTGATGTTCACGTGTGAGTGGCAGTGGGATCCCTGCCTGGCGCCCCCCGCCTCAGAGCCTGGGGAGACCCTAGAGGAGGTGCGAGTCCTGGTCCCAGCCCCCATGCCCTACGCCTCGCCTGCAGCCGCCTGGACACACGCGGTGGCCACGGATCCCGGCCAGGAGGCCCTTCCCACACACACCCCGGGGTCGCCGTACACATTTTTTTATTCACAGACGCCTGTCCCCTCCGGCCCCACCTGGGCTCAGTAACATTTGTCCGGCTTCGTGGAGGGTCCTCTGGTTAGTCCTCAGGTGGTTATGGGGGTGTTTCAGAAAATGGTTATTTTTTGTGATTTGTCATGGAATTTGTTCTCATAAATCATCGTATCACGTGGCAAAAAACAAACACAAAAACACTGCTCCTGCCCATTTCTGTGAGGCCGTCCTTGTCTTAATGAGCTGTAGCCACAAGAGCAGATAAAACGCAGAAGCAAATGTGAAAACCCAGCGTCTCCCAGGCAGACGGGCACGGATGTGACCTGGGAGCAGCCCCTCCACTCTCCTCCGTGTTCACTTGGGAAATTGGTGATTTTCATAAAAACATGACTCTGTGACCCTCTCACAGGCAGTGAGCATGCGCCGTGAATTCATACTTGTTTTCCCTGTGTGACTCCGTGAGTGGTGACTGTGACAGACGGAACCACATACACAGGTTCTTGGGGCGCCTCCCCCTGGGTGAGGCTGCACAGAGATGGTGACCCCAGAACCTTGGAAAGTCCCTGAACAGCACGGCGCCGGGGCCAGGCCTCGGGGGACCGTGTGACGGGCGCTCCGCGCAGGAGGAGGGTCAGGACCGAGTCCAGGGCCCGGGCCTGCGCTCCGGTCTCAGCGGGGGACAGAGTCTGGGGGGGCCGCTCCGTGGTGGGGACTCCCTAGCGCCTTGGTTTTCACTTGTCCTCTCCCAACCTGTGTCGGCGCCTCCCTCCTGGATACTCGTGACGCGGCCCCACATCTCACTCCCATTGGCTGAGCGGTTTCTAGAGCAGCCAATCAGCATCCCCGCGCCCCCTCACCCCCGTTATAACTCCTCCGCCGACGCGCCCGAACTCAGAGGGTCCCCCGACGCCGAGGATGCGGGTCATGTGGCCCCCCACCCTCCTCCTGCTGCTCTCGGGGGCGCTCGTCCTGACCCCCAGCCGGGCCGGTGAGTGCGGGGTCGGAGGGGCGGCTGTGCGGGGAGGAGCGAGGGGACCCGGCGGGGGCGCGGGCCCGGGAAGGCGCGTGTCCAGCCCCGGCCCTGCCCCCGTCCGCCCCCCAGGCCCCCACTCCCTGAGCTATTTCAGCACCGCCTTTTCCCGGCCCGGCCGCGGGGAGCCCCGGTACCTCGCTGTCGGCTACGTGGACGACACGCAGTTCTTGCGGTTCGACAGCGACGCGGCGAGTCCGAGGATGGAGCCGGGGGCGCCGTGGATGCAGCAGCCGTGGGTGGAGCAGGTGGACCCGGGGTTTTGGGACCGTTACACGCAGATGGCCAAGGCCCACTCACAAATTCTCCGAGTGGACCTGCAGGACCTGCGCGGCTACTACAACCAGAGCGAGGACGGTGAGCCGTTCACCGGGCCCTTCACGACCCCCCTCCCCACGGACGGGCCGGGGACGCCCCGAGGGACTGGGTACAAGCGTCACCCCGAGGCGGTGGGACTCGCCCGGCCCCCACCCGGGAGGAGGCCGCGGGGACTGTGACCCGGTTTCACTTTCAGTTTTAGATTCAGGCCCCGCGGGGCGGGCGGGGCGGGGTGACCTCGGGGCGGGGCTGCCCTCGGGGCGGGGTGACCTCGGGGCGGGCTGACCTGGGGGGGGCGTGACCTCGGGGCGGGCTGACCTCGGGGCGGGGCTGACCTCGGGGCGGGGTCAGGGTCTCACACCATCCAGTTCCTGTATGGCTGCGACGTGGGACCCGACGGGCGCCTCCTCCGCGGGTACTGGCAATACGCCTACGACGGCACCGACTACCTCGCCCTGAACGAGGACCTGACCTCCTGGACCGCGGCCGACATGGCGGCTCAGATCACAAAGCGCAAATTAGAACGTGTCAGTGAGGCAGAGCGTGCAAGGAACTTAGTGGAGGAGGACTGTGTGAAGTGGCTCCGCCTTTACCTGGAAAAAGAGAAGGAGACCCTGCTGCGCGCAGGTACCAAGGACCCTGGGGCCGCCCCTCTCCCCGGGCTGGGGCTCCAACAAGGAGTAGGACAGGGGGTCAGTGTCAGACACCCCTCCTTGGAGTTGTAGAGGGGGTCCCCTGGATGTTCAGATCAGGTTCCAGTGGGACTCCCCCTCCTCTCAGGAACAGGTAGGGGTGCAGGCTCTCTTGGGGTGCATGGAGACCCCCTGACATAGCCCATCAGCAGTTCCCGTGGGCCCTGCAGGGGCTCTGGGACCCACGGGGACCTTCTCTCTCAGGCTTTGTGGCTGCCCCACACCCCCTGTGTCTGAGGCCTGACCCCAGCTTTTCTGAGTCACGTGGCCTCCACCCAGGTCAGGACCACAAATCCCTTTTATCCCCTCAGAGACCTGCCTCCTGCCCTGGGCTGTGTCTCTCTGATTCTAGAACTTTCTAAAGACTAGGAGGTCCTTCCAGGTGCCTCTGTCCAGGCTGGTGTGTGGGCTGTGTGCTCCCTCCCCACCCAGGTGTCTGTCCTCTCTCAGGATGGTCACATGGGCGCTGCTGGAGTGTCCCATGGCGGATGCAACGTTTCTGCATTTTGTCCCCTCCCCTCAGACCCTCCAAAGGCACACGTGACCCACCACCCCGTCTCTGCCCGTGAGGTCACCCTGAGGTGCTGGGCGCTGGGCTTCTACCCTGCGGACATCAGCCTGACCTGGCAGCGTGACGGGGAGGACCAGACCCAGGACATGGAGCTGGTGGAGACCAGGCCTGCGGGGGACGGGACCTTCCAGAAGTGGGCGGCTGTGGGGGTGCCCCCTGGAGAGGAGCGGAGATACACGTGCCATGTGCAGCACGAGGGGCTGCCCGAGCCCCTGACCCTGAGATGGGGTGAGGAGGGCCATGGGCACAGAGCCTCTTCTCAGGGCAACAGGGACCCTGGGGGACTCAGTGGGTTCAGGGCCCTCACCCTCCCTTCCCTTCTCCTCCCAGAGCCACCTCCTCAGACCCTCATCTTCATCATCCTGGGCATCGCTGGGGGCCTGGTTCTGCTGGGAGCTGTGGCTGCAGCTGTGATGTGGGGGAGGAGGCGCTCAGGTGGGCAGGGGTGGGTCTGAGTGTCTTTCTCACTGGGGGTTTAAGCCCCGGTAGACATGTGTCCCCCATCATTCACGGGAAGCACCATCCCCACGCGTGTGATGGCCAGTGTGGGGCTCTGTGCTCACACTTACTCTGTAGTGAAGCCCATGGGAAATGAGGGACCCACTTATCACCTGATGATGCTGGTCATGGGGACCCCGTCCCCAGCAGCCCCAGGTCAGAGGGCAGGTCCCTGCTGAGCACAGACCTCCAGGAGGGCGGTGGTCCAGTCCCTTCACATGCACTTCCCTCAGGTTTCCTGGTCCTGCCCTGGGTCTATACACAGGGTTCTGGAAACTTCTCTGGGCCCAGGACTAGGGCTTCCTTTAGGACCTCCTGGCCCTGCCTCCTCCCTGGTCTCTCACGGGATGTTTTCTTCCCGCAGGTGGAAAAGGAGGGAGCTACACTCAGGCTTCCAGTGAGTATGGAGGGGTGACCCCTGAGACCCTGTGACAGTGCAGACGGGAGCCATGGGGGACCCCTCCCCCATAGTTCCTCCTTAGTCTCCTGCCCTGGGCTCTGACCCCGTCCTGGTGTGTCCCCCCCAGGCAGTGACAGTGCCCAGGGCTCTGATGTGTCTCTCTCGGCTTCTAAAGGTGAGACCTGCTGTGGGGAGGGATGGGCAGAGGGATGCCTGGGTGGTGGGGAGTCTGTGGGACACTGTGAGCATGAAGTGGGTTGGAGAATGTCACCAGTTCCAGCCACTGCCCTGGATCTGCTCATGATGATTGTCCTCCACAGCGTGAGGAGCTGCCTTGTGGGGACTGAGTGATGGAAGGTGTGTTCACGCTCCCACTTCCTGACTCAGGAACCTCTGATGGGGGGCTGGCCCGGCCCTGCTCCCCACACTTTCCTGTCAGCAGAGGCGGCCTGGGCCCTCCCTGTCACTCTCCTCACTCCCAGGTGCTCTGAGCTGCAACTTCCTGCTCTCTTTTGAAATGAGATACTTGATGTGACTCTGTTTGTTCATTTCTTGCCAGGGCGGCTTGGAGGGAAGGGGGTAATTAAAGGGGAAGCTCCTAAATTCTGAGCGGAAAATAAATTGAAGCTCCAAGAACTTTCCAGGTCCCTTCTGTTTGCTATTCTGAGCCTGTCGCAGGCGGGACGGGAGGGGCTATGAGGACGGAGCGTGGTCAGGGCCTGTGCCTGGTCAGTGCTCAGTGCATCCTGGGCTTTGACATGGTCACTCCTTCTTCACCTCTCTGCTCCTGTGACCTGTCCTTCAGGGGAACCCTGTCCCTCCAGGACCTGTGGTCACAGGGACTCCCATCCCCCAGGCCTTGTCACGGGTCCTCATGCAGCGCCTCTCCAGGACCCTGGACAGCGAGCTTCCTGGGGCAGGTCAGCCTGGGCTCAGGCCTGGGCCCGCCCTCGCCCTCCTCTCCTGGGTGTTTGGTGTTTCTTTGCTCTGGTGGGTGTGATGCCTGTTCCTGTTCTTGGGTGTGAGTTCTGGTCTCATTCTCTGGGTGTCCCCATCTGACAGCCACAGCAGGCATGTTGCCTGTCACTGTCCCACAGGCCCAGGGTCCCTGCACACAGGACCCCTCATTGGAGAAGGGTGTTCAGGCTCCTCCTGCTCTTGCCTCCTTCTGGGCCTGACTGTTCTCCCGTCTCTCCCTGAGCTCTCCGAGGATTTAGCAGGAGCGGAATCCCCCTCTGAGGCCAGTTCCTGCTGGGACTGTGCTCTACCCGCCGCCCTCTCTCCCGTCCTTCCCTCTAGTGCTGAGCCCAGTGGGACCCGGATGTGAGGACAAAGGCTGCTGGAGGTTTAGGGGCGCAGCGCTGTGGACGTGCAGGTGCATTGAGGGCCCCGGGAGGCACCCTGAGCTGCAGCCGCCCCAGGACAGCTGTGCCGGGGCCACAGCCATGAGGACACTGTGTCTGGAACAGGGACGGGTTCTGTGATGGTGACCCTTCAGCCAGGACTTGGTGACGGTATGACAGCTGCTTTTCCCTCTGGAACGCACACGGACCTTGGAGGGACCTCAGGTCGGTTCTGAGCCCACAGTGATTCTGACATCGACATACACCGGGCCCAGGCGCTTTGGTTTCTTCTGTACATGAACGCTCTGCTGACGCTGTACCGTCCTTACTGTTGTGGGGCGACCCACAAGAGACGACCACCAGAGACAGAGGTCAAAATTTATGAGCCTTTAACAAACTGGCCAGTGACTGCAGTTCGGCCTTTACCACGGTGAAGTGCTGCAACTGCAGTCACTGGCCAGTTTAATAAAGGCTCATAAATTTTGTTCTCTGTCTCTGGTGGTCATCGCTTGTGGGTCGCCCCACAGCATTTGGAGGCCCCAGCGAGATACACTCCGGCCACGTTGCCGGTGGATGCCCCTGGTGAGGACACTCCAGTCTCCGTCCCGGGTTCCCGGGAGGTGAAGTGTCTCCTCCAAAATTCACAATCTGGAAGTAAGAGCCATCTGGACCTCCAGTGGCAGCTAGGAAGCCCACCAACCTTTCCAAGGTAACAGAAACAGTCCAGGGACCAGACGAGATCCCCACTGCCTTCCTCGAGAAGCTCTGTGAGGCATATCGGATGTACACCCCAATAGACCCTGATGCCCCAGAGAATCGGCGGGCTATCAATGTAGCGTTTGTGTCCCAGTCGGCCCCAGATATTAGAAAAAAATTACAGAAGTTAGAAGGCTTTGAGGGGAAGTCACTTTCAGAACTGGTCGAGGTCGCCCAGAAGTTTTTTAACAACCGAGATCAGACTGCTAACCTAAACACCAGAATGGCAAAAGTCCTTCTAGCCATGAATGAAGTGAATGGGAAGAAAAGAATGGGAGAAGAGAGGACAGAACCAAAAGACCTGGCTGGGGAAAAACCAGTGTGCCTACTGTAAGAAAGAAGGGCACTGGAAACGGGAGTGTCCTGAGCGGCCAGGGAATGAGGCAGCCCCGGTGTTAGTGGAAGAAGTGGACTGAAGGCGTCAGGGCTCTGTGGGCCCCCAGGAGCCTTGGGTAACGCTAAATGTGGGGGACAGACGAGTAGATTTTCTAATAGACACCGGAGCCACCTTCTCTGTACTGCAACACCCGGCCGGGCCAGTTTCTAAGGACAGAACTCCATCCAGGGGGCCACAGGACGAGTAAAGTCTTACCCCTGGACACAAGCCCGGATTGCTAACTTCGGGAAAAAGACTGTTATCCATTCCTTCCTCGTTATACCTGAATGTCCCTATCTCCTCCTAGGGAGGGATCTGCTCAGCAAACTCCAGGCCACAATTTCCTTTGAAGGAGGGGAGCCTCAGGTGCTTCTTCGGGGACCCACAGACCAGGAAAAAACTATCCTCCTCCTCACTTGTCCCCTAGAGGAGGAATACAGGCTGCATGAAGGACCATCAGAGGCCCCTCCACAGGATCCTTACCTTGGGAGGCTCCGAGAGGAAATACCGGGGGTCTGGGCGGAAGGGAACCTGCCCGGATTGGCAGCTCACAGACCCCCTATAGTGATCCAACTAACCAGTACAGCCACCCCAGTTAGGGTGCGGCAGTACCCTATGAGCCAGAAGGCGAAAATAGGGACAGCAAAGCACATCCTAAGATTAAGGGAGGCCGGGATCCTGATTCCCTGCTAGTCTACATGGAACACCCCTTTACCCCCTGTCCAGAAGCCTGGGACAGAGGACTTCAGGCCAGTCCAGGACTTACGAGAAGTCAATAAAACAGTAGAGACTATCCACCCAACTGTGCCCAACCCGTACACCCTCCTGAGCCTGCTCCAGCCTGAGCACCGATATTATATGGCCTTAGACTTAAAGGATGCCTTTTTCTGCCTCCCATTGGTGACGCAGAGCCAGCCAATCTTTGCTTTTGAATGGACAGATCCAGAAGAGGGGGAGTCAGGACAGTTACCCTGGACAAGGCTTCCCCAGGGATTCAAGAACTCCCCTACCTTGTTTGTTGAGGCTCTGAACCAGGACTTAAAGGAGTACCGTCATAGTCACCCGGGCGTCACCCTACTCCAGTATGTCGATGACCTCCTACTTGCTACTGGGGACCTGGAGAAATGTCAACAGGCAATCCGGGACCTGCCAGTGATGCTGGATCAACTTGGGTACCATGTATCGGCCAAGAAGGCCCAGCTCTGCTCAACCAAGGTAACATACCTAGGATATAACATCGAAGAATGTTGGACCCTCTCAAATCGTAGAGTTCAGGCCATCCTCTCAATACCCACCCCAAAGACGAAGCGGCAGGTACGGGAATTCCTGGGGGCCGTAGGGTATTGCAGACTTTGGATCCTGGGTTTTGCTGAAATGGCCAAGCCCCTATATTCAGCTACAGGGGGTAAGAACCCAGGCCTCTCCTGCACGGACGTAGAGGAAAAGACATTCCAAAAGTTAAAGCAGGCCCTCGCGAGTGCTCCGGCCCTGGTACTGCCTGACCTCACCAAGCCCCTCCAGTTTTATGTGGCAGAATCTCAGGGGGTTGCCAAAGGGGTACTAACACAAACTCTGGGGCCCTGGAAGAGGCCAGTTGCCTACTTGTCTAAGAGGTTGGACCCAGTGGCTGCAGGATTGCTGGGCTGTCCGAAGGCTATAGCAGCCACGGCCATACTGGTTAAGGAAGCCTCTAAACTGACTTTTGGCCAAGACTTACAAGTGATTGCGCCCCACACATTAGAAGCCCTACTGCACAGCCCACCTGAGCGCTGGTTTTCAAATGCTGGTATTACCCAGTACCGGGTGCTCCTGCTAGACCCCTCGAGGGTAAGCTTCTTGAAGGCTACAGCCCTAAACCCCGCCACTCTCCCCGATGAGAGAGCTGAAACTCCCCTCCGTGACTGTGAAGAGACCCTGACTACCCTAACCTCCTTGAGGGCCGACCTAACAGACCAGCCCATCTCCAACCCTGAGGAGACCCTGGTCACCAACGGGAGCAGCTTTGTGGAGGACGGTGTCAGGTATGCCGGGGCAGCTGTAGTTACACAAGAAAGAGTCATATGGGCACAATCCCTAGGACATGGGACTTCAGCACAGAAGGCAGAACTCATAGCCCTCACCCAGGCCTTATGGTGGGGAAAGGACAAAAGAATCAATATCTACATGGACAGTAGATATGCCTTTGCCACAGTGCATATACATGGACCCTTATATCAGGAGAGGGACCTCCTTACCCCAGGGGGGAAGGATATTAAAAATGCTCCAGAGATACTAAACCTTCTTTCAGCCATTTGGGGCCCTAAAGAAGTTGCAGGCATCTGCTGCAAAGGGCATCAAAAGGACAATTCCCCTGTGACAAAGGGGAACCAATTTGCTGACAAAATGGCTAAAGAGACTGCAAGAAGACCAGTAGGGCCCCTAGAAGTGCTGGCAGCCATACCTACTCAGAATCTGGAGCCCAACCCCAGGTACACCCCCGAGAAAGAGGATACATCCAGGAAGTTACAGGCGAAGGAAACCACCAATGGGTGGCTACAGTTACCAGATGGGAGACCATTAGTCCCAGAAGCCCTTGGACAGACCATCGCCTCCCAAACACACAGGAGCACACATCTAGGAGGAACTAAGTTAGCTGAGCTTTTAGGAAGAGAACACTATATCCCTGGGTTGCATAACATGGCCTGGGATATAGCCAGGAGATGCCAGATCTGCGCACAAGTGAGCCCAGGACCTCCGATAACCGTCCCGCCAGGAACCCGGTTTCGAGGTTCAAGCCCTGGTGAACACTGGGAAGTCGACTTTACTGAATTGCCCAGTGGATTGGGAGGTACCGATATGTCCTGTATTTGTGGACACTTTCTCCGGTTGCTCAGAGGCATACCCGACCAGGGCTGGAACAGCACAGGTAGTAGTTAAGAAACTCCTCTCTGAAATTCTCCCCCGGTTTGGCCTACCTTTATTCATGGGGTCCGACAATGGCCCAGCGTTCATCGCTAAGGTAACCCAATCTTTAGTTAAGGCCCTTAAGGTCACATGGAAACTACATTGTGTTTATAGACCTCAGAGTTCTGGACAGGTAGAGAGAATGAATCGGACACTTAAGGACACCCTAACTAAACTAAAATTAGAGACTGGCAAGAACTGGGTAAGTCTCCTCCCCTTTGCCCTACTCAGGGCTCGCTGCACCCCATATGTAAAAGGGCTGACTCCTTTTGAAATCATGTTTGGCCCTCCACCACCTCTCCTCCCGCGGCTGAGAGAGGAGGGGCTAGCTGTGCTGTCTAAGGGAGGAAGGGCTAGCTGTGCTGTCTAACAGAACTCTCCTCAGGTCTTTGCAGGCGCTCCAGAGCAGCACAGTGGCTGCAAGGCGGATCATCAGGGCAGCACACCAGGAAGCCCACACACCGGACCCGGACAGCCCACCTGTGTGTGCTCCTGGCGACCTAGTCTGGGTGAAGAGGCACGACCCAGGTACTCTTGAGCCACGGTGGGAAGGGCCATTCCAGGTCATCCTGAGCACCCCAACTGCCATTAAGGTTGGGGGAAAGAAGCGTTGGATCCCTCCGACTCAGGTCAAGAAAGCTGACGAGACTGTTGAGAGATGAAAGCAAGGCGCACCGAGAACCCCCTCAAGGTCAGACTAACGCGGGACCCCACATAAGTACCCTTCTTTTATGCCTCCTTACCTGTGCAACTGAAATACCCAAGCAACTGAAAACCCCCACCAAGCTCCGGCTTATATGTGGGAAGTTACCCGCACCCTAGATGGAAAAACCATTGGTAGGGTGACCACCTCTGTGCTCACACTTACTCTTTAGTGAGGCCCGTGAAAAATTAGGGACCCACTTATCACCTGAGGATGATGGTGGTGGGGACACCGTTCCCAGCAGCCCCAGGTCAGAGGGCAGGTCCCTGCTGAGCACAGACCTCCAGGAGGGCGGTGGGTCCAGTCCCCACACATGCACTTCCCTCAGGTTTTCTGGTCCTGCCCTGGGTCTATACACAGGGTTCTGGAAACTTCTCTGGGCCCAGGGCTAGGGCTTCCTTTAGGACCTCCTGGCCCTGCCTCCTCCCTGGTCTCTCACGGGATGTTTTCTTCCTGCAGGTGGAGAAGGAGGGAGCTACGCTTAGGCTGCCAGTATGGAGGGGTGACCCCTGAGACCCTGTGACAGTGCAGAAGGGAGCCATGGGGGAACCCTCTCCTATAGTTCCTCCCCCCCCCCATAGTTCCTCTTTAGTCTCCTGGCCAGGGCTCTGACCCCGTCCCGGTGTGTCCCCCTGAGACAGTGACAGAGCCCAGGGATCTGATGTGTCTCTCTCGGCTTCTAAAGGGGAGACCTGCCGTGGGGAGGGGTGGGCAGAGGGAGGCCTGGGGGGTGGGGAGTCTGTGGGACACTGTGAGCATGAAGTGGGTTTGAGAATGTCACCAGTTCCAGCCTCTGCCCTGAATCTGCTTATGATGATTGTCCTCCACAGCGTGAGGCGCTGCCTTGTGGGGACTGAGTGATGGAAGATGTGTTCTTGCTCCCACTTTGCTGGGGTGACCGCAGACCCTGAGGGATGGTGAATGATGACTGTCACGCTGTTTCTGTGAAGAGAGGCTAAGGGACTGCTTGGCTGTCGCCGCCGAGTGCCCTGTTCACCTGCCGCCTTTGCTTTTATGGTCATAACAGCCTGACCTGCAATTAATCTCTGGATCCCATCTGCAGAGCCGGCGTCCTTGAGATCGCACCTGCTTCTCCAAGGTCAGGTCTAGAGACTAAACGTAGAGATTCTAGCAGATCACCCCGAGTTATCGGCCTTGTTAGGAAAAGGCAAGGGAGGGGCCGCCTTGGCAAGGTCCCCGCAGAGGCCCCGACCTTTCGGAGAATCCTCCTTACAGACATTGCACCCCAGTCCCCTGCTTCCCCACACCACTACCTCACTCGGGCACCTCTGATTGGGGGGCTGGCCCGCCCTGCTCCCACACTTTCCTATCCGCACAGGTGGGCTGGGCCCTCCCCATCCCTGCCTTTACTTACTGGTGCTCTCAGCTGCCACTTCCTGCTCCATATTAAAATGAGATTCTTTCTTTTTTTTTTAAATATATTTTATTGACTTTTTACAGAGAGGAAGGGAGAGGGATAGAGAGTTAGAAACATCGATGAGAGGGAAACATTGATCAGCTGCCTCCTGCGCACCCCCCACTGGGGATGTGCCCGCAACCAAGGTACATGCCCCTGACCGGAATCGAACCTGGGACCTTTCAGTCCGCAGGCCGACGCTCTATCCACTGAGCCAAACCGGTTTCGGCAAAATGAGATTCTTGATGTGACTCTGTTTGTTCATTTCTTGCCATGAAGGGTTGGGGAGTTAATTAAAGGGGAAGCTCCTAAATTCTGAGGGGAAATAAATTGAAGCTCCAAGAACTTTCCAGGTCCCATGTGTTTGCCGTGCGGAACGTGTCCCAGGTGGGGACAGGAGAGGCTGTGAGGACAGAGCGTGGTCGGGGCCTGTGCCTGGTCAGTGCTCAGTGCATCGTGGGCTTTGACGTGGTCATTCCTCGGCCGGGTCACCTCTCTGCTCCTCTGACCTTGTTCCTCAGGGAACCCTGCCTCACCAGGACCTGTGGTCAGTGGAACTCAGACATCACTGAGGCCTTGTCACATGTCCTAATGCAGCGCATCTCCAAGACCCTGGACAGCGACCACTTTCTGGGGCAGGTCAGCCTGGGCTGTGGCCTGGGTGGGGCCCAGCACCCATCTTCTGGGTGTTCGTTGTTTCTTTGCTTTTGTAGATATTATGCCGGTTACTGTTTTCATGTGTGAGTTCTGGTCTCATTCTCTGGGTGTCCCCATCTGACAGCAACAGGGTCCATGTTACCCGTCAGTGCCCCGCAGGCCCAGGGGTCCCTGCACACAGGACTCTGTGGTGTGGAGAGATGGGTGTTCAGGCTCCTCCTGCTCTGCCTCCTTCTAGGGCCGGAACGTTCCAGCCCTCTGATCAGCTTGGTCTTTCTGGGGACCACCCCCCACCCCACTCTCCAGGCCCCTCAGCCAAGAGCCACCTCATCAGCATCCCAAAGACACTTGTCACTCAGGAGGTGCCCAGGGTTTAGGAGCCTGCACACTGTGGGGGGCGGGGTGGTGCCCCACCATCTTACCCCAGACCCGGGGCGAGGCTGACAATGATGATGGTCAGAAAGCCCTGGGGAAGGTCCCTGACACAGAGGCTGCTGCCCTGGCCGGGCCTCTCAGTGACTAGAGCGCAGAGCCCCGGGCGCTGGTCTGGAGCTAGGTCCGCGCTGGGCCACAGACCCCTCCCTGGGCTGGCGCTGAGGTGGACAGTCCCCGCATCTCTCCTTCTGAGGCCTCGCCCCCCCTCCCCTCCTTCTCCCTCCCTGCGCTCTACCAGAGAGAGAAGCCACTGGAAACATCCTCCTGTGAGAATTAACCAGAACACACGTAGACACAGTGTGTGTGTGTGTGCGTGTGTGTATGCCTGTGAGTGTGTGTGTCACCTCGTGAGTGTGTGTGTGTGTGTGTGTACCATCTCATGTGAGTGTCACTTACTTGCATGTTGGGGTGTGTTCTCACCTTCAGCGCCAATAAACACAGGACAGAGCAGGGGGGCTGCGGACACACCGCTGGCTCCTCGCTGTCCCTCCTCCTGCGGGGGCACCACAGACGCCCGGGGCGGGGGGCGGGGCTGCCGCGTGAGCACCTGTGGACTGGGGCCCAGGAAGGGGCAGCGGAACTGGTTCCCCCCCAACTCCGCCCCGGGAGCCCATGCCGTCCCCTCAGCCCCGCCCCCAACTCCCACCTGCACCCCTAACCCTACTCAGGCCTCCTCGCTGCCACTAGGCTGGGCCGAGGGGCAGGAGCGGCAGCGCTGGCGTCGGGCGCTCACCGGGTGCGGGGGGCACCGCCCCAACCTCAGTCGCCGGCGGGGCGGGCGCAGTCCCAGCTCCACCCGCGGCGCCCGGTCCGCGTCTCCAGAAGGGCTCCCGCAATGGTGCCGCGGCCACACACACCCCCGCCCCCCCCCGCTGCTCGCTGGGCGCCGGGTCTGGGGGCTGAGCGCCCCGGGGCACCATACACCTGTGCGGGGCTGTGACCTGATCCCGACTCCCCCTCCCGCCCTGCCCGCCCCGCGGCCCCGCCTCCCAGCGCTGACCTCCGCGCAGGACCCCGGGCCCCCGACGGGCAGTGGCCAAGGAGCCGAGGAGGGACTGCGGGCCGCGTCACGGCCGCGGGGGGCGGGACTGGCGGGTCCCAGAAGGGACAGTCGGGCGGCCGGGGACCCGCAAAGGAGGCTGCGCGGCTCCCAGCACCTCTGTGGGTGAGTCCTGGGCTGGGCCCTCCGCCGCCCCTGCGGGAAGGCTTCCGGGGTCGCCCTGCGCCCCGCGGGGCCTCCTCGCGTCCCGGGCGCCGCGTCCCCAGAGGCGGGGGTGCGGGAAGCTGCGTGCGCGGTGCCGTCTCCACGGACGCGCAGGGGACGGGCCTGCGCGGTGCGATCCGAGTCCCAGAGCCGCGGTCAGTGACTGAGCAGGACCCCCCCATGGGGAAGGGGTGTCTCTCACACACAGTCACCCCCTCAGCAGGTCCCCACGCGCCCGGGCGCTGCCCTCGCTCCCAGCCTCCCAGCTGGAGGCCTGTTGGGGGGACGCAGCTGGAGACACCCCTGCCTCCTCCCTCCCCCTCTGCCCGTCCCCGTGGGAACCCGCCCCTGGCCCCTCAGCAAGGCCGTCAGCTCTGGCTCCTGGGGGCACCCCTCTTTCTGAGAGAGGGGGTGCATCATGCTGAGCACAGTTTTCAGTGGGAAAAGCAGCCGCACTTACACTGTCCTGAGGACAGAGGGAGAGGCCAGGGCCTCCCTCACAGCCCGGAGCGCGGGGGATTCTGCGAAATGGGTGCGTGTGGAGTCCGTCCCCGGATGCGCACACCCAGGAGGAGGGCATTTCAGTTGTGGGACAAACACCCACATTACAGAGAAAACAAACAAACCCCCACTTTACAGCCCGGAGGCGGGACCCTGGGGGCGTGGCCTTGGGGGTGAACGTGCGGTTTGCTGCCCCCTGGTGGCGCCCGAAGGTGCGGGCGCAGGAGCCGCGTCCCGCCCGCGGGGCGTCCGCACAGGAGCCTCCCAACAGGGCGGCGGCTCAGGTGCAGCTTTAAGGGCCCAGGAGCTCCGGGGGGACCCCCCCTCCGCTAACGGGGCTCCGCACACTCAGGCTGCCCCGCGGGGGAGGGGCCGCAGGAGGCAGAGGGGAGAGGGGGGCAGGGGCCCCACACCCACGGGGTGTCGTGGCCACGGGGCCCCAGCCTCCCCTCCTCCCCCGCGCAGACTCCCTGGGGGAGAAGGAAACCAGGTGCGGGGACCGGACCCCCAAACGGAAGAGGAGCCCCCTGACTACCCGCAGGCCACAGCTGAGACCCCGCAGCAGCATCCACCCAGCGGGGGCCCCGCACCTCACTCCTGGGAGGGCCCCCGCGGGTCGGGGCCCAGGAGGGAGCCCCCCAGCACCAGCCCGGGCTCCTGGGCGGCGGGTCCCGCTCCGGGGCCCGAAGGGGCGACAGCGCCACCCCCTCTGCTGCGCTCAGGTCAGAGGTCTGAGGTCCGCCCCTCCCGGGACCCGTGCTCAGGGCGAGGCCTTTGGGGGGACGCCGGGCTGGGCCGCGGGCGCCGGGGAGGGGACCCCGGGCCGTGGGCCGTGCACAGACGGAGCCTGGACGTGAGGGCTGGCACACGGGCCGCTCTGGCCGGGGAAGCGGCGGGGAAGCGGGACGCGCTGCGGGAACCCGCACAGGCCCCGCCGGGAGCGCAGCCCTGCGGGGAGGGGGGTCCCCGGGGCGGACGCACCCAGACGGGAGCGAGCTGTGCCCGGAGCCCAGGTGCCCGCCCCGGGAGCCCCGGCAGCGGGAGAGGAGGCTCCGGAGCGCCGCCCCCGCCGGCCTCCCGGGGGCTCAAGGCCGAGCTCCCCCTGCAGCGGAGCCGCCAGCGACCGCGGGGGCTGCGGGCCGAGCGGCCCGGCCACAGGGAGGCCCGGCCCCTGGGGACCCTGCGGACCCGCGGGCGGCGGCGCTGGGGGCGTGGGGCCTCGGGGCTGCGGGGGGGGGGGATGAGGGCAGCCGCGCGGCAGGGGGACCCGGCAGAGGCACCCCGAGCCTCAGGCGGCTTCTGTGGGCTCCGGGCCTGACGGTGACTCGGGGACCCCTCTGCGCCCCGCTGCAGCCCCGGACCCAGGGGCCCGCCTGGGGCGGCGCCCAGTTCCCTCCGCGGGGAGCCCCGCACCTGGACCTGCGTTTGGCGGGCGGGTCCCGGACTCGGCCTCGCAGCCAATGGGGGAGGCCTCCCCCCGGAAGGTGCGGGAAGGGGGACCCGGAGCAGAAGGGCCCAGAATACACCGGGGACACAGCCCGCACCCCCGGGCTCAGTGGCAGCAGCGGAGATGGAGGCAGAGCGCGCAGCGCCCCCTGCGGGCCGGGCCGGGCACAGGAGGCAGCCGCCCCGGGGCGACAGGGACCCGCTGGCTGGTTGCTGACCTCAAACTGGGGTGCAGGCGGGTCCCCCAGGCCCTGGCCCCGGGGCGTCCCTATTCGCAGGGGAACCCGTGGGGGACGCGGAGCCCATCGCCCTGTAATGGGTGAACCCCCCACGGGGTCCTCTGAGCCGCCCCGGGGAAAGCTCAGTTCCTGGAGGAGGTGCAGGAGCGGTGACCCAGAGGCACAGGGTCTTGGGGTTCAGCACCAGCGCCCCAGCCGCGGGGGGTGGGGAGGACGCCCATGGGGCCTAGGAATCTCCCGCCCTCGGTCAATATGGGTGATTCGAGGACACAGAAGAGTTTCATGTTTTCCTTCCTGGTTTCATCTTTGGGTCTGGGTTTGAGAAATCCTCATTCCACAGCTGTAAACGCTTCACATGTAATGTCATCTGGGGAGGGCATTCCAAGGCGAGGGAGACAGGGCGTTAGAATGTGGGGGAGGTAAGGGGGGAGCGGTGGGTAAGGGTTCTGGGGGAATCTCAGTCGCATCCTCTGCCTCATGTTCTCCGAGTGCGTGCGGGGCCCGGGAGCTGCTGTCTGTGGGTTCAATACCCACTGTCTCGGCGGTGAAGCCTCCTGGGCCGCTCCTGTCACCAGGTCACCAGACACAACACCAGGCCCCGGTGACGGGCACAGGGAGGCTGCAGTGAGGGGCGCTGGTGAACCTCACGCCCTCAGGGGTACCTCACATTGAGTTCATGCCTGTGTAGCTCGGTGTTACATGCATGTTGGTTACACGCTCCTGGGCAGCTGGGATGAGGATCACTGAGACCCACACACACACTGAGGTCAGGGACACGTGAAGCCCGTGGCTCCCACGTGAAGACACTGTGGCCTCCATCCGTCTGTGAGCCCACGGGGCCTGTGGGGCGGAGACTGGACACTAAGAGCATTCACCGGGCGCCATCTCAGGAGGCAGCCACACGCCCCCACGGCAGCTGGATTAAAGGTCCACAAAGGGAAAGTCCCTGCTCCTCCAGGAGCCACGTGTCAGGGCCCAGTGGCCACAGCAGCTGGTGGCTGCCCCGTGGGAGACACTGAGGCAGAGCGAGGTCTCACTCACAGCAGGTCCTGCTGGACAGACCGCTCTGCGTGGGGTCTGGGCCTCAGGTCTGAGCACTCGGCCCCTTTGCAGAAAAGGGCCCGGCCTGGCCGGTGTGGCTCAGCGGGGAGTGCTGTCCTGGGCACTGACAGGTCTCAGGGTGACCCCTGGGCAGGGCGTGGGGGGAGGCAACCAATCAGTGGTCTCTCTCCATCCACGTTCCTCTCTTCCTCCCTCTCCCATCCTCTCTCTCTAAAGTCAATAAACACATTTTATTTTATTTATTTATTGTTTTAGTTGGTAAAATGCTCTTTTGCACACACATTTCCGGCATCTGGCACAGTTAACCGAATGTCCATTTTTGCGCAACTCTCACACAGCACAGATCCCACAGTGTCCTCTGTCACCTGAGCATTAGAAACGTTTGACGTTCTTCTCAGTCTTCACAGCACCCCTGTGAGGTAGGCGGTATTGATCCCATTCCACAGATGGGGGGTCGAGGCACGGAAAGGCAGTGGCTCCTCGGAGGCCACAGGTCTGCGCTCCGCCTCCACGTTCGCGGTCCCAGCGCCGCCGCCCTGCGGGAAGGATCTCACACGGACCCCGCTCCTGTCCAGCCCGGAGTCAAACGAGGGCCTTCACGGTTCATGTTTGACGCCTAAAGCCAGCCCCTCGCCCCGAACTGGAAAGACAGAAACGTGACTGACCCTCGGTCGGGCCAGTTGCTCCACGTAAGACTTTCCCGAGTCGCCTTGCACTGTGGAGCTGGGCGAGCGCTCCGACCCCTTTGGAAGGCAGTTTGAAGCGGCACCAGGGACGATGACACTTTGAGAACGGAGCATAGAAATCAATAGTTAATAGATTTGCATCAAAACATAAAGCTACACGCTATGGCAAAGCAAGAATAACCCCAAACCGACGGAGAGCAGTACCTCCCAGGGTCTGACCGGGCCTCGCACAGAGCAGGCGGCCAGGAAGCGTTTCCTGGACGGAGGACACATCCTGGACACGCCTGCCACTGAGGGCAGCCCCTGGGGAGCAGGGCGGGGGCAGGAGTCGGGGGCCTGGGGGCCTGGGGCGCCCGGGGAACACCAAGCCGCTGGTCTGGGGGTGGATGCATCCTTTCTGCCAAAGAAGAGTGGGGGCTGTCAACACCGAGCCCCCCTGAACTTGCAGTGCCAATCACACAGACGGGGGTGTAAACAGGATGAATTCATGGAGCGCCTCATCGGGGAGTGACCTTAAAACTGGACAGAGGCTCATGCGCCCACGGAGGAGGGGAGGAGGGGGTTAGGGCTGTGCTGCTGGGGTTTCGGTTAAAATGTATCTGACACTAGAGGCCCTGGTGCCCACGCCCCTCCCGGCGGAAGAAGCCTGATCCTGAGTCAGGGGTCCCCCTCCCGGGGCGGGGGGCGGGTTCCAGCCCAAAGGCAGCGGGGCCTCAGGGCGGCTGGGCTCCTGCGGCCTGGCTCCCGGCTCTGCTGACACCGCTGTGCCTCCTCTCATCCTCGTCCATGTCCATTCAGCCCCAGAGCAGATGCTCCGGGGATCAGGGGAAGGTCCTTTGGTCCTAAGGCCTCTGACCCTGGTCTGGAGGGACGTCCGAGGAGGAAATGGGGAGGAGAAAGGGACTGAGGAAACCCCTCCTGCACGGCGGCCGACCCAGGCCGTTCTGTCCTGGGCTGCGCAGCGTCGGGGGCCCCGTGACCGGGGGTCAGAGCTCCACCGTGACCCCTTTTGTGAGAGGCAGGCCCGTGGGCACCCGCTCCTTCCCCTCCAGCTCGTCCTCCCGAAGAAGGGCATCCGGGAGAGCTCCTCCTCATCCGTCCGGTCATCCCGTCGTCTGGCCCGTGGACGGGGTTGCAGAGGTCACCCGGGTTCCGGGTTCCGTTAACCCACCCCCGTCAGAAGGGCGCCGGGACCGCGAGCACAGGCGCCGGCCGAAGGGACCCGGGCTGGAGCCCCGCAGCCGAACAGGGCCCAGGAGGCGGCCCCACGGACAGAGGGCGCGGCCCTGCTGAGGCCAATAAAGGCGTTTTTTAATTAAAAGGAATAAAATAAAGGGGCCAAGATGGCTGCTCCTACAGACACATGGGGTTCTGTCTGGGATGGGAGCGCTCACTCAGCTGGGGTGTAGACGCCACAGGAGGGGTCTGTGGGACCGGGGTCTTCAGGCACAAACTGCCCCTGTCCCAGAGGGGACACCCCTGTCCCTCCCCCCTCCCGGGCTGAGGCCTCTCCCTGTCCCAGAGGGGACACCCCTGTCCCTCCCCCCCTCCCGGGCTGAGGCCTCTCCCTGTCGGATTTCCAGGGTGAGCTCTCTTCTGGAAGGTCCCAGGGCCATGCTGGGAGCTCAGCTTTGGGCGCAGGATCTGCCTCACGGAGAGGATTCTGGGAAGAGAAGAGGAGGGAGAGGCCGGGCCAGTTGGGAGACCCCTCTGGTTTAGCCAGAACAACCTTTCTCAAAGTGTGGTCCGTGGAACCCTGATGTCTCTGACAGCCTTTCCCAGGATGTGGGGGTCACACTGTTGGCAGGAGATGAAGGACATCCGGGCCTTTTCCATCGCTGACATGGGCGCTGAGGCCAAGCTCAGCACGAATGGCTGACACCGACCTCCATAGTCGTCCCTCCCACCAGCCCTGACCGCAGAGAGAAGACAGACAGACACACAGAGGACAGAACCAGTTTCCCTTTAAACTACACGGTGGAAGGAGGTGACATTATTCTCTTCACTGAAGCCTCGTCCTTCCATCCACATTTTTTAAACATCGCGGCCTCCAGGGGAGATGCCCCAAAGGTGAACGCGGTGCCTGCATCCGCCCACACCCACAGAACAATGACCCCCCCCACAGCCACAGAACAATGACCACCCCCACAGCCACAGAACAATGACCACCCCCCGACACACCCACAGAGCAATGACCACCCCTCCTACACCCACAGAACAATGACCCCCCCCACACCACACAGAACAATGACCGCCCCCCCCACAGCCACAGAACAATGACCACCCCCCACAGCCACAGAACAATGACCCCCCACACACACGCCCCCACACACCCACAAAGCAATGACCACCCCCCCACAGCCACAGAACAATGACGCCCCACAGCCACAGAACAATAAACCCCCCCCACACACCCACAGAAACAATGACCACCCCTCCCACACCCACACAGAACAATGACCCCCCACACACCCACAGAACAATGACCGCCCCCCCACACCCACAGAACAATGACCGCCCCCCCCACACACCCACAGAACAATGACCACCCCCCACACAGCCACAGAACAATGACCCACCCCCCCACAGCCACAGAACAATGACCACCCCCCCACACCCACAGAACAATGTCTGCCCCCCCCACATCCACAGAACAATGACCCCCCCACACCCACAGAACAATGACCCCCCCACACCCACAGAACAATGACCCCCCCACACCCACAGAACAATGACTGCCCCCCCACACACTCACAGAACAATGACCCCCACACACACCCACAGAACAATGACCACCCCACACCCACAGAACAATGACCACCCCACACCCACAGAACAATGACCACCCCCCACACCCACAGAACAATGACCCCCCCACAGCCACAGAACAATGACCAGCCCCCCCCCCACACACCCACAGAGCAGTGACCACCCCCCCCCACACCCACAGAACAATGACCACCCCCCACAACCACAGAACAATGACCCCCCCACAGCCACAGAACAATGACCACCCCCCCACACACCCACAGAACAATGACCACCCCTCCCACACCCACAGAACAATGACCCCCACACACACCCACAGAACAATGACCACCCCCCACACCAACAGAACAATGACCACCCCCCACACACCCACAGAACAATGTCTGCCCCCCCACACCCACAGAACAATGACCCCCCCCACACCCACAGAACAATGACCGCCCCCCACACACACTCACAGAACAATGACCCCCCCCACACACCCACAGAACAATGACCCCCCCCACAGCCAGCGCTCAGAGCCCCTGGAATCCGCCCAGCAGAACCCACAGCAGCCACAGGCTCAGAGCCACAGAGAGCGGGCTGCTGGCGGCCGGAGGGCGGGGGGACTGGGCAGAGCAGGTGGAGGAGGAGGAAATACAACATGGTCCTGACAGTGTGGTCATGGGGAGGAAGAGCACAGCACAGGGCACACAGTCAGTCATGTTGTAACAGCTACATGTGAGGTCACATGGCACTACATGTATGGGGCGATCTGTATAAGTAATATGAATGTCTAAGCACAGAGTTGTACACCTAAACTAATACAATATTGTACATCAGCTGTAATTGAAAAATTAAAAGTATTTTTAAAATGGAGACATATGGGAGAGCTCTCGTGAACTTACAGAACCGGAAACATCCTGTGGGTCTCTTCCCTCTCGTGGCCATCTTAGGAGCGCCAGCCGTCAAAACGAAGTTGAATCCCTTTGTGACTTCTGACTGGAGCAAGAACCGTCAAAGTCATTTCAATGCACCTTCCCACATTCGAAGGAAGATTATGTCATTTCCTCTTTCCAAAGAGCTGAGACAGAACTACAATGTTCGCTCTATGCCCATCCTAAAGGATGATGAACTTCAGGTGGTTCGAGGACATTACCAAGGGCAGCAAATTGGCAAAGTAGTCCAGGTTTACAGGAAGAAACATGTCATCTACATTGAACGAGTGTAGCGGGAGAAAGCTAACGGTACAACTGTTCATGCGGGCATTCACCCCAGCACGGTGGTGGTCACTAGACTAAAGCTGGACAAAGACCGCAAAAACATCCTTGAACGTAAAGCCAAATCTCACCAAGTAGGAAAGGAAAAGGGAAAATACAAGGAAGAAACAATTGAGCAGATGCAGGAATAAAGTGATCTTCTGTACATCTTCCATTACAAACTCAAAATGAAAATAAATACATAAAAAAGACAACATATGTAACCTGCATTCATTGCACACATGGATTAACTTCTTAACTGTCTTTAATGAAAATGGAAGATAAAAAAACCCACATATGGCCAAAACCGGTTTGGCTCAGTGGATAGAGCGTCGGCCTGCGGACGCAAGGGTCCCAGGTTCGATTCCGGTCAAGGGCATGTACCTTGGCTGCGGGCACATCCCCAGTAGGGGGTGTGCAAGAGGCAGCTGATCGATGTTTCTCTCTCATCGATGTTTCTAACTCTCTATCCCTCTCTCTTCCTCTCTGTAAAAAATCAATAAAATATATTTAAAAAAACAACACCCACATATGATGGCCTGGGAGGTACACAAACACCCTCTGCCACGTTCCCAAGTGTCATGTACCAGGGAGATCATGTGTGTGAGCGGGGCCAGCCTCTTCCTCATGGGATCCCCTGTGTACCTTAAAAAAAATTGATTTCAGAGAGAAACTGAGAGGGAGAAGGAGAGAACATCCATGATGGGAGAGAACCATGGACAGGCTGCCTCCTGCACGCCCCCCACTGGGGATGGAGCCTGCAACCCAGCAGGTGCCTCACCGGGAATGGAACCCTGACCTCCTGGTTCAGAGGTAAGTGCTCAGCTGCTGAGCCACACCGGCCTGGCCCGTGTTTACGGAACAGAATGAAGGACACAGACACTAGGATTGCTGGGATTGGGGGAACTGGCACACACTTTCTCAAACATGAACCTGAGCTTCTCCCTCAGGAAATGTCACCGGGCAGAGGACAGCTGACAGGCCTGTTGTCCTGATGAAATGTCAGCCCCAAGAGAAAACCAGAATGTGGGGACAGATGTGACCTACCACATCAGCTAGACCTTCCCAGCGCTGACACGCTTTCCTGGGGGCTCTGTGGGAACAGACACAGAGGTGAGCTTGGATGACGGGTGATTAATGCATCCGCCCGGGAAGGGCTCTAGGACTTAGAGATACAGGCATCCCTTTACATAACCGGCATGAGGACAGAGCCACCAGCAAGACAGCCCTGGGGACGGTGACAGAACAGAACAGGAAATAGTCAATATTCCCCAGCCAGCGGGGCTCGGTGGTTGAACATTGACCTATGAACCAGGAGGTCACAGTTCAACGTTTTGTCAGAGCACCTGCCCGGGTTGGAGGCTCCATTCCCAGTGTGGGGCTGGTAGGAGGCAGCCAATCAATGATTCTTTCTCATCATTGATGTTTCTATCTCTCTCTCCCGGTCTCTGAAATAAATTTTTTTTAAATTAAATCTAGAAGAACAGTCAATAGGGTTTCAGGTCTCACTTTGCAAAGCGCTTTTCAGATAGGACCACATGTGTGGCTGCAGTGACTGTCACAGGGGAGACCCACACTGATCTGAAAGGTCAGTAAACCTGCTCCTGCCCATTTCTGTCCGGCCGTCCATGTCTTCATGAGCTGCAGCCACAAGAACAGATAAAACGCAGAAGCAAATGTGAAAACCCAGCGCCTCCCAGGGAGACGGGCACGGATGTGACCTGGGAGCAGCCCCTCCTCTCTCCTCCGTGTTCACTTGGGAAATTGGTGATTTTCATAAAAACATGACTCTGTGACCATCTCACAGGCAGTGAGCATGCGCCGTGAATTCATACTTGTTTTCCCTGTGTGACTCCGTGAGTGGTGACTGTGACAGACGAACCACATACACAGGTTATTGGGGCGCCTCCCCCTGGGTGAGGCTGAACAGAGATGGTGACCCCAGAACCTTGGAAAGTCCCTGAACAGCACGGCGCCGAGGCCAGGCTTCGGGGGACCGTGTGACGGGCGCTCCGCGCAGGAGGAGGGTCAGGACCGAGTCCAGGGCCCGGGCCTGCGCTCCGGTCTCAGCAGGGGACAGAGTCTGGGGGGGCCGCTCCGCGGTGGGGACTCCCCAGCGCCCTGGTTTCACTTCTCCTCGCCCAACCTGTGTCGGCGCCTCCTTCCTGGATACTCGTGACGCAGCACAATTCTCACTCCCATTGGCTGAGCGGTTTCCGGAGCAGCCAATCAGCGTCCCCGCGGCTCCCGGTTGTAACTCCTCCGCGGAAGCACCAGGACTCAGAGGGTCCCCCGACGCCGAGGATGCGGGTCATGCGGCCCCCCACCCTCCTCCTGCTGCTCTCGGGGGCGCTGGTCCTGACCCCCAGCTAGGCCGGTTAGTGCTTTTCTGAGTCACGTGGCCTCCACCCAGGTCAGGACCATAAATCCCTTTTCTCCCCTCAGAGACCTGCCTCCTGCCCTGGGCTGTGTCTCTCTGATTCTAGAAGTTTCTAAAGACTAGGAGGTCCTTCCAGGTGCCTCTGTCCAGGCTGGTGTGTGTGCTGTGTGCTCCCTCCCCCACCCAGGTGTCTGTCCTCTCTCAGGATGGTCACATGAGCGCTGCTGGAGTGTCCCATGGCGGATGCAAAGTTCCTGCATTTTCTCCCCTCCCCTCAGACCCTCCAAAGGCACACGTGACCCACCACCCCGTCTCTGCCCGCGAGGTCACCCTGCGGTGCTGGGCGCTGGGCTTCTACCCTGCGGACATCAGCCTGACCTGGCAGCGTGACGGGGAGGACCAGACCCAGGACATGGAGCTGGTGGAGACCAGGCCTGCGGGGGACGGGACCTTCCAGAAGTGGGCGGCCGTGGGGGTGCCCCCTGGCGAGGAGCAGAGATACACGTGCCATGTGCAGCATGAGGGGCTGCCCGAGCCCCTGACCCTGAGATGGGGTGAGGAGGGCGGTGGGCACAGAGCCCCTTCTCAGGGCAGCGGGGACCTTGGGGGACTCAGTGGGGTCGGGGCTAAGGCCTGGGGTCAGGGCCCTCACCCTCCCTTCTTTTCTCCCCCCAGAGCCGCCTCCTCACACCTTCATCTTCATCATCATGGGCATCGCTGGGGGCCTGGTTCTGCTGGGATCTGTGGCAGGAGCTGTGATGTGGGGGAGGAGGCGCTCAGGTGGGCAGGGTGGGGTCTGAGTGTCTGTCCCACTGGAGGTTCAAGCCCAGGTAGATGTGTCCCGCCTCATTCACGGGAAGCACCGTCCCCAGGCGTGTGATGGCCAGTGTGGGGCTCTGTGCTCACACTTACTCTGTAGTGAGGCCCTTGGGAAAATGAGGGACCCACTTATCACCTAATGATGCTGGTCGTGGGGACCCCGTTCCCAGCAGCCCCAGGTCAGAGGGCAGGTCCCTGCTGAGCACAGACCTCCAGGAGAGCAGTGGGTCCAGTCCCCACACGTGCACTTCCCTCAGGTTTCCTATTCCTGCCCTGGGTCTGTACACATGGTTCTGGAAACTTCTCTGGGCCCAGGACTAGGGCTTCTTTAGGACCTCATGGCCCTGCCCCCTCCCTGGTCTCTCATGGGATGTTTTCTTCCCGCTGGTGGAAAAGGAGGGAGCTACGATCAGGCTGCCAGTGAGTATGGAGGGGCGACTCCTGAGACCCTGTGACAGTGCAGACAGGAGCCATGGGGGTCTCCCCCACCCCATAGTTCCTCCTTTGTCTCCTGCCCTGGGCTCTGACCCCGTCCTGGTGTGTCCCCCCCCCCAGGCAGTGACAGCGCCCAAGGCTCTGATGTGTCTCTCTCGGCTTCTAAAGGGGAGACCTGCCGTGGGGAGGGGTGGGCAGAGGGAGGCCTGGGTGGGGGGAGTCTGTGGGACACTGTGAGCATGAAGTGGGTTTGAGAATGTCACCAGTTACAGCCACTGCCCTAAATCTGCTCATGATGATTGTCCTCCACAGCGTGAGGCGGCTGCCTTGTGGGGACTGAGTGATGGAAGATGTGTTCTCCCTCCCACTTCCTGACTCAAGAACCTCTGATGGGGGGCTGGCCCTGCTCCCCACACTTTTCTGTCAGCAGATTTAGGCTGGGCCCTTATTGTCACTCACCTCACTCCCAAGTGCTCTGAGCTGAAACTTCCTACTCTAGGTTGAAATGAGATACTTGTTGTGACTTTGTTCATTTCTAACCAAGAAGGCTTGGGGGGTTAATTAAAGGGGAGATCCTAAATTCTGAGGGGAAATAAGCTGAAGCTCCAAGAACTTTCCCAGGTCCCCTGTGTTTGCTGTGCTGAGCCTGTCGCAGGCGGGACGGGAGGGGCTGTGAGGACGGAGCGTGGTCGGGGCCTGTGCCTGGTCAGTGCTCAGAGCATCGTGGGCTTTGACGTGGTCACTCCTCAGCCGGGTCACCTCTCTGCTCCTCTGACATGTCCCTCAGGGAACCCTGTCCCACCAGGACCTGTGGTCACAGGGACTCCCATCCCCCAGGCATTGTCAGGGGTCCTAATGCAGAGCCTCTCCAGGACCCTGGACAGCGAGCTTCCTGGGGCAGGTCAGCCTGGGCTCAGGCGTGGGACCCGCACTCCGCCCTCCCCTCCTGGGTGTTCGGTGTTTCTTTGCTTTGGTGGGTGTTAGGCCTGTTCCTGTTCTTGGGTGTGAGTTCTGGTCTCATTCTCTGGGCGTCCCCGTCTGACAGCAACAGCAGGCAGGTTGCCTGTCATTGTCCCACAGGCCCAGGGTCCCTGCACACAGGACCCCTCATTGGAGATGGGTGTTCAGGCTCCTCCTGCTCTTGCCTCCTTCTGGGCCTGGCTGTTCTTCCATCTCTCCCTGAGCTCTCCGAGGATTTAGCAGGAGCAGGATTTCCCCTCTGAGGTCAGTTCCTGCTGGGACTGTGCTCTGCCGCCCTCTCTCCCATCCTTCCCTCCAGTGCTGAGCCTAGTGGGACCCGGATGTGGGAGGATAGGCCACTGGAGGTTTAGGGGCGCAGCGCTGTGGACGTGCAGGTGCAGTGAGGGCCCCGGGAGGCACCCTGAGCTGCAGCCACCCCAGGACAGCTGTGCTGGGGCCACAGCCATGAGGTCAGTGTGTCTGGAACAGGGACGGGTTCTGTGACGGTGACCCCTCAGCCAGGACTTGGTGACCGTGTGACAGCTGCTGTTCCCTCTGGATGCACATGGACCTTGGAGGGACCTCAGGCCGGTCCTGACCCCACAGTGATTCTGACATGGACATACACCGGGCTCCGGTGCTGTGGTTTCTTCTGTACATGAGCGCTCTGCTGACGCTGTGCCGTCCTCTCCTGAGTGTCCAACAGCTTCATGTCTAAACAGCACTGTGTCCCCTTCATTACCATGGGCTTCATGTGGAAATGCTCACTGTCACCCGTGTCACACCCACTTGCCGGTGGAAGGTCTCACCTTCCATTGAACCCACAAGGTCTGTGAGCCCCAGGAAGTGGGGCGGCGCCCCCTCAGGGCGCTGAGCGCAGGCCACCTGCGGCCTCACAGAGTGCAGGTTCTATAGCACAGAGACCTGCTGCCTCTTCCCCAGAGCCAGGGAGGGTCTGTGCTGGACGGTGTGGGGTGCTGAGGAGAGGGGTCCACTGTGGGGTGTGGGGGAGGGAAGAGGGCTTTGTTTGTTTGTTTGTTGTCCTCACCTGAGGATATTGTTCCATTGGCTTTTAAGGAGAGAGGAGGGGGAGGGAGAGACAGAGGGAGAGGAACTTCCATGTAAGAGACACATCTGTTTGTTGCCTCCAGCACGGGGATCCCATGGAGCCTGCACCGAGGTACATGCCCTTGACCGGAATACAACCTGTGACCTTCAGTCCGAGGGCCGCACTCTCCCACTGAGCCAAAGAGCATGGGAGAGGAGAGTATTGTAATGAGGGTGGTCAGCAGGGGCCTTGTTGGGAAGGGGACTTCTTACAAAATATTTTAATTGATTTCAGAGATGAAAGGAGAGGGAGAGAGGAGCATCAATGGTGAGAGAGAATCATTGGTTGGCTGCTTCCCACACGCCCCCAACCTGACCCCATGGGGATTGAGCTGAATCCTGGGCATGTGCCCTGACCAGGAATAGAACCATGACCTCCCTAGTTCACAGTTGATTCTCACCTGCTGAGCCACAGCCGGGGGCTTGGAAGGGGACTGAGGAGAGATGAGGAGGTACTGAGCGTGTATCCAGGAGTGTGTCGGGACAAGTTCTCTCCAGGCGGGGAGGCCTCCAGGCAGAAGCACTGGGCAGGGAGCGGTCTGTGGTGGGAGCAGCCGGAGGCCAGTGAGGCTGGAGCAGAGCGCAGTGGGAGGATCAGCTCCGTGGCCCTCAGGGAGGGCTGGGCACGAGGAGGAGTGTGACTGAGAGTTCTGAGCAAAGACCGATGTGGTTGATCCTTTCTTTTAAAAAGATCAGTCTTGCTGGGCCGGGGGCTCCATGGTTGAGCATTGACCTTTGTAGTTGAGTTGATTCCCAGTCAGGGCACATGCCTGGGTTGTGGGTTTGATCCCCAGTGGGGGGCCTGCAGGAGGCAGCTGATCAATGATTCTCTCTCATCATTGATGTTTCTAGCTCTCCTTTTCCCATCCTTTGTCTGAAATCAATAAAAATATATATTTAAAAATAAAGGGCCCGGCTGGCTGTTGTGGGGAGAGCAGGGTCCTGAGAAAGGGCAGTGGGGCTGCAGGGAAGCGAGCCCACACCTCCCCGTGTCCCAGGGAGAGAGACTGGTTTGGCTGGGATGTGAGGGGTGGGGACAGAGGGAAGTGGTTGGACACTGAGTCCATGTTAAAAGATGGAGTCACAGCATTTCCCAGTAAGTCTGGGGTGGGAGCAGGAGTGGAGGAGGACACCCCAAAGCTGTGCCATGCCAGTAGAAGGCGGGGCTTGTGGTCAGTAGAGGAGGAGGGGCGGGCAGGGACTGTGGGGGGTTGTGAGCCTGCCAGGCCTCCCGCTGGAGGGAGGTGAAGGGGGTGTCGGGGCGCTGGACGCTGAGTGTGGGGACCTTTAGGGGGAAGGTCAGGCTGGAGGAAGAGGTGGGGGGGCAGACAGGACAGTCACAGCCTGGAGCGTGGCCGGGGCCCCAGGGAGCAGGGGCTGCAGGAGGGACAGGAAGGAGGATGTCTCCTCAGCCCCACCCCCAGCGCCCAGTCCGGTTCTGGGCGGAGACCAGCGAGTACCGGGCCTGTGCACGGGGTCGCCTGGACATGGCGCTGAGACGCAGGGGCTGGGGCGTTAGTGACAGGCTGGTGCTGGTGCTGCTGGGCTGCAGGTCACACATTGGGGAGCGAGAGCCAGGACCAGAGGCCGCCCGCAGCACCAGCCTTCCCGGGGGCTTTTCTAAAAGGGGGGCCTCGGCCCCGGCCAGGTGGGTTCAGTGGATAGAGCTTCGGCCTGCTGACCAAAGGGTCCTGGGTTCAGTTCCGGTCATAGGCACGGACCACGGTTGCAGGCTCCTCCCCAGTCCAGGCCCTGGCCAGGGCTCCTGGAGGAGGCAACCACTGGGTGTTTCCATTCCCTGCGGGTCCGCGGGGCTGGTGCGGGGTCAGGCGGGGCTCCGTCCAGCAGGGACGCACTTTCCCAACCGCCCGGAGACAGGCGGCAGCCCTGCGCCCCGGGTCTGAGCAGGAGGAGGGGCCGCTCCCGCCTGGAGGACCGCATCCTGTCCTGGCGCTGCGCGTGGCCTCCCCTCCTGCGGGCAGGGGGCCAGGAGGGGGGCTGCAGCCAGAGCGAGTCTGCGGGGGGGGCGGGGGGGCGCAGCCCCGAGGCTGCACCGTGTCCCGGGCCTGGCCTGGGGTACCCAGCAGCCCGCTCCCCCACCCCCCTGCTGAGGGCAGTGGAGACAGGGTGAAGCTGAGGCTGCGGGTGCTGCTGTGGAAGCCCCGCCCCCGGGAGGGAGGGAAGCCCTGGGAGGTGCAGCCTCTCCCTGGGAAGCATGCTCTTTCCCTGGTCCCGGGTCCAGTGCCCGGAGGGTGGTCAGGCCTGGGGGGACCTGGCGCTGAGTCCTGGGATGGAGGCCCCGTGTCACGTCCTGTAAACTCCTGAGCACAAGGGAAGGCCCCCCACGGACGGGAGCCTCCTTTTATGGGGGACCCCCGTCAGAGTCAGGGGGACAACGTCCGAGACGCCACGTGTGGAGGAGCCCCCAGGGGAGCCCACCCACCGCGCCCCGCGCAGGGCTGCCCAGGCGGCCTCTTCACACGGACACGCCCCGTGGGCCCCGCGTGTTCCCATCAGGTCAGCGCTGGGGCTGCGGGGCCCGGGCACAGAGACCGCGCAGGCGGCCAGGACCTCGAGGGCCTGGGGGGCCTTCACAGCTGGTCCTGCGGCTCCCCCTGTCCTCCCCCTCCTTCCCTCAGCCGCTTCCAGCCAACCCTCTTTTTTAACATTTTTAATATATTTCTATTGATTTCTGGAGGAAGGGAGTGGGAGAGAGAAAGGAACATCAATGATGAGAGTGAATCATGGATCAGCTGACCCTGCCCATCCCCCACTGGGGATGAGCCTACAACCTGGGCCTGTGCCCTTGATCAGGTATGGAACCGGGACCCTTCAGTCCGCAGGCCCATGCTCTATCCACTGAGCCACACCGCCCAGGGCTAGAGCCAACCCTTTAATCTGCTGCGCACGCTGGGTCCCCATAGTCCGTTAAACTGAAGAGACTCCAGAGACCCAAACTCTCCCCTTGTCCGCAGGGCCACCCCCTCTTTCCCTGAAACCTGTCTGTGCGGGGCCGCCCGCCCCACGGGGGTCCGCGGAGCTGAGAGGTGGCAGCTGTGGGGGCGCAGGCGCCTCAGGGAGAGCTGCCGCCCTGGGTTCCTAACTCCTCCTGACACCACCTTCTGAGACGGAATCAGCGTCCACGTCACGGCCCCGGCCTCGCCATCCTGGTCCCCATCCCTCAGCCTCCTCCTCCTGGGCAGCAGGACCTGGGCGCCCAGCAGTTGTGGGCCCCCTGCCCACGGTGCCCCGCCTGGGCCTGCACGCTCCCACGTGGACCCTTTATTACAGGAGACGCTGCAGCCATTCATTCATATAGTAACAAGAGTGTTGGAAGGAAAGGGCTATTCTTTAAAGCGTGGATACTGCAGTGTTTAGGGGTGCCGGCCATGGTGTTGGCAGGTGGTTTTCCAGTATTTCAGCAGAAATTGTGGAAAACCGGGATGTTGGGAAACTCGTGTCCCACCCTGTGAGCTGCACAGCTTCCCGGGGCTCCACCGCGAAGGTCTCCGGGGCTTAGAGGAGCACACGCCACGTGCAAGTAGCCCGCGTGAGGACAGGAGCCCGCCGGCAGCGCGGCCTGGGCATCTGGACCCACCGGGACCGGGAGGGTTCACACGGGGTCAGCTCCACCTTGCAAAGCGCTTTTCAGGAATGACTTCTTCTGTAGGGTGAGTGACCCGTCAGAGGGGAATGTGCACACTCACCTGAAAGGCGATATAAAGTACTTCCCCTGCACATTTCTAAGGCCGTATACTTGTTTTTCTAAACACACACCGTATTTTTATTGATTTCAGAGAGGAAGGGACAGGGAGGGAGAGATAGAAACATCAGTGATGAGAGAGAACCATGGATCAGCTGCCTCTTGCACACCCCTCCCCCCAAATGGGGATCAAGCCCGAAACCCAGGTATATGCCCTTGACTGGAATGGAACCTGGGACCTTTCAGTCCGCAGGCTGACGCTCTACCCACTGAGCCAAATCAGCCAGGGCCAGGCCGTATATTTTCATGCATTGCCCGCTAAAGAAGAGATGAAACGCAAAAGCAAATATGAAAACCCGGCGTCTCCCAGGGGATGTGCAAGGGCGTAAAATGGGAGCAGTCCCCTCCTCTCCTCCACCTCTCATTTATCTGAGAAATTGGTATCCTATCTAATAAAGAGGTAATATGCAAATTGACCATCACTCCAACACAAGATGGCCACCCCTGTGTGGTCAAAGATGGCTGCCTTCATGTGGACACAAGATGGCCAACAGGGGAGGGCAGTTGTGGACGATCAGGCCCTACAGAGGAGGGCAGTTAGGGGTGACCAGGCTGTCAAGGGAGGGAAGTTACAGGTGACCAGGCCAGCAGGGGAGGGCAGTTAGGGGCGACCAGGCCAGTGGAGAGGGCAGTTACGGCAATTGGGCCTGCAGGGGAGCAGTTAGGCGTCGATCAGGCTGGCAAGGGGAGTGGTTAGGGGGGTGATCAGGCTGGCAGACAGAAGTGGTTAGGGGCAATCAGGCAGGCAGCCAGGTGCGCGGTTTGGGAGCCAGCAGTCCTGGATTGTGAGAGCGATGTCCGACTGCCCGTTTAGGGCCTGATCCCACCGGGGTCCCAGATTGGAAAGCATGCAGGCTGGGCTGAGGGACACCCCACCCCCCCCCAAACCCCATGAGCCTATTTCCTGCACGGGACCTCTATTTTTTCATAAAAACACTATTTCTGTTAACATCTCGTAGGTTACTAACATGCTACATGATTTGGTAATTTTTTCACCCTGCATGATTTCCCTGTGTGTTAAATATTGATAGACGTAAACCATGTAAACAAGATTTTCTTGAGGTTGCTCTGGTCCTGTGTGAGCCAGGCCTCGGGGGATCGTGTGCTGCACAGAGAGGAGGGTGACCGAGTCCAGAACCTTGCGAAAGTCTCAGCAGGGGAGAGAGTCTGGGGGGGCAGCTCCTTGGTGGGAACTTGGAGAGCCCTGGGTTTCACTTCCCCTCTCCCAACCTGTGTCAGCGCTTCCTTCCT
Organism: Ia io; assembly: GCA_025583905.1. Classification (NCBI taxonomy): domain Eukaryota; kingdom Metazoa; phylum Chordata; class Mammalia; order Chiroptera; family Vespertilionidae; genus Ia; species Ia io. The sequence goes on along the minus strand of JAJQQW010000021.1, from coordinate 50,524,556 downwards.
GGATACTCGTGACGCACCCCACTCCTCACTCCCATTGGCTGAGCGGTTTCCAGAGCAGCCAATCAGCGTCCCCGCGGCTCCTTTTCTCCCCTCAGAGACCTGCCTCCTGCCCTGGGCTGTGTCTCTCTGATTCTAGAACTTTCTAAAGACTAGGAGGGCCTTCCCGGTGCCTCTGTCAAGGCTGGTGTGTGTGCTGTGTGCTCCCTCCCCCACCCAGGTGACTGTCCACTCTCAGGATGGTCACATGGTCGCTGCTGGAGCGTCTCATGGAGGATGCAAAGTTCCTGCATTTTCTCCCCTCCCCTCAGACCCCCCAAAGGCACACGTGACCCACCACCCCGTCTCCGACCATGAGGTCACCCTGAGGTGCTGGGCGCTGGGCTTCTACCCTGCGGACATCAGCCTGACCTGGCAGCGTGACGGGGAGGACCAGACCCAGGACATGGAGCTGGTGGAGACCAGGCCTGCGGGGGATGGGACCTTCCAGAAGTGGGCGGCTGTGGGGGTGCCCCATGGAGAGGAGCAGAGATACACGTGTCATGTGCAGCACCAGGGGCTGCCTGAGCCCCTGACCCTGAGATGGGGTGAGGAGGGCCATGGGCACAGAGCCTCTTCTCAGGGCAGCGGGGGCCTTGGGGGACCTCAGTGGGGTTGGGGCTGAGGCCTGGGTCAGGGCCCTCACCCTCCCTTCCCTTCTCCTCCCAGAGCCACCTTCTCACACCTTCTCCATCATCATGGGCATCGCTGGGGGCCTGGTTCTGCTGGGAGCTGTGGCTGGAGCTGTGATGTGGGGGAGGAGGCGCTCAGGTGGGCATGGGTGTGGTCTGAGTGTCTGTTCCACTGGGGGTTCAAGCCCAGGTAGACATGTGTCCCGCCTCATTCACGGGAAGCCTCATCCCCATGCGTGTGATGGCCAGTGTGGGGCTCTGTGCTCACACTTACTCCTTAGTGAGGCCCGTGGGAAATGAGGGACCCACTCATCACCTGATGATGCTGGTCATGGGGACCCTGTCCCCAGCAGCCCCAGGTCAGAGGGCAGGTCCCTGCTGAGCACAGACCTCCAGGAGGGCGGTGGGTCCAGTCTCCACACATGCATTTCCCTCAGGTTTCCTGGTCCTGCCCTGGGTCTGTACACACGGTTCTGGAAACTTCTCTGGGCCCAGGACTAGGGCTTCCCTTAGGACCTCCTGGCCCTGCCTCCTCCCTGGTCTCTCACGGGATGTTTTCTTCCCGCAGGTGGAAAAGGAGGGAGCTAAGCTCAGGCTGCCAGTGAGTATGGAGGGGTGACCCCTGAGTCCCTGTGACAGTGCAGACAGGAGCCATGGGGGACACCCCCCCCATAGTTCCTCCTTAGTCTCCTGTCCTCGGCTCTGACCCCATCCTGGTGTGTCTCCCCCCAGACAGTGACAGCGCCCAGGGCTCTGATGTGTCTCTCTCGGCTGTTAAAGGTGAGACCTGCCGTGGGGAGGGGTGGGCAGAGGGAGGCCTGGGTGGTGGGGAGTCTGTGGGACCCTGTGAGCATGAAGTGGGTTTGAGAATGTCACCAGTTCCAGCCACTGCCCTGGATCTGCTCATGATGATTGTCCTCCACAGCGTGAGGAGCTGCCTTGTGGGGACTGAGTGATGGAAGATGTGTTCACGCTTCCACTTCCTGACTCAGGAGCCTCTGATGAGGGCGGCCCCGCCCTGCTCCCCACACTTTCCTGTCAGCAGAGGCGGCTGGGCCCTCCCTGTCACTCTCCTCACTCCCAGGTGCTCTGAGCTGCAACTTCCTGCTCCGGATTGAAATTAGACTGTGGATGTGACCTTGTTTGTTTACTTGTTGCCATGAAGGTTTTGGGGGTTAATTAAAGGGGAAGCTACTAAATTCTGAGGGCAAATAAATAGAAACATCAAGAACTTTCCAGAACCGTGTGTATTCTGGGCCTGTCACAGGTGGGACAGGAGCGGCTGTGAGGTCGGAGTTTGGTCGGGGCCTGTGCCTGGTCAGTGCTCAGAGCCTCCGGGAGCCTCACTGCACCTGCACCTCCATAGCGCTGTGCCCCTAAACCAACAGCAGCCTCTCTCCCCACATCCAGGTCCCTCTGGGGTCAGCACTAGAGGGAAGGACCTGAGAGAAGGAGGCAGGCAGAGCAACAGTCCCAGCAGGAACTGACCTCAGAGGGGGAATCCCTGGCCCTCACAGGGACTCCCATCCCCCAGGCCTTGTCCCTGTCCTAATACAGCGCCTCTCCAGGACCCTGGACAGCGAGCTTCCTGGGGCAGGTCAGTCTGGGCTCAGGCCTGGGACCCGCCCTCCTCCCTCCCCTCCTGGGTGTTTGGTGTTTCTTTGCTCTGGTGGGTGTTAGGCCTGTTCCTGTTCTTGGGTGTGAGTTCTGGTCTCATTCTCTGGGCGTCCCCGTCTGACAGCAACAGGAGGCATGTTGCCTGTCACTGCCCCACAGGCCCAGGGTCCCTGCACACAGGACCCCTCATTGGAGAAGGGTGTTCAGGCTCCTCCTGCTCTTGCCTCCTTCTGAGCCTGGCTGTTCTTCTGTCTCTCCCTGAGCTCTCCGAGGATTTAGCAGGAGCGGATTCCCCCTCTGAGGTTAGTTCCTGCTGGGACTGTGCTCTGCCTGCCGCCCTCTCTCCTGTCTTTCCCTCCAGTGCTGAGCCCATGGGACCCAGATGTGGGGAGAGAGGCTGCTGGAGGTTTAGGGGCTGTGGATGTGCAGGTGCAGTGAGGGTCCCGGGAGGCACCCTGAGCTGTAGCCGCCCGAGGACAGCTGTGCTGGGGCCACAGCCATGAGGTCACTGAGTCGGAACAGGGACGGGTTCTGTGATGGTGACCCCTCAGCCAGGACTTGGTGACCGTGTGACAGCTGATGTTCCCTCTGGAGCGCACACGGACCTTGGAGGGACCTCAGGCTGGCCCTGACCCCACAGTGATTCTGACACCGACATACACTGGGCTCCGGTGCTGTGGTTTCTTCCTGTACATGAGCGCTCTGCTGACGCTGTGCCGTCCTCTCCTGAGTGTCCAACAGCTTCATGTCTAAACAGCACTGTGTCCCCTTCATTACCATGGGCTTCATGTGGAAATGCTCACTGTCACCCGTGTCACACCCACTTGCCGGTGGAAGGTCTCACCTTCCATTGACCCCACAAGGTCTGTGAGCCCCAGGAAGTGGGGCGGCTCCCCTTCAGGGCGCTGAGTGCAGGCCCTGCTGCGGCCTCACAAAGTGCAGGTTCTATGGCACAGAGACCAGCTGCCTCTTCCCCAGAGCCAGGGAGGGTCTGTGCTGGACGGTGGGGGTGCTGAGGAGAGGGGTCCCCTGTGGGGGGTGGGGGAGGGGAGAGGGCTTTGTTGGTTTGTTTGTTGTCCTCACCCGAGGATATTGTTCCATTGGCTTTTAAGGAGAGAGGAGGGGGAGGAGAGAGGCAGAGGGAGAGACACATCCATGTGAGAGACGCATCTATTTGTCGCCTCCAGCACGGGGATCGCATGGAGCCTGCACCGAGATACATGCCCTTGACCGGAATACAACCTGTGACCTTCAGTCCAAGGGCCGCACTCTCACCACTGAGCAAAGTGGCTGGGATGGGAGGGTATTGTCATGTGGGGGGTCAGCAGGGGCCTCATTGGGAATGTGACTTCTTACAAAATATTTTAATTGATTTCAGAGATGGAGGGAGAGAAGCATCAATGGTGAGAGAGAATCATTGGTTGGCTGCTTCCCACACGCCCCCAACCCGACCCCATGGGGACTGAGCTGAACCCAGGGCCTGTGCCCTGACCAGGAATCGAACCATGACCTCCTAGTTCATAGGTTGATGCTCACCTGCTGAGCCGCAGCAGGGGGCTGGGAAGGGGACTGAGGAAAGATGAGGAGGTGCTGAGCTTGTATCCAGGAGTGTGTAGGGACAAGTTCTCTCCAGGCGGGAGGCCTCAGCAGCCGCACTGGGCAGGGAGCGGTCCGTGGTGGGAGCAGCTGGAGGCCAGTGAGGCCGGAGGAGAGTGCAGGAGGAGAATCAGCCCCATGGCCCTCAGGGAGGCCTGGGCAGGAGGGGGAGTGTGACTGAGAGTTCTGAGCACAGACCCATGTGGGTGGTCCGTTCTTTTAAAAAGATCAGTCTGGCTGGGCCGGGGGCTCCATGGTTGAGTGTTGACCTTTGTAGTTGAGTTGATTCCGGGTCAGGGCATAGGCCTGGGTTGCGCGCTGGATCCCCAGTGTGGGGCCTGAAGGAGCAGTTGGTTAATGAGTCTCATCATAGATGTTTCCAGCTCTCTCTCTCCCACCCTCTCTCTGAAATCAATAAAAATATATTTTTAAAAATAAAGGGTCCGGCTGGCTGTTGTGGGGAGAGCAGGGTCCTGAGGAAGGGCAGTGGGGCTGCAGGGAAGCGAGCCCACACCTCCCCGTGTCCCAGGGAGAGAGACTGGTTTGGCTGGGATGTGAGGGGTGGGGACAGTGGGAAGTGGTTGGACACTGAGTGCATGTTAAAAGATGGAGTCACAGCATTTCCCAGTAAGTCTGGGAAGCAGGAGTGGAGGAGGACACACCAAAGCTGTGCCATGCCACTAGAAGGCGGGGCTTGTGGTCAGTAGAGGAGGAGGGGCCGGCAGGGACTGTGGGGGGCTGTGAGCCTGCCAGGCCTCCCGCTGGAGGGAGGTGAAGGGGGTGTCGGGGCGCTGGACGCTGAGTGTGGGGACCTTTAGGGGGAAGGTCAGGCTGGAGGAAGAGGTGGGGGGGCAGAGAGGACAGTCACAGCCTGGAGCGTGGCCGGGGCCCCAGGGAGCAGGGGCTGCAGGAGGGACAGGAAGGAGGATGTCTCCTCAGCCCCACCCCCAGCGCCCAGTCCGGTTCTGGGCGGAGACCAGCGAGTACCAGGCCTGTGCACGGGGTCGCCTGGACATGGCGCTGAGACTGGCTGGTGCTGGTGCTGCTGGGCTGCAGGTCACACATTGGGGAGCGAGAGCCAGGACCAGAGGCCGCCCGCAGCACCAGCCTTCCCGGGGGCTTTTCTAAAAGGGGGGCCTCGGCCCTGGCCAGGTGGGTTCAGTAGATAGAGCTTCGGCCTGCTGACCAAAGGGTCCTGGGTTCAGTTCCGGTCACAGGCACGGACCACGGCTGCAGGCTCCTCCCCAGTCCAGGCCCTGGCCAGGGCTCCTGGAGGAGGCAACCACTGGGTGTGTTTCCATTCCCTGCGGGTCCGCGGGGCTGGTGCGGGGTCAAGTGGGGCTCCGTCCAGCAGGGACGCACTTTCCCAAAGGCCAGGCCGGAGACAGGCGGCAGCCCTGCGCCCCCGGTCTGAGCAGGAGGAGGGGCCGCTCCTGCCTGGAGGACCGCGTCCTGTCCTGGCGCTGCGCGTGGCCTCCCCTCCTGCGGGCAGGGGGCCAGGAGGGGGGCTGCCCTCATCACGGGGCGCCTGGGCTGAGGGCCCGCCGCAGGGGCAGCAGCCAGAGCGAGTCTGCGGGGGGGGGGGGGGCAGCCCCGAGGGAGCACCGTGTCCCGGGCCTGGCCTGGGGTACCCAGCAGCCCGCTCCCCCACCCCCCTGCTGAGGGCAGTGGAGACAGGGTGATGCTGAGGCTGCGGGCGCTGCTGTGGGAGCCCCGCCCCCGGGAGGGAGGGAAGCGCTGGGAGGTGCAGCCTCTCCCTGGGAAGCATGCTCTTTCCGTGGTCCCCGGGTCCAGCGCCCAGAGCGGGGTCAGGCCTGGGGGGACCTGGCGCTGAGTCCTGGGATGGAGGCCCCGTGTCACGTCCTGTAAACTCCTGAGCACAAGGGAAGGCCCCCCACGGACGGGAGCCTCCTTTTATGGGGGACCCCCGTCAGAGTCAGGGGGCCACGTGTGGAGGAGCCCCCTGGGGAGCCCACCCACCGCGCCCCGCGCAGGGCTGCCCAGGCGGCCTCTTCACATGGACACGCCCCGTGGGCCCCGCGTGTTCCCATCAGGTCAGCGCTGGGGCCGCGGGGCCGGGCACAGAGACCGCGCGACGGCCAGGACCTCGAGGGCCTGGGGGGCCTTCACAGCTGGTCCCGCGGCTCCCCCTGTCCTCCCCCTCCTTCCCTCAGCCGCTTCCAGCCAACCCTCTTTTTTAACATTTTTAATATATTTCTATTGATTTCTGGAGGAAGGGAGTGGGAGAGAGAAAGGAACATCAATGATGAGAGTGAATCATGGATCAGCTGACCCTGCCCATCCCCCACTGGGGATGAGCCTACAACCCGGGCCTGTGCCCTTGATCAGGTATGGAACTGGGACCCTTCAGTCCACAGGCCCATGCTCTATCCACTGAGCCACACCGCCCAGGGCTAGAGCCAACCCTTTAATCTGCTGCGCACGCTGGGTCCCCATAGTCCGTTAAACTGAAGAGACTCCAGAGACCCAAACTCTCCCCTTGTCCGCAGGGCCACCCCCTCTTTCCCTGAAACCTGTCTGTGCGGGGGGTCCGCGGAGCTGAGAGGTGGCAGCTGTGGGGGGCGCAGGCGCCTCAGGGAGAGCTGCCGCCCTGGGTTCCTAACTCCTCCTGACACCACCTTCTGAGACGGAATCAGCGTCCACGTCACGGCCCCGGCCTCGCCATCCTGGTCCCCATCCCTCAGCCTCCTCCTCCTGGGCAGCAGGACCTGGGCGCCCAGCAGCTGTGGGCCCCCTGCCCACGGTGCCCCGCCTGGGCCTGCACGCTCCCACGTGGACCCTTTATTACAGGAGACGCTGCAGCCATTCATTCATATAGTAACAAGAGTGTTGGAAGGAAAGGGCTATTCTTTAAAGCGTGGCTACTGCAGTGTTTAGGGGTGCCGGCCATGGTGTTGGCAGGTGGTTTTCCAGTATTTCAGCAGAAATTGTGGAAAACCGGGATGTTGGGAAACTCGTGTCCCACCCTGTGAGCTGCACAGCTTCCCGGGGCTCCACCGCGAAGGTCTCCGGGGCTTAGAGGAGCACACGCCACGTGCAAGTAGCCCGCGTGAGGACAGGAGCCCGCCGGCAGCGCGGCCTGGGCATCTGGACCCACCGGGACCGGGAGGGTTCACACGGGGTCAGCTCCACCTTGCAAAGCGCTTTTCAGGAACGACCGCTTCTGTAGGGTGAGTGACCCGTCAGGGGGGAATGTGCACACTCACCTGAAAGGCGATATAAAGTACTTCCCCTGCACATTTCTAAGGCCGTATACTTCTTTCTAAACACACACCGTATTTTTATTGATTTCAGAGAGGAAGGGACAGGGAGGGAGAGATAGAAACATCAGTGATGAGAGAGAACCATGGATCAGCTGCCTCTTGCACACCCCTCCCCCCAGTTGGGGATCAAGCCCGAAACCCAGGTATATGCCCTTGACTGGAATGGAACCTGGGACCTTTCAGTCCGCAGGCTGACGCTCTACCCACTGAGCCAAATCAGCCAGGGCCAGGCCGTATATTTTCATGCATTGCCCGCTAAAGAAGAGATGAAACGCAAAAGCAAATATGAAAACCCGGCGTCTCCCAGGGGATGTGCAAGGGCGTAAAATGGGAGCAGTCCCCTCCTCTCACCTCCTCATTTATCTGAGAAATTGGTATCCTATCTAATAAAGAGGTAATATGCAAATTGACCATCACTCCAACACAAGATGGCCACCCCTGTGTGGTCAAAGATGGCTGCCTTCATGTGCACACAAGATGGCCAACAGGGGAGGGCAGTTGTGGACGATCAGGCCTACAGAGGAGGGCAGTTAGGGGTGACCAGGCTGTCAAGGGAGGGAAGTTACAGGTGACCAGGCCAGCAGGGGAGGGCAGTTAGGGGCGACCAGGCCAGTGGAGAGGGCAGTTATGGGCAATTGGGCCTGCAGGGGAGCAGTTAGGCATCGATCAGGCTGGCAAGGGGAGTGGTTAGTGGGTGATCAGGCTGGCAGACAGAAGTGGTTAGGGGCAATCAGGCAGGCAGCCAGGTGCGCGGTTGGGAGCCAGCAGTCCTGGATTGTGAGAGTGATGTCCGACTGCCCGTTTAGGCCTGATCCCACCGGGGTCCCAGATTGGAAAGCATGCAGGCTGGGCTGAGGGACACCCCACCCCCCCAAACCCCATGAGCCTATTTCCTGCACGGGACCTCTATTTTTTCATAAAAACACTATTTCTGTTAACATCTCGTAGGTTACTAACATGCTACATGATTTGGTAATTTTTTCACCCTGCATGATTCCCTGTGTGTTAAATATTGATAGACGTAAACCATGTAAACAAGATTTTCTTGAGGTTCTCTTTCCTGTGTGATGCTGCACAGAGATGGTGACCCCAGAACCTTGGAAAGTCCCTGAAGGGCACAGCGCCTGAGCCAGGCCTCGGGGGATCGTGTGACAGGCGCTCCGCGCAGGAGGAGGGTCAGGACCGAGTCCAGGGCCCGGGCCTGCGCTCCGGTCTCAGCAGGGGAGAGAGTCTGGGGGGGGGCAGCTCCTTGGTGGGAACTCCGAGAGCCCTGGGTTTCACTTCCCCTCTCCCAACCTGTGTCAGCGCTTCCTTCCTGGATACTCGTGACGCACCCCACTCCTCACTCCCATTGGCTGAGCGGTTTCCAGAGCAGCCAATCAGCGTCCCCGAGGCTCCCCACCCCCGGTTGTAACTCCTCCGCGGAGCGCCCAGACTCAGAGGGTCCCCCGACGCCGAGGATGCGGGTCATGTGGCCCCCCACCCTCCTCCTGCTGCTCTCGGGGGCGCTGGTCCTGACCCCCAGCCGGGCCGGTGAGTGCGGGGTCGGAGGGGCGGCTGTGCGGGGAGGAGCGAGGGGACCCGGCGGGGGCGCGGGGCCGGGAAGGAGAGAGTCCAGCCCCGGCCCTGCCCCCGTCCGCCCCCCAGGCCCCCACTCCCTGAGGTATTTCCGCACCGCCGTGTCCCGGCCCGGCCGCGGGGAGCCCCGCTTCATCGCCGTCGGCTACGTGGACGACACGCAGTTCGTGCGGTTCGACAGCGACGCGGCGAGTCCGAGGATGGAGCCGCGGGCGCCGTGGATGCAGCAGCCGTGGGTGGAGCAGGTGTACCCGGGGTACTGGGAGGAGGAGACGCAGATCAGCAAGACAAACGTACAGAATTACCGACGGAACTTGAACATCCTGCGCGGCTACTACAACCAGAGCGAGGACGGTGAGCCGCGCGCCGGGCTGTCACGACCCCATCCCCACGGACGGGCCGGGGTCGCCCCGAGGGTCCGGGGCCGAGCTGCACCCTGAGAATGTGGGACCCGCCAGGCCCCCACCCGGGAGGAGCCCGCGGGGACTGTGACCGGATTTCATTTTCAGTTTTAGATTCAGTCCCCACGGGGCGGGCGGGGCTGACCTCGGGGCGGGGTCAGGGTCTCACACCTTCCAGTGCATGCTTGGCTGTGACATGGGACCCGACGGGCGCCTCCTCCGCGGGTACAGTCAGTGGGCCTACGACGGCACCGACTACATCGCCCTGAATGAGGACCTGACCTCCTGGACCGCGGCCGACACTGCAGCTCTGATCACAAAGAGCAAGTGGGAGGCGACCCGTTTCCATGAGCGCAGGAGTAACTACCTGGAGGGGGAGTGCATTCACTGGCTCCGCCTTTACCTGGAAAAAGGGAAGGAGACCCTGCAGCGCGCAGGTACCAGGGGCCCTGGGGCCGCCCCTCTCCCCGGGGCTGGGGCTCCTACAAGTAGACAGGACAGGGGGTCAGTGTCAGACACCCCTCCTTGGGGTCAGGGAGGGGGTGCCATGGATGTCCAGGTCAGGTACCAGAGGGACTCCCCCTCCTCTCAGGGACAGGTAGGGGTGAAGGCTCTCCTGGGGTGCAGGGAGACCCCCTGACGTAACCCATCAGCGGTTCCCATGGGCCTGCAGGGGCTCTGGGACCCACGGGGACCTCCTCTCTCAGGCCTTGTGCGCTGCCCCACACCCCCTGTGTCTGAGGCCTGACCCCAGCTTTTCTGAGTCACGTTGCCTCCACCCAGGTCAGGACCACAAATCCCTTTTCTCCCCTCAGAGACCTGCCTCCTGCCCCGGGCTCTGTCTCTCTGATTCTAGAAGTTTCTAAAGACTAGGAGGTCCTTCCAGGTGCCTCTGTCAAGGCAGTGTGTGTGCTGTGTGCTCCCTCCCCCACCCAGGTGTCTGTCCTCTCTCAGGATGGTCACATGGGCACTGCTGGAGTGTCCCATGGCGGATGCAAAGTTCCTGCATTTTGTCCCCTCCCCTCAGACCCTCCAAAGGCACACGTGACCCACCACCCCGTCTCTGCCCGTGAGGTCACCCTGAGGTGCTGGGCGCGGGGCTTCTACCCTGCGGACATCAGCCTGACCTGGCAGCGTGACGGGGAGGACCAGACCCAGGACATGGAGCTGGTGGAGACCAGGCCTGCGGGGGACGGCACCTTCCAGAAGTGGGCGGCCGTGGGGGTGCCCCCTGGCGAGGAGCAGAGATACACGTGCCATGTGCAGCACGAGGGGCTGCCCGAGCCCCTGACCCTGAGATGGGGTGAGGAGGGCCGTGGGCACAGAGCCTCTTCTCAGGGCAGCGGGGGCCCTGGGGGACTCAGTGGGGTCGGGGCTGAGGCTGGGGTCAGGGCCCTCACCCTCCCTTCCCTTCTCCTCCCAGAGCCGCCTCCTCACACCTTCATCTTCATCATCATGGGCATCGCTGGGGGCCTGGTTCTGCTGGGATCTGTGGCTGGAGCTGTGATGTGGGGGAGGAGGCGCTCAGGTGGGCAGGAGTGGGGTCTGAGTGTCTGTCCCACTGGGGGTTCAAGCCCAGGTAGATGAGTCTCGCCTCATTCATGGGAAGCACCATCCCCACGCGTGTGATGGCCAGTGTGGGGCTCTGTGCTCACACTTACTCTTAGTGAAGCCCGTGGGAAATGAGGGACCCACTTACCACCTGATGATGCTGGTCGTGGGGACCCTGTTCCCAGCAGCCCCAGGTCAAAGGGCAGGTCCCTGCTGAGCACAGACCTCCAGGAGGGCGGTGGTCCAGTCCCTTCACATGCACTTCCCTCAGGTGTCCTGGTCCTGCCCTGGGTCTGTACACACAGTTCTGGAAACTTCTCTGGGCCCAGGACTAGGGCTTCCTTTAGGACCTCCTGGCCCTGCCTCCTCCCTGGTCTCTCACAGGATGTTTTCTTCCCGCAGGTGAAAAAGGAGGGAGCTACACTCAGGCTGCCAGTGAGTATGGAGGGGTGACCCCTGAGTCCCTGTGACAGTGCAGACGGGAGCCATGGGGGGCGGCCCCCCCATAGTTCCTCCTTAGTCTCCTGCCCTGGGCTCTGACCCCGTCCTGGTGTTTCCCCCCCAGGCAGTGACAGCGCCCAGGGCTCTGAGGTGTCTCTCTTGGCTTCTAAAGGTGAGACCTGCCGTGGGGAGGAGTGGTCAGAGGGAGGCTAGGGTGGTGGGGAGTCTGTGGGGCACTGTGAGCATGAAGTGGGTTGGAGAATGTCACCAGTTCCAGCCACTGCCCTGGATCTGCTCATGATGATTGTCCTCCACAGCGTGAGGAGCTGCCTTGTGGGGACTGAGTGATGGAAGATGCGTCCACGCTCCCACTTCCTGACTCAGGAGCCTCTGATTGGGGGGGCTGGCCCGCCCTGCTCCCCACACTTTCCTGTCAGCAGAGGTGGGCTGGGCCCTTTCCCTGCCCCTCCCCCTCCCCCACCCCTCCCCTCCCCTCCCCTCCCTGCCTTTCCTCCCAGGTGCTCTGAGCTGCAACTTCCTGCTCCCCTATTGAAATGTGAATCTGGATGTGACTCTGTTCATTTCTTGCAAAGAATGCTTGGGGGGTTAATTAAAGAGGAAGATCCTAAATTCTGAGGGGCAATAAATTGAAGCACCAAGAACTTTCCTGGTCCCCTGTGTTTGCTGTGCTGAGCCTGTCGCAGATGCAATGGGAGGGGCTGTGAGGACGGATCTTGGTCAGGGCCTGTGCCTGGTCAGTGCTCAGTGCATCCTGGGCTTTGATGTGGTCACTCCTGGGCCGGGTCACCTCTCTACTCCTCTGACCTTGTCCCTCAGGGGAACCCTGTCCCACCAGGACCTGAGGTCACAGGGACTCCCATCCCCCAGGCATTGTCAGGGGTCCTAATGCAGCGCCTCTCCAGGACCCTGGACAGCGAGCTTCCTGGGGCAGGTCAGCCTCGGCCCCGCCCTCTGCCCTCCCCTCCTGGGTGTTTGGTGTTTCTTTGCTCTGGTGGGTGTTAGGCCTGTTCCTGTTCTTGGGTGTGAGTTCTGGTCTCATTCTCTGGGCGTCCCCGTCTGACAGCCACAGCAGGCATGTTGCCTGTCACTGTCCCACAGGCCCAGGGTCCCTGCACACAGGACCCCTCATTGGAGATGGGTGTTCAGGCTCCTCCTGCTCTTGCCTCCTTCTGGGCCTGGCTGTTCTTCCATCTCTCCCTGAGCTCTCCGATGATTTAGCAGGAGCGGATTCCCCCTCTGAGGTCAGTTCCTGCTGGGACTGTGCTCTGCCCGCCGCCCTCTCTCCCGTCCTTCCCTCCAGTGCTGACCCCATGGGACCTGGATGTGGGGAGAGAGGCTGCTGGAGGTTTAGGGGCGCAGCGCTGTGGACATGCAGGTGCATTGAGGGCCCCGGGAGGCACCCTGAGCTGCAGCCGCCCCAGGACAGCTGTGCTGGGGCCACAGCCATGAGGTCAGTGTGTCTGGAACAGGGATGGGTTCTGTGATGGTGACCCCTCAGCCAGGACTTGATGACCGTGTGACAGCTGCTGTTCCCTCTGGGGCGCACACGGACCTTGGAGGGACCTCAGGCCGGTCCTGACCCCACAGTGATTCTGACATGGACATACACCGGGCTCAGATGCTGTGGTTTCTTCTGTACATGAGCACCCTGCTGACGCTGTGCCGTCCTCTCCTGAGTGTCCAACAGCTTCATGTCTAAACAGCACTGTGTCCCCTTCATTACCATGGGCTTCATGTGGAAATGCTCACTGTCACCCGTGTCACACCCACTTGCCGGTGGAAGGTCTCATCTTCCGTTGACCCCACAAGGTCTGTGAGCCCCAGGAAGTGGGGCGGCGCCCCCTCAGGGCGCTGAGCGCAGGCCCCCTGCGGCCTCACAGAGCAGGTTCTATAGCACAGAGACCTGCTGCCTCTTCCCCAGAGCCAGGGAGGGTCTGTGCTGGACAGGGGGGGCGGGCGGGGCGGGGGGACGGGGGGGGGTGGCGGAGGAGAGGGTCCCCTGTGGGGTGTAGGGGAGGGAAGAGGGCTTTGTTTGTTTGTTTGTTGTCCTCACCCGAGGATATTGTTCCATTGGCTTTTAAGGAGAGATGAAGGGGAGGGGAGAGACAGAGGAACATGCATGTAAGAGACGCACCTATTTGTCACCTCCAGCACGGGGATCCCATGGAGCCTGCACAGAGGTACATACCCTTGACCGGAATACAACCTGTGACCTTCAGCGCGAGGGCCGCACTCTCTCTCTGAGCCAAAGAGGATGGGAGAGGAGAGTATTGTAATGAGGGTGGTCAGCAGGGGCCTTGTTGGGAAGGGGACTTCTTACAAAATATTTTAATTGATTTCAGAGATGAAAGGAGAGGGAGAGAGGAGCATCAATGGTGAGAGAGAATCATTGGTTGGCTGCTTCCCACATGCCTCCAACCCAACCCCATGGGGATTGAGCTGAACCCTGGGCATGTGCCCTGACCAGGAATAGAACCATGACCTCCTAGTTCACAGTTGATTCTCACCTGCTGAGCCACAGCCGGGGGCTGGGAAGGGGACTGAGGAGAGATGAGGTGCTGAGCGTGTATCCAGGAGTGTGTCGGGACAAGTTCCCTCCAGGCGGGAAGGCCTCCAGCTCAAACGCACTGGGCAGGGAGCGGTCTGTGGTGGGAGCAGCCGGAGGCCAGTGAGGCTGGAGCAGAGCGCAGTGGGAGGATCAGCTCCATGGCCCTTAGGGAGGGCTGGGCACGAGGAGGAGTGTGACTGAGAGTTCTGAGCAAAGACCAATGTGGTTGATCCTTTCTTTTAAAAAGATCAGTCTGGCTGGGCCGGGGCTCAGTGGTTGAGCATCAACCTATTTAATTGAGTTGATTCCGATCAGGGCACAGGCCTGGTTTCGGGCTTGATCCCCAGTGTGGGGCCTGCAGGAGGCAGCTGATCAATGATTCTCTCTCATCATTGATGTTTCTAGCTCTCCTTTTCCCATCCTCTCTCTGAAATCAATAGCAATATATTTTTTTAAAATAAAGGGTCTGGCTGGCTGTTGTGGGGAGAGCAGGGTCCTGAGGAAGGGCAGTGGGGCTGCAGGGAAGCGAGCCCACACCTCCCCGTGTCCCAGGGAGAGAGACTGGTTTGGCTGGGATGTGAGGGGTGGGGACAGTGGGAAGTGGTTGGACACTGAGTCCATGTTAAAAGATGGAGTCACAGCATTTCCCAGTAAGTCTGGGGCGGGAGCAGGAGTGGAGGAGGACACCCCAAAGCTGTGCCATGCCAGTAGAAGGCGGGGCTTGTGGTCAGCAGCGGGGGAGGGGCGGGCAGGGCCTGTGTGGGGCAGTGGGACTGCCAGGCCTCCCCCTGGAGGGAGGTAAAGGGGGTATCGTGGCGCTGGACGCTGAGTGTGGGGACCTTTAGGGGCAAGGTCAGGCTGGAGGAAGAGGTGGAGGGGGGCAGAGAGGACAGTCACAGCCTGGAGCGTGGCCGAGGCCCAGGGATCAGGGGTGCAGGAGGGACAGGAAGGAGGAGGGAGGCTGGCCCCGTGCCAGGCAGGCTGCTCAGCCCACCCCCAGCGCCCAGGCCCGGTTCTGGGCGGAGACCAGCGAGTCCAGGCCTATGCGCTGGGTCGCCTGGACAAGGCGCTGAGATGCAGGGGCTGCAGCCTTAGTGACCCGCCTGGTGCTGGTGCTGCTGGGCCCCAGGTCACACATTGGGGAGCAAGAGCCCGGACCAGAGTCCGCCTGGCTGCATTGGCCTCCCCGGGGGCTTGTCTAAAAGGGGGGGCCTTGAGGCCCAGCCCTCCTGGCTCCAGCACACAGGGGCACGCATGTCCCTCCCCGCCTGCCGCCGTCCTCCGTGATCCTCTCCTCAGTCCACCGCCTCCTTAGCAGCCGCCCTAGCCCCGAGCTGGGGACACCGGGGTGCAGAGAGGCGGGCATGGCGGGGGGGGGGGGGGGGTGGTCAGAGCGCCTTTCACCCAAGAAGCTCTGGGCGCTTTGCAGACTCTGCCCCGGGCCGTGCCCTGCAGCACCTTTGCCAGCGAGGCCACCCCCGGGGATGGGTGATGGGGTGAGGGCGCCCCTGGCCACACCTGCTGCTCCCACTTCCTACAAGGACCCGTTCCCAGGGTGGAGGTGCCGAGGGTGTGGGAAGAGGGGGACACGGAGGGGGCGGGGAGCAGGCCGAGGGGCTCCGTGGGAGCAGCGGCAGGAGGAGGAAGGTGGCTGGAGGCCCCTCTCCTGCTGGACACGGATGTTCCCGGATGTGCTTCTCTGACAGCCCTGGGCGCTCAGAGAACCTCCCAGAGAAAGGGCCCCGCACGGCACGCGCTTCTGTCCTCTGTGCCCCCGTCCTGCTGGGCCAGAAGGTTCTGGAAAGGGTGCGCACAGGGGAGCCAGCCAGGACGCAGCAGGAGCCGGGACAGCGGAGGAAGGCGGGAGGGGGCACCAGGATTGGCGCTTTGAGGACACGGGGTGCCCAGCAGAGACCAGAGAGGGAGGAAGGGAGGGTTTGGAAATGGCCAAGAGCTGCCCCGCCAGCCAGACGTGGAAGGAGAAATGGGGTGCCCTGTGTGGGGGGCCTGGGTGAGCAGGTGTGAAGTGCTGCTCATTGATCTCCGTGTGTGAGTCCGGGCCTTTTCCATCCATCTGTGATTCCCCTGAGAGGACACAGCGGAAGCCACCTTGCTGCCAGCACGGAGAAGCCAGCCAGGATTATGAGGGATGCCGCCCCCCTGGCCTGGCTGATCAACCCTAACCACTCTCCCATGCCAGCCTGATCAACCCTAACCAATCTCCCCTGCCAGCCTGATCAACCCTAACCACTCTCCCCTGGCCCGCCTGATCAACCCTAACCACTCTGCCATGACAGCCTGATCAACCCTGAAAGAGAGAGAGAGAGAGAGAGAGAAACATCAGTGATGAGAGAGAATCAATGATCTCCTGCCTCATACATGCAACCCTAGTATGTACCCTGACTGGGAATCAAACCATGGCCTCCTGGCTCATAGGTTGACACTCAACCACTGAGCCACACCAGTCGTGCTCCATTTTGATTTTTTATTCCTCTCCCATGCCAGCCTGATCAACCCTAACCAATCTCCCAAGCCAGCCTGATCAACCCTAACCACTCTCCCCTGGCCCGCCTGATCAAACCTAACCAATCTCCCCTGCCAGACTGATCACCCATAACCGCTACCCCCTGCCAGCCTGATTGCCCCTAACCGCCTCTGTGTAGGCTGGTCACCTTGGCTTTGCCAGAAGGATGTCCAGTCTAATTAGCATAATACCCCTTTATTAGTATAGATATTTCATGAGCTATAAAAATGTTTTAAAAAGTATGTGCAGGGGATGGGAGCTGGGAGCCCTGCCGTGGGAGGGGGTGGGGAGGGAGGGAAGGGCAGCAGCAGCCGCCAGCCCGCTCCCCTGGTCCCAGGGCCTCTCTTACCTTCACTTATTTTAAAGCAAATCTCCACATTCACACCCACACGCCCCTGTGAGCACCCAAAAACTCTCCTCCTGCCTCAGCACTCTGGGTCTGTGCCCCTCCCTCAGGGCCTCCCCACTCAGGTCTGAGAGGCCTGGTGGGACAAGAGAGGCCGAGGACAGGGTGGGGGGAGAAGGGCGCTGGGCGCACCCCGCCTGTCGCCTCTGGTGGGTTGAGGTCCTTGGTGTAATGTCTCTGAGCCCAGGCTCCTCAGCTGTCACAGGAGCAGCCCCACAGCCGGGCCCCCCCAGCCCCAGGGGCAGGGACAGAGGAAGGGGACAGGATGGCGCTCTGGGAAACTGGGAGCACTGGGAGGGGGTGGCAGGAGGGGTCCCAGCACCCCAGGGCCTTGCCAATCCCATGGGGCTGCCCGGAGGGTGGAGCAGAGGACGCCCCACCCCCAACCCTCCCCTGCCCAGCCTGGTGAGCGGAATGGGACACAATGGGAGGGGTTAGGAGAGGGGGAGCGAGCACTCCTGACTGTGCACGTGTGTGTGTGTGTGTGTGTGTGTGTGTGTGTGTGTGTGTGTGTGAGAGAGAGAGAGAGAGAGAGAGAGAGAGAGAGCCACACAGAGCTGGCACCACTGCCACTCTCTCCCAGCCCACTCGGCCTGGGGTCAGGGGTGGGACAGACAGGAGCTGGTGACCACGATAGGGGGTGGGTGGGTGGCAGGAGGGGGTGTCCCGGCCTCCTGGAGGGCTGGGTGGGGGTGCTGGAGGCCTGGACTGAGGGCCAGCCTCGCCGTCATGGCTGCTGTTCAAAGCTGTGCTCCAGGCCCTCAGGCGGCTCCAGCTTGCCCATCACTGAGGGAGGTGGGGGGGTCCCCCTCAGGGGCTCCCCGTGGGAACCAGCTCTGCGCAGGCCGCGGCGGGGGTGGGCGCACCTGTCCCCGCGATGGCCCTCACGTCGCCCTCCTTGGAGTTCGGGGAATGTCCTGGCGGTTGGACGTGACCGCCCGGGGGACGCGGCTGCCAGCGGGGTGCGTGGGGGCCGTTGGTGGGAGAGCGGATGGCGGGGCCCCAGCTGTGAGCCAGCAGGTCCGGCTCAGGAGGCGGCAGGGGGCGCCGCTGCCCCCAAGGCCTCCCAGGGGGCCGGCTGGCGCCAGGTCCAATGTGGGGACCCGGCCCCTTTCGGCTGCCACGGCCCCCCCCCGCCGCTCCGCCGCCTCCTCCCGCTGCCTCCCCCGCCGCTGGGCCCGGGCGCTCTGCAGAGTGCGGCTCCCGCTGCTCCGTCTGGACTCGGACCCCAGGGCCCGGGTGCCGGCCGCCCAGCTCCAGGGCGGGGCCCAGGGTCGGGGCTGGAGGACGAGCCTCCTGGGCGGGGAGGCCCTGGGAGGCGCCGCGGGGGGTCCCCCCTGGAGGAAGCGCAGCGCCTGCCCCGCGCCCCCCTGGGTCTGGGGGAGCCCCGCGCACAGGAGCCAGAGCCGCTCCCCCTGCTCACGCCCCGCGGCCGGAGGCGAGGCCGGTGACCCCGGGACACAGCGCGGCTCAGGCCGCAGCGCCGCGCACTCAGCGCCCAGGAGGCGCTGCCCCAGGTCCCACCTCCGCCTGCGGGTCTGGGCTCCGGGGCTCCTGGCGGCTCCGCAGGGGCAGCTGGGCCGGACCCCCCTGCGCCGGGGCCTCCGCCTCCGCCTCCTCCGCAGCCTCCGCCCCCTCCGCCCCCTCCGCCCCCTCCGCCCCCTCCGCCCCCTCCCGGCTTTGTCTGAGCCGGAGGAGGGGCCGCTCCCCCAGGACTGTCTCCTGTCCTGGCGCTGCGCGTGGCCTCCCCTCCTGCGGGCGGGGGGCCAGGAGGGGGGCTGCCCTCATCTCGGGGCGCCGGGGCTGAGGGCCCGCCCGCGGAGCAGCCAGAGCGGTCCGGGTGGGGGGTCCACCCTGAGGCCTGCACCGCGTCCAGGGACCTGGCCTGGGGCCGCTCGCAGCCCTCCCCTCCCCCCTTGCCTGCAGCGGAGACGGGGTGGTGCTGGGGCTGCGGGTGCAGCTGCGGGAGCCCCGCCCCCGGGAGGGAGGGAAGCGCTGGGAGGTGCGGGCTCGCCCTGGGAAGCGCGCTCTTTCCCGGGTCCCCAGTCCAGCGCTGGAGGTGGGGGCGGGCCTGGGGGGACCTGGCGCTGAGCCCTGGGATGGGGGCCCCGCGTCACGTCCTGTAAACTCCTGAGCGAAAGGGAAGGCCCTTCACAAACGGAAGCCTCCTTTTATGGGGGACCCGCCTCAGCGTCAGGGGGCCCGTCCCTGCCTCCACGTGAGGAGGAGCCCCCAGGAGAGCCCCCACACACACACCCCTCGCTCTGCTGCCCACGCGGCCTCTTCACACGGAAACGCCCCGTGGGCCCCTCGTGTTGCCATCAGGTCAGCGCTGGTGACGCAGGGCCGGGAACAGGGACCGAATAGGCGGCCAGGACATGGGAGGGGGCCTGAGGGGGCTTCACCGCTGGTCCCGCGGCTCCCCCTCTCCTCCCCCTCTCCTCCCCCTCCTTCCCACAGTCGCTTCCAGCCAACTCTTTATTATTATTATTATTTCTATTGGTTTCAGGAGGAAGGGAGAGGGAGACATAGAAACATCCATGATGGGAGAGAACCATGGATAGGCAGCCTCCTGCGCGCCCCCCACTGGGGATGGAGCCTACAGCCCTGCAGGTGCATCACGGGGAATGGAACCCTGACCTCCTGGTTCAGAGGTCAGTGTTCAGTCTCTGAGCCACACCGGCCTGGCCCATGTTTATGGAACAGAATGAAGGACACAGACACTAGGATTGCTGGGATTGGGGGAACTGGCACACACTTTCTCACACATGAACCTGAGCTTCTCCCTCAGGAAATGTCACCGGGCAGGGGACAGCGGACAGGCCTGTTGTCTGCTGAAATGTCAGCCCCGAGAGAAAACCAGAATGTGGGACAGGTGTGTCCCACCACGTCAGCTAGACCCTTCCCAGCGCTGACACGCTTTCCTGGGGGCTCTGTGGGAACAGACACAGAGGTGAGCATGGATGACGGGTGATTAATGCATCAGCCCGGGAAGGGCTCTAGGACTTAGAGACACAGGCATTCCTTTACATAACCGGCATGAGGACAGAGCCACCCAGCAAGACAGCCCTGGGGATGGTGACAGAAAAGAACAGGAATCATTCAATATTCCCCAGCCAGCGGGGCTCGGTGCTTGAACATTGACCTATGAACCAGGAGGTCGCAGTTCAACTATTTATCAGAGCACATGCCTGGTTTGTGGGCTACATCCCCAGTGTGGGGGGTGTAGAAGGCAGCCCATCAATGATTCTCATCATTGATGTTTCTATCTTATCTCTTCCTCTCTGAAATAAAAAAATATATATATTTAGAAAAATTAAGACAAGAAGAATACAGTCAATATGGTTTCAGGTCTCACTTTGCAAAGCCCTTTTCAGGAACGACCACGTGTGTGGCTGCAGTGACTGTCACAGGGGAGACCCACACTGATCTGAAAGGTCAGTAAACCTGCTCCTGCCCATTTCTGTGAGGCCGTCCATGTCTTCATGAGCTGCAGCCACAAGAGCAGACAAAACGCAGAAGCAAATGTGAACACCCAGCGTCTCCCAGGGAGACGGGCACGGATGTGACCTGGGAGCAGCCCCTCCTCTCTCCTCCGTGTTCACTTGGGAAATTGGTGATTTTCATAAAAACATGACTCTGTGACCATCTCACAGGCAGTGAGCATGCGCCGTGAATTCATACTTGTTTTCCCTGTGTGACTCCGTGAGTGGTGACTGTGACAGACGGAACCACATACACAGGTTCTTGGGGCGCCTCCCTCCTGGGTGAGGCTGCACAGAGATGGTGACCCCAGAACCTTGGAAAGTCCCTGAACAGCACGGCGCCGGGGCCAGGCCTCGGGGGACCGTGTGACGGGCGCTCCGCGCAGGAGGAGGGTCAGGACCGAGTCCAGGGCCCGGGCCTGCGCTCCGGTCTCAGCGGGGGACAGAGTCTGGGGGGGCCGCTCCGCGGTGGGGACTCCCCAGCGCCCTGGTTTCACTTCTCCTCGCCCAACCTGTGTCGGCGCCTCCTTCCTGGATACTCGTGACGCGGCACAATTCTCACTCCCATTGGCTGAGCGGTTTCCGGAGCAGCCAATCAGCGTCCCCGCGGCTCCCGGTTGTAACTCCTCCGCGGAAGCGCCCGGACTCAGAGGGTCCCCCGACGCCGAGGATGCGGGTCATGCGGCCCCCCACCCTCCTCCTGCTGCTCTCGGGGGCGCTGGTCCTGACCCCCAGCCGGGCCGGTGAGTGCGGGGTCGGAGGGGGCTGTGCGGGGAGGAGCGAGGGGACCCGGCGGGGGCGCGGGCCCGGGAAGATGCGTGTCCAGCCCCGGCCCTGCCCCCGTCCGCCCCCCAGGCCCCCACTCCCTGAGCTATTTCTACACCATCGTGTCCCGGCCCGGCCGCGGGGAGCCCCGCTTCCTCTCCGTCGGCTACGTGGACGACACGCAGGTCGTGCGGTTCGACAGCGACGGGGCGACTCCGAGGGAAGAGCCGCGGGCGCCGTGGATGCAGCAGCCGTGGGTGGAGCGGGAGCACCCGGGGTTTTGGGACCGGGAGACGCAGAGGGCCAAGATCCACGCACAGACTTCCCGAGTGGAGCTCCGGAACCTGCTCGGCTACTACAACCAGAGCGAGGACGGTGAGCCGCCGCCGGGCCCGTCATGACCCACCTCCCCACGGACGGGCCGGGGTCGCACCGAGGGTTTGGGTCTGAGCGTCACCCCGAGGCGGCGGGACCCGCCCGGCCCCCACCCGGGAGGAGCCCGCGGGGACTGTGACCCGATTTCACTCTCAGTTTTAGATTCAGGCCCCGCGGGGCGGGCGGGGCGGGGTGACCTCGGGGCGGGGCGGGGTGACCTCGGGGCGGGGCTGACCTCGGGGCGGGGTCAGGGTCTCACACCTACCAGAATCTGTATGGCTGCGAGGTGGGACCCGACGGGCGCCTCCTCCGCGGGTACTGGCAATACGCCTACGACGGCACCGACTACATCGCCCTGAACGAGGACCTGACCTCCTGGACCGCGGCCGACACGGCGGCTCAGATCACAAAGCGCAAGTGGGAGGCGGAGAATTGGGCAGAGCGTTTCAGGATCTACCTGGAGGGGAAGTGTGTGAAGTGGCTCCTCATTCAACTGGACAAAGGGAAGGAGACCCTGCAGCGCGCAGGTACCAGGGGCCTGGGCCCCCCGCCCTCTGCCCGGGGCTGGGACTCCTACAGGAGACAGGACAGGGGGTCAGTGTCAGACACGCCTCCTTGGGGTCAGGGAGGGGGTCCCCTGGATGTCCAGGTAAGGTCCAGAGGGACACCCTCTTCTCAGGGACAGTTAGGGGTGCAGGCTCTCCTGGGGTGCAGGGAGACCCCCTGAAATAGCCCATCAGCGTTTCCCATGGGCCCTGCAGGGGCTCTAGGACCCACGGGGACCTCCTCTCTCAGGCCTTGTGTGCTGCCCCACACCCCCTGTGTCTGAGGCCTGACCCCAGCTTTTCTGAGTCACGTGGCCTCCACCCAGGTCAGGACCACAAATCCCTTTTCTCCCCTCAGAGACCTGCCTCCTGCCCTGGGCTGTGTCTCTCTGATTCTAGAACTTTCTAAAGACTAGGAGGTCCTTCCAGGTGCCTCTGTCCAGGCTGGTGTGTGTGCTGTGTGCTCCCTCCCCCACCCAGGTGTCTGTCCACTCTCAGGACGGTCACATGGGCGCAGCTGGAGTGTCCCATGAAGGATGCAAAGTTCCTGCATTTTGTCCCCTCCCCTCAGACCCTCCAAAGGCACACGTGACCCACCACCCCGTCTCTGCCCGTGAGGTCACCCTGAGGTGCTGGGCGCTGGGCTTCTACCCTGCGGACATCAGCCTGACCTGGCAGCGTGACGGGGAGGACCAGACCCAGGACATGGAGCTGGTGGAGACCAGGCCTGCGGGGGACGGGACCTTCCAAAAGTGGGCAGCCGTAGGGGTGCCCCCTGGCGAGGAGCAGAGATACACGTGCCATGTGCAGCACGAGGGGCTGCCCGAGCCCCTGACCCTGAGATGGGGTGAGGAGGGCCATGGGCACAGAGCCTCTTCAAAAGACAGCAGGGGCCCTGGGGGACCTCAGTGGGGTCAGGGCTTAGGGCTGGGGTCAGGGCCCTCACCCTCCCTTCCCTTCTCCTCCCAGAGCCTCCTCCTCAGACCTTCATCTTCATCTTTCTGGGCATCACTGGGGGCGTGGTTCTTCTGGGAGCTGTGGCTGGAGCTGTGATGTGGAGGAGGAGGCGCTCAGGTGGGCAGGGGTGGGGTCTGAGTGTCTGTCCCACTGGGGGTTCAAGCCCAGGTAGACGTGTGTCCCGCCTCATTCACGGGAAGCACCGTCCCCACGCGTGTGATGACCAGTGTGGGGTTCTGTGCTCACACTTACACTGTAGTGAGGCCTGTGGGAAAATGAGGGACCCACTAATCCCCTGATGATGCTGGTGGGTGGGGTCCCCATTCCCAGCAGCCCCAGGTCAGAGGGAAGGTCCCTGCTGAGCACAGACCTCCAGGCGGGCTGTGGGTCCAGTCCCCTCACATGCACTTCCCTCAGGTGTCCTGGTCCTACCCTGGGTCTGTACACACGGTTCTGGAAACTTTTTGGGCCCAGGACTAGGGCTTCCTTTAGGACCTCCTGGCCCTGCCTCCTCCCTGGTCTCTCACGGGATGTTGTCTTCCCGCAGGTGGAGAAGGAGGGAGCTACGCTCAGGCTGCCAGTGAGTATGGAGGACTGATTCCTGAGACCCTGTGACAGTGCAGACGGGAGCCATGGGGGACCCCCTTCCCCATAGTTCCTCCTTAGTCTCCTGCCCTGGGCTCTGACCCCGTCCTGGTGTGTCCCCCCTCCCCACGCAGTGACAGCGCCCAGGGCTCTGATGTGTCTCTCTCGGCTTCTAAAGGGGAGACCTGCCGTGGGGAGGGGTGGGCAGAGGGAGGCCTGGGGGGTGGGGAGTCTGTGGGACACTGTGAGCATGAAGTGGGTTTGAGAATGTCACCAGTTCCAGCCACTGCCTTGGATCTGCTCATGATGATTGTCCTCCACAGCGTGAGGAGCTGCCTTGTGGGGTCTGAGTGATGGAAGGTGTGTTCACGCTCCCACTTAGCTGGGGTGACCGCAGACCCTGAGGGACGGTGAGTGATGACTGTCACACCGTTCCTGTGAAGAGAGGCTAAGGGACTGCTTGGCTGTCGCCGCCGAGTGCCCTGTTCGCCAGCCGCCTTTGGCTTTTATGGTCATAACAGCCTGACCTGCAATTAATCTCTGGATTCCATCCGCAGGGCCGGCGTCCTTGAGATCGAACCTGCTTCTCCAAGGTCAGGTCTAGAGACTAAACATAGAGATTCTAGCGGAACACCCCGAGTTATCGGCCTTGTTAGGAAAAGGCAAGGGAGGGGCCTCCTTCAGCAAGGTCCCCCCAGAGGCCCCGACCTTTAGGAGAATCCTCCTTACAGACATTGCACCCCAGTCCCCTGCTTCCCCACACCAGTACCTGACTCAGGCACCGCTGATTGGGGGGCTGGCCCGCCCTGCTCCCACACTTTCCTGTCTGCACAGGTGGCCTGGGCTCTCCCCATCCGCCTCCCTGCCTGTACTTCCTGTTGCCCCAGCTGCCACTTCCTGCTCCCTATTGAAATGAGGTTCTGGGTGTGATTTTGTTTGTTCATTTCCTGCCATGGAGGGTTGGGTTAATTAAAGGGGAAGCTCCTAAATTCTGAGGGGAAATAAATTGAAGCTCCAAGAACTTTCCAGGTCCGATGTGTTTGCCGTTGGAACGTGTCCCAGGCGGGACGGGAGGGGCTGTGAGGACGGAGCGTGGTCGGGGCCTGTGCCTGGTCAGTGCTCAGTGCATCGTGGTGTTGACGTGGTCACTCCTCAGCTGGGTCACCTCTCTGCTCCTCTGACCTGTCCCTCAGGGGAACCCTGTCCCACCAGGACCTGTGGTCACAGGGACTCCCATCCCCCAGGCCTTGTCCCGTGTCCTAATGCAGCGCCTCTCCAGGACCCTGGACAGCGAGCTTCCTGGGGCAGGTCAGCCTGGGCTCAGGCCTGGATGGGCCCAGCACCCATCTTCTGGGTGTTGGTTGTTTCTTTGCTTTTGTAGATATCATGTCTGTTACTGTTTTCATGTGTGAGTTATGGTCTCATTATCTGGGTGTCCCCATCTGACAGCAACAGGGTCCATGTTACCCGTCAGTGTCCCGCAGGCCCAGGGTCCCTGCACACAGGACTCTGTGGTGTGGAGAGATGGGTGTTCAGGCTCCTCCTGCTCTGCCTCCTTCTAGGGCCTGAACGTTCCCACCCTCTGATCAGCTTGGTCTTTCTGGGGACCAGCCCCCACCCTGACGCTCTCCAGGCCCCTCAGCCAAGAGCCACCTCATCAGCCTCCCAAAGACACCTGTCACTCAGGAGATGCCCAGGGTTTTAGGAGCCTGCGCACTGTGTGGGGGGTGGGGGTGGTGCCCCACCATCTGACCCCAGACCCGGGCGAGGTTGACAGCGCTGATGGTCAGAGAACCTTGGGGACGGTCCCCTGACACAGAGGCTGCTGCCCTGGCCGGCCGCTCAGCGCCTAGAGCAGTGATGGCGAACCTATGACACGCGTGTCAGCAGTGACACGCGTAGCCATTTCTGATGACACGCAGCCGCTGAGGTTTA
Source organism: Ia io (assembly GCA_025583905.1). Lineage (NCBI taxonomy): Eukaryota > Metazoa > Chordata > Mammalia > Chiroptera > Vespertilionidae > Ia > Ia io. The sequence goes on along the minus strand of JAJQQW010000021.1, from coordinate 50,499,274 downwards.
TTAAATACAATTATATATAACAATTATACATTTATATTATTTAAACTATAAATATCGCGAAATAATGTTTTTTCCTCAAAGTGACACACTAACCGAGTTATGCTTATTTTTTTGGCGACGTTTGACACACCAAGCTCAAAAGGTTGCCCATCACTGGCCTAGAGCCTCGCCCTTGCCAGAGTCCTGGGCGCTGGTCCTGGGCTAGGTTCCTGCTGGGCCGCAGACCCCTCCCCGGGCTGGCGCTCTAGGTGGCCAGTCCCCGCATCTCTCCTTCTGGGGCCTCGCCCCCCCCCTCCTCCTCCCTCCCTCCCTGCGCTCTACCCAAGAGAGAAACCATTGGAATGCATCCTCCGGTGAGAATTAACCAGAACATACATAAACACAGTGTGTGTGTTCATATGTGTGTGTGAGTGAGTGTGCGTGTATGTGTGTGTGTATGCCTGTGAGTGTGTGTCACCTCATGTGAGTGTCAGTTACTTGCATGTTGGGGTGCGGTCACACCTTCAGCGCCAATAAACACAGGACAGAGCAGGGCGGGCTGAGACCACACCGCTCCCTCCTCGCCGTCCCTCCTCCCGCGGGGGCACCACAACCCCCAGCACGGGCCGCTGCAGACACGGGGGGGGGGGGGGGGGGGGGGGGGGGGGGCGGGGGATGCGGGGCTGCCGCGTGAGCGCCTGCGGCCTGGGGCCCAGGAAGGGGCAGCGGAACTGGGTCCCCCCCAACTCCGCCCGGGGAGCCCATGCCATCCCCTCAGCCCCGCCCCCAGCTCCCACCTGCACCCAGCCGACCCCGACTCAGGCCTCCTCGCTGCCAGGGGCCGCTCGGCGTCGGTGGGCTGGGCCGAGGGGCAGGAGCCGCAGCGCTGGCGTCGGGGCGCTCGCGGGTGCGGGGGGCACCGGCCCAACCTCAGTCGCCGGCGGGGCGGGCGCAGTCCCAGCTCCACCCGCGCCGCCCGTGGCGTCTCCAGAAGGGCTCCCGCCCTGGCCGCCCCGCTGCTCGCTGGGCGCCGGGTCTGGCGGGCTGAGCTAACCTGGGCACCGGAAGCCTGTGCGGAGCTGTGACCTGATCCCGACTCCCCCTCCCGCCCTGCCCGCCCCGCGGCCCCGGCTCCCCAGTGCTGACCTCCGCGCGGGCCCCCGGGCCGGGCCCCCGACAGGCGGGGCGGAGGAGCCGAGGAGGGTCTGCGGGTCGCGAAACGGCCGCGGGGGGAGGGACTGGCGGGTCCCAGGAGGGACGGTCGGGCGGCCGGGGACCCGCAAAGGAGGCTCCGCGGCTCCCAGAACCTCTGCGGGTCGGAGTCCTGGGCTGGGCCCTCCCGCCGCCCCCTACGGGAAGCCTTCCTGGGTCGCCCTGCGCCCCGCGGGGCCTCCTCGCGTCCCGAGCGCCGCGTCCCCAGAGGCGGGGGTGCGGGAAGCTGCGTGCGCGGTGCCGTCTCCACGGACGCGCAGGGGACGGGCCTGAGTCCCAGAGCCGCGGTCAGTGACTGAGCAGGACCCCCCCATGGGGAAGGGGTGTCTCTCACACAGAGTCACCCCCTCAGCAGGTCCCTTCGCGCCCAGGCGCTGCCCTCGCTCCCAGCCTCCCAGCGGGAGGCCTGTTGGGGGGACGCAGCTGGAGACACCCCTTCCTCCTCCCTCCCCCTCTGCCCGTCCCCGTGGGAACCCGCCCCTGGCCCCTCAGCAAGGCCGTCAGCTCTGGCTCCTGGGGGCACCCCTCTTTCTGAGAGAGGGGGTGCATCAGGCTGAGCACAGTTTTCAGTGAGAAAAGCAGCCGCACTTACACTGTCCTGAGGACAGAGGGAGAGGCCAGGGCCTCCCTCACAGCCCGGAGCGCGGGGGATTCTGCGAAATGGGTGCGTGTGGAGTCCGTCCCCGGATGCGCACACTCAGGAGGAGGGCATTTCAGTTGAGGGACAAACACCCACATTACAGAGAAAACAAACAAACCCCCACTTTACAGCCCGGAGGCTGGGACCCGGGCCGTGGGCCGTGCACAGACGGAGCCTGGACCTGAGGGCTCGGCACACGGGCCGCTCTGGCCGGGGAAGCGGCGGGGAAGCGGGACGCGCTGCGGGAACCCGCACAGGCCCAGCCGGGAGCACAGCCCTGCGGGGAAGGGGGTCCCCGGGGCGGACGCACCCAGACGGGAGCGAGCTGTGCCCGGAGCCCAGGTGCCCGCCCCGGGAGCCCCGGCAGCGGGAGAGGAGGCTCCGGAGCGCCGCCCCCGCCGGCCTCCCGGGGGCTCAAGGCCGAGCTCCCCCTGCAGCGGAGCCGCCAGCGACCGCGGGGGCTGCGGGCCGAGCGGCCCGGCCACAGGGAGGCCCGGCCCCTGGGGACCCTGCGGACCCGCGGGCGGCGGCGCTGGGGGCGTGGCGCCTCGGGGCTGCGGGGGGGGGGGGGTGAGGGCAGCCGCGCGGCAGGGGGACCCGGCAGAGGCACCCCGAGCCTCAGGCGGCTTCTGTGGGCTCCGGGCCTGAAGGTGACTCGGGGACCCCTCTGCGCCCCGCTGCAGCCCCGGACCCCGGGGCCCGCCTGGGGCGGCGCCCAGTTCCCTCCGCGGGGAGCCCCGCACCTGGACCTGCCCGGCCGCGTCCTGCCCGCGTTTGGGGGGCGGGTCCCGGGACTCGGCCTCGCAGCCAATGCGGGGGGCCTCCCCCCCGGAGGGTGCGGGAAGGGGGACACGGAGCAGAAGAGCCCAGAATAAACCGGGGACACAGCCCGCACCCCCGGGATCAAGCGGCAGCAGCGGAGATGGAGGCAGAGCGCGCAGCGCCCCCTGCGGGCCGGGCCTGGGCACAGGAGGCAGCCGCCCCGGGGCCACAGGGACCCGCTGGCTGGTTGTGACCTCAAACTGGGGAACCCGTGGGGGACCGGGCCCATCGCCCTGGGACAGGGCCCCCCGCACGGGGTCCTCTGAGCCCCGGGCGCTCCGGGCTGAGGCTGGGCTGTCCCTCCGGGGAGCGGGCCGCTGAGTCCCCGGAGCAGAGGCGCTGCGGCGCGTGCGGGACTCGGCTCCTTTCCCAGGGGGGCCGAAGGCAGGCTCCCTCCTCCCCTTTTTTTCCTCCCCCTCCGAGGAGCCTGGTCGACCAGCACTCCCAAAACCACAGGCACAGGGTGGTGGTAGGGACTGATGGTTGCCAGGTCGACCAGATGGTGGGGCTCGGATTTAGTCTCCAGCAGCGGTGTGGACCAAGAGAGATGGTGTCAACCAGATGGCCGGCCGGACTTTGTCTCTAGCGGTGGGTTAGAGTGATTGGGTTGACCAGTTGTCTGTGGAGATGAGAGACTGGCAATTGAGTGGGGGGTGGGGGCGGGGGCAGGGTGGGGCCGGGCCGAAGAGCAAATGTTGACAGAATTTTTTTAAAAAATTAAAAATGAAACAGCCTTTTGACCCAGTGATTCCACTTCTGGGAATACATCCAAAGAAAACTGAAACACAAATTCGAGAGAATATATGTACCCTTGTGTTCATTGCAGCATTATTTACCACTAGAGGCCTGGTGCATGAAATGCATGCACTGGGGGCTGGTCCCTCAGCCCAGCCTGCTCCCTTTCACAGTCTGGGACCCCTCAGGGGATATCAGCCCCTTGGGGGGATTGGGCCTAAGCTGGCAGTCAGACACCCCTCTCACAGTCCGGGACCCCTCACTTCTTCCCGCCCGCCTACAGCAGAGGCAGGAGAGGCTACCACCACTGCTGCTGCATTCACCAGCCATGAGCCTGGCTTCTGGCTGAGTGGCACTCCCCCTGTGGGAGTGCACTGACCACCAGGGGGCAGTTCCTGCATTGAGTGTCTGCCCCCTAGTCATCAGTGCATGTCATAGCGACCCATCTTTCCACCATTCGGTTGATTTGCATATTAGGGTTTTATTATATAGGACTAGTGGCCCACTGTACAAAATTCATGCACGGGGGTGTGGGGGGTGTTCCTCAGCCCAGCCTGCACCCTCTCCAATCTGGTACCCGTCAAAGGATGTCCTACTGCCAGTTTACAGGGATTGGGCCTAAACCAGCAGTCAGACATCCCTCTCACAATCCTGGACTGCTGGCTCCAGCCGCTCACCTGCCTGCCTGCCTGCCTGCCTGCCTGATTGCCCCTAACCACTCTGCCTGCTGACCTGCTCTCCCCCAACTGCCCCCCTGCCAGCCTGCTCACTCCAAACTGCCACCCTGCTGGCCTGCTCGCCCCCACTTTTCCTCCCCATTTGCCTGCTCACCCCCAACTGTCCCCCTGCTGGCCTGATCACTCCAAACTGCCCCCCCCGGCTGTCCTAATCACCTCCAACTGACCCCCACTGATGGCCTGACCACACCCAACTGGCCCCCCTGCTGGCCTGCTCACTCCAAACTGTCCCCCCCGCTGTCCTGATCACCTCCAACTGACCCCCTCTGACGGCCTGCTCACCCCCAACTGGCCCCCCTGCTGGTCTGCTTACCCCCAATGGCCCCTGCCATCCCATCCTGGCCTGATCAACCCCTGGAGACCCAAGGTCCCAGCCCCTCCTTTTTTTTTTTCAGCGCCTCCTTGAGCGGAGGCCAGGGCCGGCTGGAAGCAAGTATCTAGGATTTATTTATCTTCTATAATTGAAACTTTGTAGCCTTAAGTGGAAGCCAGGGCCGGCCAGGGTGGGCAGGAAGCTTGGCTTCCTCCATCGCCTGGGCAACCCAAGCCTCCTGCTTGCTCCAGCTCCATGGCCTGCTGCCATCTTGGTTGGGTTAATTTGCATAGTCACTCCTGATTGGCTGGTGGGCGTGGCTTGTGGGCATAGCAAAGTGGTGGTTAATTTGCATATTTCTCTTTTACTAGTGTAGATAGGCAAGATTTAGAAGCAGCCCAAGTGTCCATCAGTAGATGAGTGGATAAAAAAGCTGTGGTCCATATACACCATGGAATACCACTCAGCTGTGAAGAAGGAGGAGGAGGAGGAGGAGAAGATCTTACCTTTTGTGACAGCATGGCTGAGCCTAGGGATTATTATGCTAACTGAATGAAATAAGCCAGTCAGAGAAAGACAAGTACCATAAGATTTCACTTATATGTGGAATCTAATGAACAAAATAGAAACAGACTCATAGATAAAGAGAACAGACTGACAACTGTCAGAGGTGAGGGGGTTTGGGGGCTGAGTGAAAACGGTGAAGGAATTATGCAAAGAAAAGAAACTCATAGACCTGGACAACAGTATGGTGATTGCCAGAGGGAAAGGGGAGGTGGGGGAGGTAGGAGAGGGTAAAGGGGGGATAAATGGAGATGGAAGGAGACTTGACTTGGGTGACCACACGATACAATATACAGATGATGTGTTGTAGAACTGTTCACCTGAAACCTACTAGTATATAATGTTACTAACCAATGTCACCCCAATAAAGTCAATTAAATGTTTTTTTAAAAGATACGTACCCCTAAAAATGATATGTACCACTATGTTCATTACAGCACTATTTACAATAGCCAAGACATGGAAATAACCTAAGCATCCATTGACAGGTGAATAAAGATGACATGGTATATATATGTATATGTATACAGGGTGGGGCAAAGTAGGTTTACAGTTGTGAGTACACAAAACACAGTTTATTCTTATGTTATTATTTATTAATTATATTTTTCCATATGAACAACTGTAAACCTACTTCTGCCCCACCCTATATGTATATGTGTGTATATACAATTGCATTGTCTATGCATACACACACAATGAAATGTTATTCAGACATAAAAAAGATAAAATATTGTGTTTGATGGCAACACGGATGGATCTTGAGAGTATTATGCTAAGTAAAATAAGTAAGATCAAAAAGAACAAAATACATATTATTGTACTCTTATCCTATATAATAAAACCCCAATATGCAAATCGACCAAACGGCAGAATGACCAGTCGCTATGATGCGCACTGACCACCAGGGGGCAGACGCTCGATGCAGGAGCTGCCCCCTGGTGGTCAGTGTGCCCCACAGGGGGAGCATCCCTCAGCCAGAAGCCCTGAGCTGGGCTCATGGCTGGCGAGCTCAGCAGCGGTGGCGGGAGCCTCTCCTGCCTCTGCGGCAGTCAGACATCCCCCGAGGGTCCCCAATATGCACAGGCCAGGCTGGGGGACCACACCCTGAGTGCACAAATTTCGTGCACCGGGCCTCTGGTGTGGAATATAAAACAAAAAGGAACCAGCAAAACAAACTCATAGATACAGACAACAGAATGGTGGTCACCAGCGGAGAAAGGAATGGGGAGGACAACTTTGGTAAAGAGAGCCGAGTATGTGGTGACAGAAGGAACCTAGACTCTGGGTGCTGAGCACACACCAGGATGGACAGATATCAAATGGTAATGTTGTACACCTGAAAGTTATATCATGTTATTAGCCAATGTTACCTCAATAAATTGAATTTTTTAAAAAAAATCTAACTTGATCCCAGCTGGAGCAGCTCAGTGGTTGAGCATCGACCTATGAACCAGGAGGTCACGGTTCAATTCCCAGTCAGGGCACATACATGCCCAGGTTGCGGGCTCGATCCCCAATAGGGGGCCTGCAGGAGGCAGCTGATCAACAATTCTCTCTCATCATTGATGCTTCTATCTCTCTCTCCCTCTCCCTTCCTCTCTGAAATCAATACAAATACATATTTTTTTAAAATCTATCTTGAGACCGGAGAACTAACAATGCCACGTTTGGGTGGATGTTTGCTGTCGTGATAATGACGGAATCTAAAACCCATGGACCCATTGTAGCATCACTTCTCCGTCAGAAGTGTCCGAGGATGGCGGTCCCCTCAAACCCACACTCCCGCGTTCGAAGACATCCATGAAGACAGTGAAGGCATGCTTTTCAAAGTGTGTATCCCTTTAATGTATTTGTTCTTCCAAGCATTACCAGGTGGGGTGGGAATTTCAGGGATGGGGGATTGAGGTCTCGGGCACAGACAGCAGGTCCCCACTGACTCACATGCCACAGTGACTTTGCTAGAACACTGTGGAGGAGCAGCTAGGAGCTCACAGCACCCTCCGCCATGGTGGCCAGTTTGCAGAACTGGATGTGTCCGAAGGAGATGACGCCAGGGTGCTCCCTGTCAGACAAACACGCCTTTCAGCATCAGCTCATCTGTGTCCCAAGGTTTAGTGCAAATGGTCAGTTGGAGGTTCTTCTCTTCCACAGCCCTCAGCAGATACCGAGTTTCCTCCTCAAATGCATCTTTGTCCAGCCTGGGGAGATAGACATCGTTGCCCTGTCTGCACCCCAATGCCACTCTCCCCTAGACACAACTGGGAGTCTTGCACGGAAGGTGAGAATGGAGCCAGAATCATGGATACAGACAACAGACTGACAGCTGTCAGAAGGGAGTGGGTTGGGGGCTGAGTGAGAAGGGTGAAGGGATTAAGCAAAGAAAAAAAAAAAGAGAGAGAGAAAGACTCATGGACACAGACAACAGTGTGGTGATTGCCAGAGGGAAGGAGAAAAAAGGGGGAATAAATGGTGACGGAAGGATATTTGATTTGGGGTAGTAGTAAACACGCAAGCTATATTTATAAAAGCCTAAGCGACCATTTGACCATTTGACCGGTACCTATGACATGCACTGACACCAGGGGGCAGACACTCAACACACAGGCATGGAAACATGGAACAGACTGATGAATCTCAGAGGGAAGGGGGGAGGGCAGGAAGACATTAACCAAAGATCTTATATGCGTACTAGAGGCGCAATGCACAAAATTCATGCAAGAGTAGGTCGGCCTTCCTTCCCCTGGCTGCCGGCACTGGCTTCCCTCCGGCACCCGGGACCTGGGCTTCCTTCCGGCCACCAGCAGGCACCTTGGACCTGGGCTTTCCTCACAGCCCCAGCTTTGTCCAAAAGGTCGTCCAGAAGGACGTCCAGTCTAATTAGCATATTATGCTTTTATTATTATAGACTAGAGGCCTGGTGCACAGATTTGTGCACCGGTGGCGTCCCTTGGCCTAGCCTGCAGGGATCAGACCGAAACCAGCAGTCCAACATCCTCCAAGGTGTCCCAAATTGTGAGAAGGTGCAGGCCAGGCCAAGGGACCTCACTGGTGCACGAATCCATGCACTGGGCCTCTAGTACAATATAAAAATGACGTAGTGTAGAATTGTATGCCTGAAACCTATATGATTTTATTAACCAATGTCACCCCCCAATAATTAAATTTTTAAAAACATATTTTTTTTTTTTAAAGAGAAAGCACAAATCTTTCCTGTAGAATAGCTATATGAAGTGTAGCGAGATGAGCCATTTTGTTCTTCCAGGGGCCTACCATCTGGAAGGGAGTCAAATATTCCCTCTAAAGGTGTCCATTACATCCACTCTAAATGCAGATACAATGTTTGGAACAATACTTAGTGCTACTCTTGATTCAGGAACGGACATCTGGGTGAAGACCCTGCTCAGCTGTCTATAGAACCCTCCCATCTCTGAACTGGGATTGCATCTTTTGGGGCAACCTAAGTAGAAGATGGTGTGTCTAGCAAAAATTGCTTCTCGCCCTGACCGGTTTGGCTCAGTGGATAGAGCGTCAGCCTGCGGACTGAAGGGTCCCAGGTTCAATTCCAGTCAGGGGCATGTTGCACCTTGGTTATGGGCACATCCCCAGTAGGAGGTGTGCAGGAGGCAGCTGATTGATGTTTCTCTCTCGATGTTTCTGACTCTCTATCCCTCTCCCTTCCTCTCTGTAAGAAATCAATAATATACATACATACATATATATATATATATATATATATATATATATATATATATATATATATATATATGTTTTTTTTTAATGCTTCTCACCTGGGGCAGTTCTGCCTCTGAGGGGACATCTGCCAATGTCTGGAGACATTTTTTTAAACTTTAGGGAATGAAGGGGATAGCCAGTCTTTTTTCAAATTAATTCCTTTTTGTTGAAATGTAATTGACACATAACATTGTATGAGTTTAAGGTATCTAACGGGTTGGTTCAATATATCTGTATACTGCAATATGATAATCTCCATCACATCATATAATTACAATTTTTCTTCGTGAAAACAAATAAGATCTAGTCTCTTGCCCTGGCTGGTTTGGCTCAGTAGATAGAGCATCGTCCTGTGGACTGAAGAGTCCGAGGTTTGATTCTGGTCAGGGCACATGCCCAGAATGTGGGCTCGATCCCCAGTGGGCGGGGGGGGGGGGGCGTGCAGGAGGCAGCCAATTAATGATTCTCTCTCATCATGGATGTTCCTATCTCTCTCTCCCTCTTCCTCTTTGAAATTAATAAAAATATATTTTAAAAAAGATATAGTATCTTAGCAACTTTGAAATTCCCATTTTTAAATATATATATATTATTGATTTCAGAGATGAAGGGAGAGGGAGAGAGAGAGAGGAACATCCATGATGAGAGAGAATCATTAATCGGCTGCCTCCTGCATGCCCCCCACTGGGGATCAAGCCCACAGCCCAGGCATGTGCCCTGATTGGGAATCAAACCATGACCTTTAGGTTCATAGGTCAACGCTCAACCACTGAGCCACGCTGTCCCGGCTGAAGTTCCCATTTGGATCATCACAACTGGAGGGAGGGGCTATGGGCACGTGACGTGCAGGTAGACACCAGGGATGCTGCTCAACACTGCGATGCAGCCACGAGCTCTGCAGCCCACGCCCATTGTGCCGAGGCTCAGCAGACCTGCCTGGAGACCTGCGTCTCCGGGATCACCCACCACCAAGACAAGCGCCCGCTCACCCGAGCAGCTGCAGTGCACAGTCCTGCTGGCCCAAGGCTTCACACAGCACCACCATGCCATCGTGGTCCAGGCTGTTCCATTCCAGGTTCAGGCCCCTCAGGGATTTGCAGACGGTGAGAGCCGAGGCCAGGTCCTCGCAGCAGGCAGCGGTGAGCTCACACAGCTCCAGCCTGCCATAGAGAAGCACACCAGGGAAACCGCCCGGCTCTGGCTGGGCTGGGAGGTGCGCTATCGCAAAATGCCCCTTCCACGCATCTGAGCAGGAGACTTGATGGTCTAGACCCGTGGTTCTCAATGGGGGCCATTGTGTCCCCTAGGGGACACGTGGCAATGTCAGGAGACATTCGATGCACCTGGGGACGCTACTGGCAGCTGGTGGGCAGAAAGAAGCCAGGGCCGCAGCCTAACATCCTACAGTGCACAGGACAGTCCCCTCCGCGTCACAACAAAGAACGATCTAGTCCCAAATGTTAGTACGTAGTGCCAAGACTGGGAACCCCTGGTCTCCCAGGATAGCATTTTACTTAGATAGTTCCAGACCCTTCCGTCCTGGGAATCCTCCAGCTCTTCCTATTCTTGAAACAGGAAGCCTACCCACAAAGACCATCAGTACACACTCACCCAAGGTTCTCCAGTTTACAGTTAGGATGCCTCAACGCCCCACATAACTGTTTGACACCAGCATCTTGTATTTTATTGTCCCCTAGTTTCAGAGTCTTCAGTTTTTCGTTGCTAATAAGAACACTAGAGAGGTCCTCACAGCAGACAGGAGTGAGGTAACATCCCGCCAACCTGAGCGGGGTGGGGGGGGAGATACACACACAAATAGACACAATCATGAGGTCCAGTCTCGATCGCCTCAGCTTACTTTCACTTACTGCTATGAAGGATGAAATGCTCAAGTGCTTCTGAGATGGTGCTGGTGATGGTGATGATGACAGTGATGATACAGGAGATGGTGACAGCGATGATAGTGATGATGCTAGAGGTGATATGGAAGTGGTGATGCTGGTGATGATGGTGATGCTGAAGATGATGGTGGTGGTGGTGGTGATGATGATGGTGAGAACAAATAAGATCTAGTCTCTTGCCCTAGCTCAAGTGAGAAGGGTTAAGGGATTAATCAAAGAAAAAAAAAGAGACTCATGGACACAGACAACCGTGTGGTGATTGAGAAGGGTGAAGGGATTAAGCATTACCGCCAGATGCTGGAGGCGATATGGAGATAATGGTGGTGGCAGTGATGATGATGGTGGTAATGATGGTGATGGTGGTGATAAGGATGATGGTGATCATAATAGTGATGATGCTGGAGATGATGGTGGTGGAGATTATGGTGATGGTGGTAGTGATGATAATGGTCATGGTGGTCATGGTGCTTGTGATAATGATTGTGGTGATGATAATGATAATGGTGGTGGTGATGGTGGTGGTGATAATAGTGATGATGCTGGAGATGATGATGGTGATGAAGGGTAGGTGATGGCGATAGTAATGATAACGGTCGTGGTGACTGTGGTGATGGTGATGATGGAGGTGGTGATTGTGGTGATGATGAAGATCCTACAACTTCTCAGTTCCATCTTATCAGCCCAATTACTCTGGGCTGCCTGCAATTCTCCCGCCCTCATGGCCTCGCTGCCCGGGGCCCCTGCTCTCAGTGTTCTCACTGGTGGGAATGCTCTCGGCTCAAATAGCAGCAGGGCTACTCCTCACGCCCTTCACATCTCTCCACAAATGTCACCTGTTGGTGAGGTCTGCCTGAATACTTACATAGTATCATGTCCCAGTCTCCTCACTGCATGTAAGCTCATGCTTCCCCACAGTACTCATCACCCGCTAACATACATGTGTGTATGTATACACATGAACACGTGTGCATGAGTCTGACATGTATACCTGTATGTGTGAGCGTCTATGGGCATGCATAGATAGGTACACATACACACACATGTGTGTAATATATCTGATACATGCATCTGCATGTGTATGTATGTATTGCTGTGTGTACGCTTACCTGTGGTTCTCAAGCAGAGATGATTTGTGCTCATGCCCCTCCCAGGGGACATTGGGCAATGCCTGGAGACATTTTTGGTTGCCACACTAGGACACAGGGTGCCACCAACATCCCTGTTCAGTTAAAACACCCTACAAAGCACAGGACAGCACCCCCATGACAAAGAATGATCTGGGCCAGATGTCAACCATGCCAAGACTGAGAAACCACCATATATACACAAATACACAATTACTTGCAGCCTCACACTCACGTGTGTGTGTGTGCGCGCGCACGTGCATGTGTGCATATGAAATTCCATAAAATCGACTTCTCTAGAAGCAGGGCTGTTGGAGCGTTTCGGTTACCACGTTCCTCCTCTCCCCACAGGAGGAACGAATGCTCCCACGAGGCGTCTCCTGCTGTTATCATTCCAGCACTGGTCACGGGCACATCATCGGCAATGTTTCTGTCTGTGGGTCAATCCCACTCGGTGCCTCATGCAGGTGGGCGGTACACTTACCCTCATGGGGAGAGGGGCGCCCTCACACGTTCACCCAACTAGTCTAGGGCACAGAGGACCCGAGACCCAACTACAGAGGAGCATGTCCCAACATTCCAGGCGCCCTTTAATTAAGATGCACACGCATCAACGCACCCCTGGCATTCCTAGAAGCACCAGGCGGGGTCAACACTTGGCCTCGTGTTGTTGTTTTTGCCCAGGAGGCCCCACGCTTTCCCTCCATCCTGTGTCCTTCGCAGGGCAGGACGCCAGCATCAAAACCCGCCTGCCACCTGAGTCAGTGTAGCCGGACCTACCACAGCTGCTGCAGGTTGCAGCTTGGCTGCCTCAGCGCTCCACAAAGAAGCTTCACTCCGCTGTCTTCCAGGAAGTTGGCGCCCAGGTCGAGAAGGGACAGATTGGTGCTCCGCACGAGGGCTTGGGCGATGTAGTCACAGGCGTCAGAGGTGAGGCAGCAGTAGGTCAGGCTGCAGAGACACACGCACAGGCACACGCGTGGTCAGCTGCTTACGCTGATGCGGTAACAGTTTCCTGAAGGCATGTGCAAAAGCTTTGCCATTCCTCCTACCCAGCGCTCACTTGAGTACAAATAAGAGGATTAAAACGTGTAGTAGTTGCCCTGGCTGGTGTGGCTCCGTTGGTTGGAGCGCTGTCCCATACACCAAAAGGGCGCAGGTTCGATTCTTGGTCAGAGCACATACAAGAGTCAACCAACCAGTGAATGCATCAGTAAGTGGGAGAACAAACAGATCTCTCTCTCCCCCCCCCATCTCTCTCTCTCATCAATAAATTAATTAAATAGTTTGGTTTTGATGTTTACTATCCCTGGAATTTATTTTACTGTTGAATTTCTTTCACAGTCTAAAAAGTCATCTCATCCCTGGCCAGTTTGGTTCAGTGAATAGAGCAGCAGCCTGCAGACTAAAGGATCCCGGGTTCGATTCCGGTCAAGGGCGTATACTACGGTTGCATGCTCGATCCCTGGTCCTTGTCGGGAGGCAACCAATCGATGTGTCTCTCTCACATTGATGTTTCTCTCCTCCTCTCTTCCACTCTGTAATTATCAGTCAATAAAATTCATTTAAAGTAAATAAATAAAAGTCATCTCAGTAACAGTATTCCAGTCCTATTTTAAATGCCACTGTGTGTGTGCAATGCATGTATCTGTACACACCTGCACACCTGCATGTGCACACACACACACAAATAAAAGTTGGGTGTATTTTTAACCCTCACCTGAGGATGTGTTTATTGATTTGGGGGTGGGGGAGGAGGAGAAAGAGAGAAGCATCGATGTGAGAGAGAAACATCCACTGGTTGCCTCCGGTATGTGCAATGAATGAGTGGGGATGGAACTGCAACCTGGGTATGTGCCCTGACTGGAATCGAACCTGCAACCTTTTGGGACAAACCAACCAACGGAGCCACCAGCCAAGGCAAATAGAAAACCTGCTTCTGGAGGCCCCTCTGCTCCCATAGACGTGACTGCCCTGCACTGCCCCCACCTCAGGCAGCCCAAAGTTTTTCTGATTTAACACCAAGTTTCGTGTGGCCTCACACGCAAACCAAGCCTGCGCTCTGCTGCTCTCCCCTCGTGCATGAGCAGCGGGACGGTAACAACATGGGACTGCGAAGTCTGCACCTGAGAGGAATCCAATAAACACCTTCTTTGTGTGTGTGTGTGTGTGTGTGTGTGTGTGTGTGTGTGTGTGTGTGTGTGTTTGTTGTTGTTTGTTTGTTTGTTTTTAATGGGGGGGGGGAGAGAAACACCGATGAGAGACATCGATGGGCTGCCTCCTTCATGCCCCCTACTGGGGATGGAGCCCTGACCTGGACTCTAATCAGCCACCTCTTGGTAAGCAGGTAAGGGCACTCAACCAATGGAGCCACACTGGCCAGAGCTGAATCCCTTTTTCTTTCCTTTCTCTTTTTTCCTTTTGTTAATCCTCACCCAAGAATATTTTTGCCATTGATTTTTAGAGAGTGGAAGAGAAGGAGGGACAGAGGGAGGGAGGGAGAGAGAGAGGGAGAGAGAGAGAGAAAGAAACACGGATGTGAGAGAGACACATCCACTGGTTGCCTCCTGCACGTACCCTGACCAGGGCCTGGGATAGAACCTGCAACCCAGGTATGTGCCCTTGACCAGGAATCAAACCCGTGACTCTTCGGTGCACAGGCAGACACTCTAACCATTGAGCAACACCTGAGAGGGCTGAATCCTTTTTTTTCTTTTTCTTTTTTTCTATTTCTTTATTGATTTCAGAGAGGAAGGGAAAAGGAGAGAGAAAAAGAAACATCAATGATGAGAGAGAATCATTGATCAGCTGCCTCTTGCACGCCCCCTACTGGGGATTGAGCCCACAACCCAGGCATGTGCCTTGACTAGAATCGAACCTGGGACCCTTCAGTCCACAGGCTGACGCTCTATCCACTGAGCCAAGCCAGCTAGGGCTCTTTTTTTTTTTTTTTTTTTAATATTCTGTCAACATTTATTTGGTCTTCGGTCCCGGCCCCGCCCCTGGACCCGGCTCCGCCCCCTGCCCCATCCCTGTCCCACCCCTACTCAATCGCCAGCCCCTGGTCTTCAATCTCTCCTCTAGCGTCTCCACAGACAACTGGTCAACCCAATCTGGCCTGCTGGAGACAAAGTCCGGGCCGGGCCATCTGGTCGACCCTGTCTCTCACAATCCCCACCGTCTCCGGAGACAAAGTCCGGGCCGGGCCATCTGGTCGACCCTGTCTCTCACAGTCCCCACCGTCTCCGGAGACAAAGTCCGGGCCGGGCCATCTGGTTGACCCTGTCTCTCACAGTCCCCACCGTCTCCAAAGACTGTCTGGGCCGGGCCATCTGGTCGACCCCGTCTCTCACGGTCCCCACCGTCTCCGAAGACTGTCCGGGCCGGGCCATCTGGTCGACCAGAGCCACCAGGCAACCTTCCGACTCGGCGGCCGCCCTGTGCCGGTGGGAGTGCTGGTCGACTGCGCTCCTCGCTCCTCGGAGGGGGAGGAAAAAATGGGGAGGAGGAGCCGGCCCTCAGCCCCCCTAGAAAAGGGGCCGCATCCGCTGTCCCCCACCCCCACTTCCCTGTCCCAGCCCGGATCCCGAAGGCCCCCGCGGGGTTTGGGAGAGGAGGTGACGATCCGCAGAGCCGGCAGAGCCGGCGCGCAAAAGGAAGGGAGGAACAGACACGCGCATGGTTCCCCCCCCCGCCCCCGCCCCCGCCCCCCACTTCCTTCCCTCGGCCGCAGCGCGCCACCGCACCGGGCTGGCGGCCGTTCCCCCGGGAAGGAGAGAGGCCGGAGCGAGACAAACCCTGTGTCCGGGCTGACTTTCAATAGATCGCAGCCAGGGAGCTGCTCTGCTACATACACAACCCCGACCCAGAAGCAGGTGGGATACGAATGGGTTACCAGCAGGTTCCCCAGGAAGGGCGAGGGGGCGGCCCCCTTTTTCACCGTCGTTTCCCAGGAGGAAGGGCTCCCCATGCCGGACCCTGGTCCCCACGCAGCGCTGGGCGGGGCGGGGCGGGGGCTTGATGGCCCGCTGGAGGGGACGGCGGGGACCCGCTCTCCGAGGCCAAGTCTTAGAGGACTCTGACTTAGAGGCTCGGGCGATAACCCCGCCCCAGGGGCTCCTGGGCCAAGCACATCCACCAACTGTCTGAGCTGCGCTTCCTCTGTACTGAGCAGGATTACCATGGCAACAACACAGCCTCAGCAGGGGAAAGCTAACCTGTCTCACCACGGTCCCCACCCAGCTCACGTTCCCTCTTGGTGGGTGAGCAATCCCACGCGTGGGGAGTTCCGCCTCACAGTGATAGGAAGAGCTGACAGCGAAGGATCAAAAGGCGGCCTCGCCAGGCACGCCTGGCCGCCACAGCCAGCCACCCCGTGGTAACTCTCCGGACACCGCCTGCTTCAAGCCCAGGAGGTCAGAAGGAGCGGGCGGCCGCTTGCACGGTCTGCATTCGAACTGAAAACCGAGATCCAGCGGGCTTTGGCCCTCTGCTCCACGGGGGGTTCCTGTCCTCCCTGAGCTCGCCTTGGGGCACCTGCTACCGGTGACAGGTGCACCACCCAGCCAGACTCCCTGCCTGGCTCTGTCCCCGGAGACACCGGTCAGTGAGACAACCAGCAGAGCAGTGGCATTTCACCGGCGCCCTCAAGGCCGGCGGACCCCCTCCCGGCGCCCTGGGGGGACTCAGGGCGGGGCACCGGGGCCTCCCCCTTATTCTCCAGCTCTCCTGTCTCTTCACCTGCCAGACTAGAGTCAAGCTCAACAGGGTCTTCTTTCCCGCTGATTCTGCTGAGCCCGTGCCCTTGGCTGTGGCTTCGCTGGACAGTGGGAGGGACAGTGGCAATCTTGTTCCTCCATTCACGCGCGTCACTCATTAGATGACAGGCATTTGGCCACCGTAAGAGAGTCAGTTACCCCGCCATCTACCCATTTTGACACGGAATGTCTCCGCTTGGACAGGCAGAGCCCTGGCCAGCAGTCACACCGCGTCCACACCCGGCGGGCCTTGGCGATGCGTCGTTTTAATTAAACAGTCGGTTCCCCTGGTCCGCACCAGCTCTAAGCGCCTGCGGAGGTGAGGAGCGTGGGGAACCATGGCCCCGGGGCGGTCCCAGCGAGGGGACCTGCACACACCCCACCCGGGGCGCGACCCAGGCGCCCGCCAAAGCTGGGGCAACCCACGGGAAGAGTCCGTGGTTCGGGTCCAGAGTCCCCTCCGCCGCTGCCGGACCCCTGGGTGTTCGGGGCCCGCAGCGACCTCCCCCCCCACACCCCCCTTAGGGCCACGGCCACAGCCTCGCCCCCGCCCCGCCCCGCCCCCACACCCCCTCCCCAGGGGAAGGGAAGAGAGCAAGGTGGGGGTGAGAGAGCAGGGCGCTGGAGGGGAAGGGCCCCTTTTTCTTTTCTTTTTAAAAATATATTTGTATTGATTGCAGAGAGGAAGGGAGAGAGAGAGAGAGAGAGAGAGAGAGAGAGAGAGAGAGAGAGAGAGAGGCATCAATGATGAGAGAACCATGGATAAGCTGCCTCCTGCAGGCCCCCCACTGGGGATGGAGCTCGCAACCCGGCATGTGCCCTGACCGGGAATCGAACCGGGGCCTTTCAGTTCCCAGCCCGAGGCTCTGTCCTCTGGGCCACACGGGCCAGGGCCGCTTGGTTTGCCCTGAGGGCTGAGGGGTCTCTGAGGCCGCCCAGACCCACTTACAGCAGGGACTCCAGCGCGCAGTCCGGGTGCTTGAGGCCCTCGCTCAGGAGCAGGGCGCCGCTGTTCATCACCGGGTTCTCCATCAGCGACAGGAGCCTCAGCTGCCGGCTGCTCACCAGGAGCAGCGCCACGTCCTCGCAGGCCTCGTCCGTGATGTCGCACTTGCCCAGCCTGCGCCAGGGCGGGAAGGGGACACGGGGTGCTGGGCTCATTGGCAAAGACAAACAGAACAGACCGAGGGTCGCCAGAGGGGAGGGGCTCAGGGGAGGGTGGAAAGTGCCAGGTATAAACACAGTCACAGGGCCTGGCCAGTGTGGCTCAGTGGATAGAGCGTCAACCTGTGGACTGAAAGGTCCCCGGGTTCGTTCCGGTCAAGGGCACTTGCCCGGGTTATGGGCTCGATCCCCAGCAGGGGGCGTGCAGGAGGCAACCAATCAATGATACTCTCTCATCATTGATGTTTCTCTCTCCCTTCCTCTCTGAAATCAATAAGAATATAAAATATATATTTTAAAAATATTGTAATAACTGTGTATGGTGCCAGGAGGGTACTAGACTTACTGGAGGATCACTTTGTAAACTATATAAATGTCTAATCACTAGACTATACACCTGAAAGTGATATATTATTGGATGTCAAGTATAATTGAAAAAAAAATATTTTTTAAGATTTCTCAATAGATTTGAGAGAGAGGAGGGCGGGAAACATCGACGTGAGAGAGGAGCATCAAGCATGGGCCTTGATCAGAATCGACTGGCATCCTTCAGTGCACCAAGGGTGTCCAACCAACGGAGCCACACCGGCCAGGGCAAAAAAAAAAAAAGGTTTTTAATCGGGCATGGCCACACCAGCTTCTGCTCCTGCACCTGCCAACCCAAGGGCCACATTTCAGACTTCTAACACAGAAAAGATATTTTCATTGACTTCAGAGAGAAAGGAAGAGAGAGAGAAACATCAATGATGAGAGAGAATCATTGATCAGTTGCCTCCTGCATGCCCCCTACTGGGAATCAAGCCCACAACTGGGCATGTGCCCTTGACAGAATCGAACCTGGGACCTTCCAGTCCGCAGGCTGATGCTCTATCCACTGAGCCAAGCCAGCCAGGGCTCTCCTTATTAGCCTTTGGTTGCCTTTCACTGACCTTAGGAATAAGTCGGAGTGCATGGTTCTCACGAGAATGACTGTTGACTTGCGGGGATATTTCTCTGAGTCTGGAGATGTGTGTGTGTGTGTGTGTGTGTGTGTGTGTGTGTGTGTGTGTGTGTGTGTGTGTGTGGTTGTGGGCCTGGGGGAGGATGCTGCTGCCATGAGTGGGTGGAGGCCAGGGAGCCGCTCAATAGCCCCCCCAATAGAGGATTACCTGGCGCTCAATCTGATGAGCTGATTACTTGTCAACACTTCTGAGGTTGAGAAAAACCATCTCCTGGCCCTCGCCCAGGGGCAGGTACCGAGAGGGAAGGGACAAGAGTCAAAGACTCTGAGCGTCACAAACGTGTTGCTCCCCACGGGCCCCGGAGACTCACATCAGCTGTCGGATGCTGCACATGGGGTGCCGCAGCGCCTCGCTCAGCCACGCCACCTCCTGGGAGGACAGGTCGGAGCCGTGCAGGTTCAGGTAGGTCAGGTGCGGGTTGTGAACCAGGGCCTTAAAGAAGTCCGCGCTCTTTCCCACGTCGGAGGCAAAGTTGTACCTGCCAAGGACGAGATGGGGGGCCGGGGGTGAAGTCCGAGCGCCAAGCAGGTACCTCCCCAGCCCTTCCTGCCCGCCCCCCTGGCCCACCAGCTGCTGGGAGAAACCCGGGTCACTCCCGCCTGCAAATTCTTTCCCTGGGGTCTTCCGGCAGCGGACAGGCACCGGGCTCCACGGCTTGGGGTGTGGGTCCTGACTGGGAACTGAACCCCAAACCACGTATGTGCCCTGAGCAGGGATTGAACTCAAAACCCACCTATGTGTCCTGACCTGGGATTGAACTCGAAACCTATGTGTGTGTCCTGACTGGGAACTGAAGCCCAAACCTACGTATGTGCCCTGAGCAGGGACTGAACCCGAAACCTGTGTGTCCTGATTTGGGAACTGAACCCCACACCTATGTATGTGCCCTGAGCAGGGATTGAACCCGAAACCTGTGTGTCCTGACTTGGGAATGACCCAACACCTACATGTATGCCCGGGAATTGAACCCACAACCTATGCGTGTGCCTGACCGGGAATTGGAGCCGAAACCTTTTGGTTTACGGGATGACGCTCCACCCAGCTGAGCCACCAGCCGGGCCGTGTCCCCTTTGGCAGTCTCCCTGTTCACCAAAAGCTTGTTTCTTGCTCAGACTTCCCTGTCAAGTGATGCTCTCTGTACTGTCTTTGGACACATTGGTCTATCAAACTAAAAAGTTCCTGCACAGCAGCCCTCACCGGTGTGGCTCAGTGGATAGAGCGTCGGCCTGTGGACTCAAGGGTCCCAGGTTCGATTCCGGTCAAGGGCATGTACCTTGGTTGCGGGCACATCCCCAGTAGGAGGTGTGCAGGAGGCAGCTGATTAATGTTTCTCTCATTGATGTTTCTAACTCTCTCTCCCTCTCCCTTCCTCTCTGTTAAAATCAATAAAATATATTTAATAAAAAACTCATACAACGCAATAACAAAAAATAAACAACCTAATCAAAAAATAGACAGAAGGCTGATAAGACATTTCTCCAAAGAGGACATACGGATGGCCAGCAGACATATGAAAAGATACTGGACCTCACTAATCAGCAGGGAGATGCAAATTAAAACCACAATGAGGTCTCACCTCCCACCTGCCAGAATGGCTATCACCAGGGAATCCACCAGCACGTGCTGGCGAGGATGCGGAGTAAAGGAGCCTCATGCACTGCTCCTGGAATGCAGGCTGGTGCAACCTCTTTGGGAACAGTGTGGAGGTTTCTCCAAAAATTAAAAATAGAACTGCCATATGACCCAGCGATCCTATTACTGAGTATTTATCTGAAGAAAATGAAAACCGGAACTGAAAAAGATATATGCACCACTATATTCATTGCAACATCCTATCTAATAAAAGAGAAACATGCAAATTGACCGCACCTCTGCTACGCCAACTAACCACACCCACCAGCCAATCAGGAGCAAGTATGCAAATTAACCCAACCAAGATGGTGGTTAATTTGCATATACACACGCAGAGCAAAGACTGAAGACAGTGTAGAAGGAAGCCAAGCAAAGCTGTGGAGAAGTGGGGAGGCTGAGACGTGAGGGAAGCAGGCGGGCAGAGGAGAAGGGAAGGAAGCAGATCACCGAAGGAAGCCCTATTACAGGAATCTTCCTGCAATGGGCCTCTAGTCCTATATAATAAAAGGGTAATATGCAAATTGACCTTAACAGCCAAACGACTGGTCGCTATGATGCGCACTGACCACCAGGGGGACAGATGCTCAACAGGAGCTGCCCCCTGGTGGTCAGTGCACTTCCACGGGGGAAGCTCTGCTCAGCCACAAGCCGGCTGATGGCTGTGAGCACAGCTCTCATCTCCATGACAGCGCTAAGATGTCCCATTGCGGCTTAGGCCTGCTCCCCGCGCCATCAGTTGGACATCCCCCAAGGGCTCCCGGGCTGCCAGAGAGATGTCTGACTGCCAGCTTAGGCCCAATGCCCGGGGAGCAGCAGGTCTACATCCCCCAAGGGGTCCCAGACTGCGAGAAGGTGCAAGCCAGGCTGAGGGACCCCCAAGTGCATGAATTTTCATGCACAGGCCTCTGGTTATTTATAATAGCCAAGATATGGAAGCAGCCCAGGTACTCATCAATAGATGTGTGGATAAAAAAAGCTGTGGTACATTTACACAATGGAATATTATTCGGCCATAAAAACTAATGAAATCTTGCTATTTGCAACAACATCGATGGACCTAGAGGGTATTGTGCTCAGTGAAATAAGTCAAACAAAGACAGACAAATACCATATGGTTTCACTTATATGTGGAATCTAAAAAAAATAAATGGAAAAAAAACCCACCACAAACTCAGAAAAAGAGAACAAAGGGGTGGTTGTCAGATGGGAGGATAGGGGAAAGGGGATGAAGAATATAGTCAATACTATTGTGATAAGTTTGCACAGTTACTGAAATTAGTGGTGATCACATTGCAAGGTATAAAAACATCAAATTGCCTCAGCCAGCGTGGCTCAGTGCTTGAACGTCCACCTATGAACCAGGAGGTCATGGTTCCAATTCCCTGTCAGGGCACATGCCCGGGTTGCAGGTATGATCCCCATAGGGGGAGTGCAGGAGGCAACTGATCAATGATTCTCTCTCATCACTGATGTTTCTACCTCTCTCTCCCTTCTTCTCTGAAATGAAAAGAGCAGGTCAAATTGCTACACCTGAATTTAATATAACTAATTCTAGAGGCCCGGTGCACAGATTTATGCACCAGGGGGGTCCCTCAGCCTGGCCTGCACCTTCTCCAGTCCAGGACCCTTCGCGTCATGTAGCAGTGTGGGAAATGGCAGGCGGCCAGGGTGGAGCCCGAACCAGGGCCTGGTGCCAGCCGCTCCCACTCATCCAGGCCTGCTGCACCTGCGGCTGCTGCTGCTGCTTGGTGACACTGCTGTGGAGATGGGAGAGGCTCCTGCTGCTGCAGCTGCGCTCACCAGCCTGAGCCCGGCTTCTGGCTGAGCGGAGCTCCCCCTGTGGGAGTGCACTGACCCTCAGGGGGCAGCTCCTGCATTGAACATCTGCCCCCTGGTGGTCAGTGCGCAACATAGCAACCGGTCGACTGGTGGTAATGGTCGCTTAGGCTTTTATATACACTGAGTGGCCAGATTATTATGATCTCTGAATGCATAATAACCTGGCCACTCAATGTATATGTGTTAGAAACCTGGTGCATGAATTTGTGCATGGGTGGGGTCCGGCCAGACTGGCCAAGTGGAGGGGACATGGGCAGTTGGCTGGCCTGCCTGCTGGTTGAACTCCTGGTCGAGGGGACAATTTGCATATTAACCTTTTATTATATAGGACAGTGGTCGGCAAACTCATTAGTCAACAGAGCCAAATATCAACAGTACAACGATTGAAATTTCTTTTGAGAGTCAAATTTTTTAAACTTAAACTATATAGGTAGGTACATTGTTATTTTTTAAAATATATATATTTTATTGATTTTTTTACAGACAGGAAGGGAGAGGGATAGAGAGTTAGAAACATTGATGAGAGAGAAACATTGATCAGCTGCCTCCTGTACGCCCCCCACTGGGGATATGCCCACAACCAAGGTACATGCCCTTGACCGGAATTGAACCCGGGACCCATGAGTCCGAAGGCCAACGCTCTATCCACTGAGCCAAACCAGTTAGGGCGGTACATTGTTATTAACTTAATTAGGGTACTCCTAAGCTGGCCTTTGCTAAAAACTCAAGGGGCCAAAGAGCCGCATGTGGCTCACAAGCCGCAGCTTGCCAACCACTGATATAGGATATACACTTAGTGACCAGATTATTATGCGTTCAGAGATCATAATAATCTGGCCACTCAGTGTATATAGATAAAATTGCATAGTAATCTTACTTTTTTTTAAAAGATTTTTATTATTTTTTATTGACTTTTTTACAGAGAGGAAGGGAGAGGGATAGAGAGTTAGAAACATCGATGAGAGAGAAACATCGACCAGCTGCCTCCTGCACACCCCCTACTGGGGATGTGCCTGCAACCAAGGTACATGCCCCTGACTGGAATCGAACCTGGGACCCTTCAGTCCGCAGGCCAACGCTCTATCCACTGAGCCAAACCGGTCAGGGCCATACTTACTTTTTTAAAAGCCAGAATGGAGAGAATGGGTTTCTTCTATGGAAAAAGCAGGTGACATCCCACTTACACCAACTTTTGAAGTTTGCAGGTGGGCTGAGCCAGCGCCTTCCAGAGGATCACCTGGGAGGCCTCGTCGAAAACGCAGTTGTCCAAGTCCAGCACCTGGAAGTCCTTGCTGGTGCTGAACACGCAGCACAGGTCCCGCCAGTAGGAGAGCTTCTGGTTGTAGCTGCGGGAAGACAGACACCGCGCCACGCCCGTGGCGGCATTCAACTCGGGACATTCTCAGAACAGGCAGGTCACCGCTCCCAAACCCCTCCATGCTGACAGGCACCCAGGCCTGAACACGGAGAGGTGCAGCCAGGTAAACTGAGTCAACGTGGCTCAGGGAGAGCAGACCCTGGGGCCACAGCAAAGGGATCGAATCCCATTGGAGCCACTGGTGAGCTATGTGACCCGTGAACGCGACTCAGTCTATTCTGCCTCCATTTCCTCCTCTTTGAAGGGATAACACTTGATTTTTATGAGCAAAGGTTGGTGCTGGGTGATCCATCAGTGAACGGGGAATCGTATCATAAACATGACCATGCAGCCCTGGCTGACGGCTCTGTTAGTGGGAGCATCATCCCACACACCAAGAGGTTGTGGGTTCAATCCCCATCAGGGCGTATACTCAGGTTTCAGGTTTGATCACTGGCCGGGGTGTGTATGGGAGGCAATCAATCGATGTTTCTCTCACATCAATGTTTCTCCCTGTCTGTGTCTCCCTTCTCTCTGAGGTCAATGAATACATCCTCAGGTGAGGATTTAAAAAAAAACAACAAGCCCTAGCCAGTTGGGCTCAGTGGATAGAGCATCAGCCTGTGGACCGAAGGGTCCTGGGTTTGATTATGGTCAAGGGCACATGCCTGGGTTGTGGGATTGATCCCCAGGAGGGGGCCTGCAAGAGGCAGCCGATCCATGATTCTCTCTCATCATTGATGTTTCTCTCTCTCTCTCTCTCTCTCTCTCTCTCTCTCTCTCTCTCTCTCTCTCTCTCTCTCTCCCTTCCTCTCTGAAATCAATAATATATATATATTTTTTTAAACAGAAAACATGACTGTACAGACATACAATAAATAAGTCCTGGGGGTGTGATTGCAGCCTGACTGCAGTTAATAACAATGTAGTGCGCGTTTCCAGTTATAAGACAGTAGATCTTAAATGTCATTGTCACAAGACCAGGAAAATGCTGCAGTAGCTACGTATGGTGCCGGGCATTCACTAGACTTGTGATCACTTGACAACATAAAACGATGAATCACAATGCTGTGCCACTGAGACCAGGGTGACGGCACATGTCCATTCGCCTCCATTAAAATAAAATAAAAATTTAAACAAATGTGAAAGGTGGATGCGCGTGAGAGCTGAGGTGTGAGCTGGTGGCTGGTACCTGCTGACAGGCCACAACGTTAAAAACCAGCAGAGGCCCTGGCTGGTGTGGCTCAGCGGATAGAGCGTCGGCCTGCGGACTGAAGGGTCCCAGGTTCGATTCCGGTCAAGGGTATGTACCTTGGTTGCGGGCACATCCCCAGTAGGGGGTGTGCAGGAGGCAGCTGATGGATGTTTCTCTCTCATCGATGTTTCTAACTCTCTGTCCCTCCCCCTTCCTCTCTCTAAAATCAGTAAATAAATAAATAAAAAATGTAAAAAACACGTTTATCCACGTCTCTACAGATGGAAAACCTTCGGAAGTCACCGCTCCTGGTCGCAGCTAGCAAATTGGATTTTAAAAGCCACGTTTTGCCCTCACCTGTGTGGCTCAGTGGGTAGAGCGTTGGCCTGTGGTTCCTTCCATTCGGGTCAAGGGTAGGTACCTCGGTTGCAGGCTCCTCCCCACCGGGGCGCGTGCAGGAGGCAACCAATTGATGTGAGTTCTCTCAGTCTGTCCCTCTCTCTTCCACTCTCTCTCAAAAATCAGTGGGAAAAATATCCTCGGGTGAGGATTTAAAAAAATAAAAAAATAATAATGAAAGGCTAATATGCAAAATGTCCCCTCCGGAGTTTCACCGACAGGGAGTTTGATCACTTGCCATGACATGCACTGACCACCAGGGGGCGGCCGGGGACGAATGAAGGCCCTGCCGCCAGGCCTAGGGACCCTACCCTTAGGAATTTCTTACAAAAAAAGATAAAATCCACGTACACTGAGTGGCCAGATTATGATGATCTCTGAATGCATAATAACCCGGCCACCCAGTGTGTTTGTATCTCCAATGGGCACCAAAAGTATTCCAGACTTTTGCTGGAGATCAACCACCTATTTGCCCTGAGCTTTCTATCAGCCAGTGCAAAGGGGAAAAGTCATCAGGTGCATCATTTATAGTACTTTTGATATCAAACAAATGAGTTACTCAAGAGAAGTACACGGAGTGGCCAGATTAGTATGCGTTCAGACATCATCACCATCTGGCCACTCAGTGTATGTTGCAGTTGTTTTTTGTTTTTGTTTTTTTAATATATTTTATTGATTTTTCACAGAAAGGTAGGGAGAGGGAAAGAGAGCTAGAAACATCGATGAGAGAGAAACATTGATCAGCTGCCTCCTGCACACCCCCCACTGGGGATGTGCCCGCAACCAAGGTACATGCCCTTGACCGGAATCGAACCTGGGACCCTTGAGTCCGCAGACCGACGCTCTATCCACTGAGCAACACCGATTAGGGCTGTTGTTGTTGTTTTTAAGCACAAGAATATAAGGACCCATGAAATACCCAGTGGGGACGGCAGCAAGCGAGCCACAGACGTGGGGGTGCAGGACGGGGCGGGGCGGCCGGCTGTACTCACTCCAACACGCCTCCGCAGTCCTGGGAGAACACGTACTCTACGTTCAGGTGGAGGACCTGCAGGTTCTGGGCGTGCTGGAGGCAGCAGGCGTAGATCATGAGGTCGTCGGGGCTGGTGATGTAGACGTCGATGTCCTGGAACAGGCTCATCACCTGCGTGGCGAAGCCGGGGTCCTGGGTCTCGAACACGCTGCTGCACAGCTCCTGGAAGCTGATGAGCAGCTCGCCGCGGGCCGCCTGCTGGCTCAGGCCCCGCAGGCACGCCGTGACCTCCTCCCGCAGGTCCGCCGTCAGCGGGAAGCCCCAGGCCTCCTCCAGCAGGCCGGCCACGCGCTCCGTGGCGAACCCGAACAGGAACAGTGCCATCTGCACCAGGTAGAGGGGGGCCTCGGTCATGGCGGCCGTGACCAGCTGGGCGGCTCCCGATGCGGGGGTGCGGCGGCTCCTGGGGGGGCCTGAGCAGGTACCACAGGGCGGCGCAGAACTCCTGCACGAACTCGTGCGGGAACACCCAGCGGGTGCCGTTCTGGCGCAGGAGCCGCATCCTCACCCAGGCCAGGGCGTGCGCCTCGGACACCCCGTGGCGGCGCAGGTCCCACGGCTGGAAGGCGAACCTGCCCAGCCACGTGCCCTCGGCCGCCAGGGCGCACAGACACCGGAGCCGGCTCAGGCAGTGGCCCGGCGGCCAGCCCGTGCCCTCCGGCTGGAACACGCTGATGAGGAAGGAGGCGTAGAGGCACGTGGTGGTTTGCGGGTGCACGCGGAGGGGCCGGCGTCTCTGCAGCTGCTGCTTCAGACTGGTGCACACCAGCCAGCAGGCCAGCGGGTACTGTAACAGGACGAACACCGGGGTGTCTCTCACCACCCCGAAGGCCCGGGCGGCCTGCTCCCGGTCCGGGAAGAAGTGGGAGAAGTAGAGCCACTTCTGGTGGCCCGAGAAGCCGGGCAGGTGCACGAACACGGGGTGGCGCAGCAGGTAGTAGAACTTGCGGGTGACCTCCAGGCCCAGGGCCACGAGCAGCGAGGCCTCGGGCAGCAGCGCCCTCTGCAGGAGGCTCCGCAGCACCACGTGCACCGGCCGCGGCTGCTCCAAGTCGCTGCACACGTCGTAGTCCAGGTCCACGTCGACCTTCAGGTCCTCCAGGCCGTCGATGATGAACAGGATCTTCTCGGGCTGCGAGAAGACGTCGTGGATGGGCTCGGAGGCCGCGGGCCAGTCGGCGGCCAGGAGGTCGGCCAGGCTGGCCTGGGCCGTGTCGTTCAGCTCGGGGCAGCTGAGGAAGAAGACGAAGGTGAAGCGGCCCTTCCAGAGGCGGCCCGCGGCCCACTGCAGCATCGCCCTCCGCAGCAGCGTGGTCTTCCCGACCCCGTCCGCGCCGCCCACGGCCACGGTGACCGAGTGCTCGCCCGCCTCGTCGGCCGCAAACGCCGTGCTCAGCCGCTCGTATTCGGCCTTGGTGGACTCGGCGTACGCGCTCTCGGGCACGGCCAGGCACGTCTCGTGCTTCCACAGGTCAGAGAACTTCTTCTCCATGTGGCTTTTGTACGGGTTGATCTTATCTGGGGTCAGGGGGGCAGAATACAAGGCAATTTTATTTATTTTTTTAAAAAATATATTTTAGCCGAAACCGGTTTGGCTCAGTGGATAGAGCATCGACCTACGGACTGAAAGGTCCCAGGTTCGATTCCGGTCAAGGGCATGGACCTTGGTTGCAGGCACATCCCCAATAGGGGGTGTGCAGGAGGCGGCTGATCAATGTTTCTCTCTCATCGATGTTTCTAACTCTCTATCTCTCTCCCTTCCTCTCTGTAAAAAATCAATATATTTTAAAAATTATATATATATATATATATATATATATATATATATATATATATTATTGATTGGTTACAGAGAGGAAGGGAGAGGGAGAAAGAGTTAGAAACATCGGTGAGAGAGAAATATTGATCAGTTACAGAGAGGAAGGGAGAGGGAGAAAGAGTTAGAAACATCGGTGAGAGAGAAACATTGATCAGCCGCCTCCTGCACACCTCCTACTGGGGATGTGCCCTTGACCGGAATCGAACCTGGGACCTTTCAGTCCGCAGGTCGATGCTCTATCCACTGAGCCAAACGGGTTAGGGCTAAATTTATTTTTTTAAATATATATTTTTATTGATTTCAGGGAGGAATGGAGAGATAGAGACATCAATGATGAGAGACAATCATTGATTGGCTGCCTCCTGCACGCCCCCTACTAAGGATCAAGCCTGCAACCTGGGCATGTGCCCTTGACTGGAATTGAACCCGGGACACTTCAATCCGCAGGCCAATGGTCTATCCGCAGAGCTAAAGCAGCCGGGGCCTAAATTTATTTTTTTTAAAAAACTATTTTAAGCCTGGCCAGCGTGGCTCAGTAGGGTCATGCAGGAGGCAGCCAATAAATGTTTCTCATATTGATGCTTCTCTCTCTCTCCCTTCCTCTCTCTAAGAAACTCACTAAATATATCCTCTGGCAAGGATTTGAAAAACAAAAGTCCTTCCTATCAACCAGGAACAAAGCTCTCTGGAACTGGATGGACAGCCTTAACGGGTTTGGCTCAGTGGATAGAGTGTCGGCCTGTGGACTAAAGGGTCCCAGGTTCGGTTCCGGTCAAAGGCACGTACCTTGGTTGCAGGCACATCCCCAGTAGGAGGTGTGCAGGAGGCGGCTGATTGATGTTTCTCTCTCATCGATGTTTCTAACTCTCTGTCCCTCTCCCTTCCTCTCTGTAAAAAATCAATAAAATATATTTTTTTAAAAAGGATGGACAAGTGTCATATGGACTTCCCCTCGCAGACTCTAGTCCCAGGCCACCTCCTGGGACAGCATGGACATCTTGGGACTGAAAAATGGGGACACGACTGAGATAAACAGTCTGTCTCAGACACTAGCCACCGGCCAGCCACTACTGTCCCGAGTATGAGCGGAACTGCCTTGTCATTTTTCTACCACCGCCAAGTCTCCCCTCGTCCCATCACACATTCTCAATGGGAGGAGGGGTGACCATTATTCGAGGACGATATCACCTTTGTTACTGCGAGCTCCCAGAGATCCACCTTCATTGTTGTGAGCTGCCAGTACACGCCCCCCTCGGGTCCCACCCCTGCATCGCACACTTACTTTTTTATTTTAATTTCAGAGAGGAAGGGACAGGGAGAGAGAAAAACATCAGTGATGAGAGAGAATCATTGATTGGCTGCCTCCTGCACACCCCCTATTGGGGATCAAGCCTGCAACCCAGGCATGTGCCCTTGACCGGAATCGAACCTGGGACCCTTCAGTCCGCAGGCCGACGCTCTATCCACTGAGCCAAACTGGCTAGGGCCACACTTACTTCTGATCTCATCCTTGGCCTTGGCCCAGAGGTCTCGCCGATTGACCTGCTGAAACAGCCTCAGGGCGATTTCCCAGGCCTGTTTGCCTGGGTAGTGCCTGCACAGCAGTGTGGCCAGGTCGTCTCTGGAGGCCTTCTTCAGCTCTAGCCACGGGATCGGCCTGAGGTCAGATAGCGTGGGTTCTTGCTTGAGGAGCTCCTTAAATTTCCAGAACTCGTTCTTCTTCAGCTCCTTTAGGTACCACAGCAAGCAAACGTCAGAAAAAAAAGATTCAGCCATCGCATCCCAGGACTGTGAGCTCCGACTCCTCTCGGGAGGGCGGAGGGGAGGTGGAAATCTTCAAAAACAAGAAACAGGTGATTCCTGGGGAAGAATGAGGAGATTAGAGAGTTGAATCTCAGCCGTCGAAAGTAGCTTCAGTCTATTATTTACAATAGAGGCCCGGTGCACGAATTCATGCACAGGTGGGATCCCTCGGCCTGGCGGGCAATCAGGCCTGTCTCACCCAATCCAGGGGGAGGGACTGTGGGAGGTTGGCTGCGGGAGCGCTTTGACCACCAGGGGGCATTTCCTGTGTTGAGTGTCTGCCCCCTGGTGGTCAGTGTGTGTCACAGCAACCGGCCAACCAATCTTCAGTTGAGCCATCTTAAGGGTCACTTAGGCTTTTATATATATATACATAGCCAAGATATGGAACCAACCCAAGTGCCCACTGATAGACGATGGGATAAAGAAGATGTGGTGCAGTTCGGTGGCGGGGCTCAGTGGTTGAGCATCGACCTATGAACCCGGAGCTCACGGTTCGATTCCCGGTCAGGGCACATGCATGGGTTGTGGGCTCGATCCCCAGTGTGGGGTGTGCAAGAGGCAGCTGATCAATAACTCTCTCATCACTGATGTTTCTATCTCTTTCTCCCTCTCCCTTCCTCTCTGAAATCAATAAAAATATATTTGAAAAAAAGAGTGAGGAGAGAACCTCAAAGCACATTCAGGTCTTCCTCTAGTTTGGGAACTGTGCCTTCCTGTTACGATAGATTTATTGTGGCTAATATTTCAAAAGGAACAACTAGCAAACAAAGTCGCGATCATCAATAAAAGCCCGTGTGTCAAAAGTTGTAACTTGCACACCAGTGGCCATGACAGTGTTATTCACAACAGCCAAAAGGTGGGAACTTGAACCCAGCTCTTCATCCAGGATGAAGGAACACAAAATGTGGTCTATCCTGCCCTGGACTACCACTCAGCCACGAAAAGGGAATGAACTCTGACCCATGCCGCCACAGAGAAGCTTCAAGACATTATGCCAAGTACAGCTAGCCAGACACAAAGGGCTAAATCTTGTGTGATTCCAGTTACATGCGATACCCAGAATAGTCAAGCACAGAGGCAAAGTGGCATGGGGATGTGGGGGAGGGGAGAGGGGAGTTAGTGGCGAGTTGCAGTTGGGGGGATAAAAAAAAAGGTACTGGACATGATGGTGATGATGGTTGCATAACAGTGTAAATGCACTTAATGCAACTAAACTATACTCTTTGTTAAAATATCTTTTTATTTCTTCAGAGAGGAAGGACATGAGAGAGAGATAGAAGCATCAATGATGAGAGAGACTCATGGATCGGCTGCCTCCTGCATGCCCCACACTGGGGATTGAGCCCACAACCAGGGCATGTGCCCTGACTGGGAATCGAACCCTGACCTCCTGGTTCATCGGTCAACGCTCAATCACTGAGCCATGCCAGCCAGTCCTAAACTAAACTCTTAAAAGTGGTTAAAGTGAGGGGACAGGGGATGGAGGAGGATGAAGAGGGGAAGAGAGTCAAATATGTGGAGACAGGCGACCAGACTTTGGGTGCTGAGCACAGGATGGAATGAACAGATGATATTATAGAATTACACACCTGACACAAAATGTGATTAACCAGTGTCACTTCCATACATTCAATTTTAAAAATGGTCTATAGCAGTGGTCGGCAAACTGCAGCTCACGAGCCACATGCAGCTCTTCGGCCCCTTGAGTGTGGCTCTTCCACAAAATACCACGTGCGGGCGCGCACGTACAGTGCGATTGAAACTTTGTGGCCCATGCGCAGAAGTCGGTTTTCAGCTTCAAAAGAAATTTCAATTGTTGTACTGTTGATATTTGGCTCTGTTGCCTAATGAGTTTGCCGACCACTGGTGTACAGGCCCTGACAGGGTAGGCCAGTTGGTTAGAGCATCGTCCCAAGACAACAAGGTTGCGATTCCATCCCCAGTCAGGGCGCGTACAAGAAGCAACCAATGAATCCATGAATGAGTGGAACAACAAATCAGTGCTTCTCTCCCTCTCTCTCTCTCTCATAAGTAAATAGATAAATAAATAAATTTTAAAGGTTAAAATAGGAAACTGTTTTATGGGTATTTTATCACAATTAAAAAAAAAAAAAAAAACTTGTGCCCTAACTGGTGTGGCTCAGTGAATAGAGCGTCAGCCTGCAGACTGAAGGGTCCCAGGTTCGATTCCGGTCAAGGGCATGTACCTTGGTTGCGGGCACATCCCCAGTAGGAGGTGTGCAGGAGGCAGCTGATCGATGTTTCTCTCTCATCGACGTTTCTAGCTCTCTATCCCTCGCCCTTCCTCTCTGTAAAAAAACAATAAAGTATATTTTTAAAAAATAAAAAAACTTGTGTCATAGGCTTTTCTGTAAACATTGCTGCTTTTCTAGCTGAAATCCTCTCCTGAACACAGTGCGCCTGTGCCCTGAAGCCCTTTCAGATGCAGGCAGGTTAGCCCCCCGCCCTAACAGGGTCTAGACGTGGGCCACCCCCTGGAAACACGCTAACTACTCACCCACCGCCTGGGCACAGCCTGCCTCGGTCTCCACAACTCACAGCACCTGACCCACCTCCTCTCCTCGACCTCTGTGGCCATGCCCGACCGGCATCAGCCACAAATCCTCCACGTGTGGTTCAGGGCCGTGGTCGGCAAACTCATGAGTCAACAGAGCCAAATATCAGCAGCACAACGATTGAAATTTCTTTGGAGAGCCAAGTTTTTTAAACTTAAACTTCTTCTAACGCCACTTCTTCAAAATAGACTCGCCCAGGCCGTGGTATTTTATGGAAGAGCCATACTCAAGGGGCCAGAGAGCCGCATGTGGCTCGCGAGCTGCAGTTTGCCGACCACTGGTTTAGGGTAAATGAGGGCCCACTAGAACTTCCAGATGGCGAAAGATGAGGCGCCGGAAGCCAATCATCCATCTCAATGACCAAGACGGCAAGTCTCACACGTAACCCTCCCCTTTGCCCGCCTGCCCCGCCCTCTGCAATTCGCCCGAAACCTGGTTTCCATCTGTCTCCCCAGGTCCCATGAGAGTCTCAATCACAACCGAGAGACCAAGGCTAAGACTTTGACTTTGGAGATCTTCATCTCTCCTCCTTGGTTCCGAGAGCCAAGTTCCCCCAACGCTGTCTCTGATTCAATTTTGTTTTATTTTACTTATTTTTTAAAATTTATTGTTAGAGAGAGAGGAGAGATTTGTTGCTCCACTTATTTATACATTCATTGGTTGATTCTCGTATGTCCCCAGAGAATCAAACCTGCAACCTTGGCGTATGGAAGGACACTCTTAGCATCTGAGCTACCCAGCCAGGGCTCCGATTCCATGTGAGAAAACTAGGAAGCCTCAGTCCTGTTCTCTCACCTAGTTTGGCATTGGGAACGCGGAGGCTTCCAGAGAAGTGCTGGGAGCACCATCTCCCCGTGAATTTAAACGCTTTCCCCTTAGAGCATCCTTCCCACAACCAAGGGGCCGGACTTGGTTCTTTTGGGTGCCTGTTACCTCATTCTTTACGCACAACGGACCTGCAGTAAGGGCAGGGCAGGGCAGGGCAGAGAAAGAAAGAAAGAAAGAGAGAAAGAGAGAAAGAGAGAAAGAGAGAAAGAGAGAAAGAGAGAAAGAGAGAAAGGAGAAAGAGAGAAAGGGAGAAAGAGAGAGAGGGAGAAAGAGAGAAAGAGAGAAAGAGAGAGAGGGAGGGAGGGAGAAAGAGAGAAGAGAGAGAGAGAGGGAGGGAGGGAGGGAGGGAGGGAGGGAGGGAGGAAGGAAGGAAGGAAGGAAGGAAGGAAGGAAGGAAGGAAGGAAGGAAGGAAGGAAGAAAGAAAGAAAGAAAGGAAGGAAGGAAGGAAGGAAGGAAGGAAGGAAGGAAGGAAGGAAGGAAGGAAGGAAGGAAGGAAGGAAGGAAGGAAGGAAGGAAGAAGAAAGGAAGGAAGGAAGGAAGGAAGGAAGGAAGGAAGGAAGGAAGGAAGGAAGGAAGGAAGGAACGTCCGAAAGAAGACATCCTCACCCAATCCGGCGGCTGGTCCTCCAGGCTGGTCCTCCAGGCTGGTCCCCATCAGAGAGCATCTGTGGGTGCCAAGACTATAAGGCCTTGCCTGCCCTTTGATTGGCTGTGGAATCTCTCCCTCCCATTGGCCAGCGTGACTCTTGATTGACGAGGCTCAGAGGGTGATGTGAAAATGCTGTGTCTTGTTTCAGGTGGGAAGGATCTCCCCAGCATATCCCCTCGGCACTACCAATAGCCTCTCCCTCTCTGACCTCAGTAAGCTCTGGGCTTCAGCCAACAGTCTTCTCCTGCCTCCAATGGCCGACCACTCTGCTCATGACCTGAGGGCCTGCTTTCCCCATACTCCCAATCCCTGAGGAAGTTATCTTTCTTAAATATATATATAAATATATTTTATTGATCTCAGACAGGAAGAGAGAGGGAGAGAGAGAAATATCAATGGTGAGAGAGAATCATGGATCGGCCCCACACTGGGGATGGAGCCCACAACCCGGGCCTGTGCCCTGACCGGGAATCGAACCGTGACCTCCTGGGTCATAGGTGGACGCTCAACCACTGAGCCACGCGGGTCGGCGAGAAGTTACCTTGTACATCTCATAGCAGCACCCAGAACGCAGCCTTCGTGCATGAGGAGGATGTCAATGACTGACTATTCATGACTATTCAATGACTAGTCTTGGGTAAGGAGCTCTGGGTGGGAAGGGCAGAAGCTAGAATTTGCAAATGTCTTTTTTTTTTTTTTTTTTTTGTAATTGAGATAGGAACACTGAACATGAGATCTATACTCTTACCAAGATTTTTTTTTTTATTGATTGGTTGAGAGAGAGAAACATTGATTTGTTGTTCCACTTATTTATGCTTTCATTGGTTAATTCTTTCTTTTCCCCAATATATTTTTATTGATTTCAGAGAGGAAGGGAGAGAGAGAGAGAGATAGAAACATCAATGATGAGAAAGAATCATGGATTGGCTGCCTCCTGTACACCCGCCACTGGAAATCAAACCTGCAACCCAGGCATGTGCCCTTGACCAGGAATCAAACGGTGACCTCCTGGTACATAGGTCAACATTCAACCAATGAGCCATGGCCAGTGTGATTCAATGGTTAGGGCATTGGTCCGAGCACCGATGGGTCTCAGGTTCGATTCCCAACCAAGGGCACATACCTAGGTTGCACCCCAAAGGCAAGGGAGGCACTACCAATCACCTCTCACTCTCCCAATTCCTCCTTCTCCCCTCCCTCCCACTCTCTCTAAAAATCATTTGGGGGGGGGGGATATTTCAATGATTTTTTTAAAAGTTTTTTAATCATCACCCAAGGATATGTTTTTTATTGATTTTTAAAGAGAGAGAAAGAGAGAAACATCTATTGGTTGCCTCCGTATGTGCCCCGACTGGGGATTGAACCCAAAACCTCGGTATGTGCCCTGACCCAGAATCAAATCCACAACCTTTGATGTACAGGACAACACTCAGAGGAACTGAGCCCACCGGAGCTGATTCCAAATGTTTTTTTAGGCAAATTAGTCACCAACATTCAAAAGGATTAGATTTTACTATTGAGAGAGAATATTTTTTATCAGAGGAAAAGCACTTCAAGCTTTTCTTCAGTTTCAGGTGTCCAAGACCTTTCACATGTAAACACTGAGAATATTAACACTTACTTTGTTGTTGATCCTCACTGGAGGATATTTTCTCCATTGATCTTTTACAGAGAGGAAGGGAGAGGGATGGATAGTTAGAAACATCAAAGAGAGAGGAACATCGATCAGCTGCTTCCTGCACACTCCCTACTGGGGATGTGCCCACAACCAAGGTACACGCCCTTGACCGGAATCAAACCTGGGACCATTCAGTCTGCAGTCCGACGCTCTATCCACTGAGCCAAACCAGCTAGGGCAGGGCTCATTTTTAATAAGTAGGTGGGTGGGAAGAGATTAACCAAAGAACTTGTATGCATAACCATGGACACAGAGAATGGGGTGGTGAGGGCCTCAGGGGACAGGGGAGGGCTTGAAGGGGTCAGTGTGAGAACAAAAGGGGACATTTGTAATATCTCAACAATAAAGATAATTTTTTTAATTAATGTCATTTAAAACTAGCCCAAAAAATAAACCAAAAACAAAAACAAAAAAACTAAAACACACACACACACAACAACAACAAAAACCTAGTCTCATTACTTTTTTTAAAATATATTTTTATTGATATCAGAGAGGAAGGGAGAGGAAGTGAGAGATAGAAACATCAATGATGAGAGAGAATCATGGATCGGCTGCCTCCTGCACGCCCCCCACTGGGGATCCAGCCCACAACCCGGGCATGTGCCTTTGACCAGAATCAAACCCAGGACTCTTCAGTCCACAGGCCGAGGCTCTATCCACTGAGCCAAACCAGCCAGGCCATTTTAGAAGGATGAATAATGAGGACCGTTCTTCATTTCCATCCTAAATCTAATGGATTGACAGACATAATATTTAAGATCTAATGTAGAATGGATGCACGGCAATATTTTGTTCCTGTTAGTTTAAAAATAACTTCCATATACACTCTCTTCCTCTGTCCCCGGTAGTCTCTCCGTGACCTGAGAAAATCCCATCCTTTTCATCCACCTCTGAGGGGATGCGCTGCAGCCGGCAGGAAGGGGGTGAGGTGGGAGGAGCTACTTGCCCAACAAAGCCGGCTGGCTTGCTGGTCGACCTCACTCCACAGCTGCGCCCTCGAGCGAAGTAGCCAGAGGCCAGCGGCGGACTTAGCCCTGAGGGTGAGTCCCTCTGAGGGGGTCCGTTTCACTGTCAAATGTCCACGGAAGGTCCTGGGAAGGGAGGGACCTATCCATGCATCAGGTGCTGTCTGGGGCCACCTCAGGACCAGGCGTGGCGGGGACACCGAGGGAGGGAGGGAGGGACGCGGGGCCTCTGATGCGGGCGGTCGGCGGGACTCAGGCTCAGGACCAGGTGGGAGTAGAACCGGATCGTCCTTATCCTGAGTCAGGTCCCAGCTTGGCGGGCTCGGAGGTGGTGCGAGGCGTGGCCCCCACAGACTTCCCCGCCTCTCGGGGTCCGCGGTGGGTTTCCACCCATCCATTGGGGGGTGGGGAACGGGGACGGGCAGAGGGGAGACACAGAGGATTTTGGGGTCTCCGCCAGCACTGCCCAACTGGATCTACCAGGGGACCCCCAAATGTCGTTGTAAACTCATGTTCTAGCAGCCCCATAAGCAAAGGATAAGGAAAGCGACCCAGGCCAGGCTGGGTTGCTTAGTGGTTAGAGCGGCTGCCCGCCCTCCCAAGGGGCTCAGGTTCGATTCCCAACACATGGGGAGGCGTGGAGCCTAAAGAACAATGAAACGCTAACTTTCCCCTGACCGGCAAGCGCAGGGCCTCCAACAGGGAATGAATCTGGGGGCATCTGCAGGAGAGAGCCCCCGTCCTCTTTCTCTCTGGACATCTTCGGCTGCACGCATTCCCTGTGGCTAAGCCCCACGCCAATGGCCACCCGGTGAGACCCCGGGGCAGGGGAGAGACCCTCTCCCCACCTGCGCACAGCCCAGAGTGCACCCCGTCTGCTTCCCAACCAGCGGCTGCACCTGGGAAGGTCAGGGCTGGGAGCCCTTTCTGTTGGTCCTTAGACCGCATCCTCCTCGCCCAGGAGGTTGCAAATGTCTATCCTTTAAGGAGGAGGCGGCCCTGACTGGTGTGGCTCAGTGGATAGAGCATCGGCCTGCGGACTGAAGGGTCCCAGGTTCGATTCCGGTCAAGGGCATGTACCTTGGTTGCGGGCACATCCCCAGTAGGGGGTATGCAGGAGGCAGCTGATCGATGTTTCTCTCTCATCGATGTTTCTAACTCTCTCTCCCTCTCCCTTCCTCTCTGTGAAAAATCAATAAAATATATAAAAAAAAAAAAAAAAGGAGGTGTTGCAGGACCCAGGAGTCCCTCTCCCTCCTGCGAGGCTCACCGAGCCTGTTCTCCCCACCCCACCCCACCCCAGGCGGCCATGGCCCAGCAATTTAAGGAAGCCGCCCGCTGCCGCGTCTGCCTCATGTACTTGGAGGACCCGGTGAAGCTCAAGTGCGGCTTCGACTGCTGCCGCCGGTGCCTGCCCGCCCTGCCCAAGGCGCCGGACGGGGAGGGGGTGCTGTGCTTCAACTGCTCCCAGGTTTCTCGGAAGAAGCACATCAAGCCCAACAGGCTGCTGGGCAGGCTGGCGGCCAAGGTCAAGGAGATGGAGCCCCAGCTGACATCCATCCTGACGATGGACCCCAGGATTCGCAAGTTCCAGGGTGAGAGCTCTGGGTGCCCCGCCCGGCCCTGAGGGGAGGCAGCTTCGCAGAGGCCGTTGACCGGCGGGCCTCCCCTGGCGGCCAGCCCTGGAAGGTCCTTCTTTCCCAGCGCCTCCAGCCTGAGAGTCTACGTGACAACCAGCTGCAGGTTTTTAGGCAAATAGAACGCTGAGTCCGTCCTAGACCTGGGCTCCCCAATATTTCCAGTCGCCCCACTGGAGATGGGCACAGGGAGAAACCTGCTTTTGCGTAGACTGGATGTTACAGACACTGTGCCACTGAGAGCAGCTCTATCCGTGTCTTGTTATTGTTCATGTGTTTTTAAGACAATTTTTAAAAATATTGATTTCAGAGAGGAAAGGAGAGGAAGAGAGAGATAGGAACATCAATGATGAGAGAGACTCATGCATCGGCTGCCTCCTGCACGCCCCCCACTGGGGATGGAGCCTGCAACCTGGGCATGTGCCCTTGACTGGAATTGAACCCGGGACCCTTGGGTCTGCAGGCCGACTCTCTATCCACTGTGCCAAACTGGCTAGGGCAAGGAATTTTTTAAAAGTTTTAAATTACAGTGGACATGAAATAGCCGGTTTGGCTCAGTGGAAAGAGCATCGGCTTGGGAACCCTTCAGTCCCCGAGTTCAATTCCAATGAAAAATAAATTGGAAACATTTAAAAAGAGCCCCAGCCGGTGGGGCTCACTGAGGGCAGTGTCAGCCCAAGGGGCGGGGATTCAGAGTCGCGTCAAGGGCACCCACCTGGGCTGAGGGCTCCCTCCACCAACACTGTCCCGGCCCTTCTGAAGGCAGCCAGTCGACCTACATCAATGCCTCTCTCTCTCTCCCCACACCCCTCTCCTTCCCCCGTCCCCTCCCCTCGCTGCTTCCTCCCAACTTGCACTCTAAAAAGCAATGGAAAAAAGATCCTGGGGTGAGGATGAACACCAACAACCAAATTAAAACAGTGCGCCAAACAGGTGTGCGGGGTACCAATCCCCAGTAGGGGGTGGGCAGGCACAGCCAATGGATGCTTCTCTCATGGATAATTCTCTCCCTCTCCCTCTCCTTCTCACTCTCTCTAAAAACCAATAAAAACATTGGTTCTTCCATTTAAAAGGAAAGAAAGCAAACAACAAACGCCATTGGTCTGTCGGGGGCAGGGTTCATGTCCGAGGCTGCCCCGGCTCCCTGCGCAGGTCCTGTGAGGCCCGCTCTCCCCGCCCAGCCGAGCAGGCTCAGTCTGCTTCCGCCGCCCCATCGGGTCTGGGCCCAGGTTGCTGCTGAGGTTCTGACACATCCTAATGTCAGGACTCCAAGCATCTCCTGTTCCTTTTCATTGTAACTGCAGTAAAGCGCCGTGGCCTCGTCACCCACAGCAAGTGAGGAAGGTAACTGCATTTATAAAGAAGAGGTAAGCCCTCGCTGGTGTGGCTCAGTGGATAGAGCGTCGGCCTGCGGACTCAAGGGTCCCAGGTTCGATTCCCTGTCAGAGCACATGCCCAGGTTGTGGGCTCTGGCAGGAGGCAGCTGATCAATGATTGTCTGTCATCAATGATGTTTCTATCTCTTTCTCCCCCTTCTTTCTGAAGTCAATAAAAAAATATATCTTTAAAAGAGATAAAAGAGAGCTTTAATGTCAATATCGTTCTGCAAGAAATGAACTATTTTCCATCCTTTGAAATTCGTGAAAATCTGCATGATAATTTTTTTATTGATTTCAGAGCAGGAGAGAAACATCAATGAGAGTCATTGATCAGTGGCCCCCTGCCGGGCTGTATGATAATTCTGAGGTCTATTTTTCGTGTGTATTCCTTACTAAAGAGAAAAGAAGTCCCACCCAGCGGGCCTGGGTCAGTGGTTGGGAATCAACCTATGAACCAGTTCAGGGTTTGATTGCCAGTCAGGGCAGATTCGCAGGCTGTTGGCTTGGTCCCCCAGTAGGGGGCGTGCAGGAGGCAGTGATTCTCTCTCATCGATGTTTCTTCCTCTCTCTCATCGATGTTTCTTCCTCTCTCTCCTTTTCCCTTCCTCTCTGAAATCAATAAAAACAATTTTTTTGCCGAAACCGGTTTGGCTCAGTGGATAGAGCGTCAGCCTGCGGACTCAAGGGTCCCAGGTTCGATTCCGGTCAAGGGCATGTACCTTGGTTGCGGGCACATCCCCAGGAGGGGGTGTGCAAGAGGCAGCTGATCAACGTTTCTCTCTCATCGATGTTTCTAACTCTCTATCCCTCTCTCTTCCTCTCTGTAAAAAATCAATAAAATATATTAAAAAATTTTTTTTTGCCCAGCCCATGTGGCTCAGTGGTTGAGCGTTGACCTATGAGCCAGGATTCACAGTTCAATTCCCGGTCAGGGCACAGGCCTGGGTAGCAGGCTCCATCCCCTGAAGGGGGTGTGCAGGAAGCTGCCTATCCATGATTCTCTCTCATCATTGATGTTTCTCTCTCTCCCTCTCCCTTCCTCTCTGAAATCAATTACACACACACACACACACACACACACACACACACACGAGTGGCCAGATTATTACCATCTCTGAACGCATAATAACCTGGCCACTCAGTGTCTATCCTATATAATAAAAGGCTAATATGCAAATTGTCCTCTCAACCAGGAGTTCAACCAGCAGGCAGGCCGGCCAATCACCCATGTCCCCTTCCCTGGCCAGGGTGGCTGGACTCCACCCACACACGAATTCATGCACGGGGCCTCTAACATATGTGTGTGTGTGTGTGTGTGTGTGTGTGTGTGTGTGTGTGTGTGTGTGTGTGTTTAAAAAAAGGAGAGAGAAGAGAAGTCCTTACTCAAACAATTGAATCACTTAATGTCAAGAGAATACTTATCATCATTCCTCCTGTAGATACAATTCAATCCAATCTGGGGCCAGGGAAGTCTCCCCAGGGAAATGCCCGCGGCAGACAGGAAGGGGGGGCCTTGGCTGTGGCCAGGAAGGGGGCGGGGGCAGGGCCTGCACCTGCTGACTCCATCCTTCCTCTCTCCGCAGTGGACATGACCTTGGACCTGGACACCGCCCACAACTACCTCGTCATCTCGGAGGACCTGCGGCGGGTCCGCATCGGGGGTGACCCACAGGAGCGCCCGGCCCACCCCGGGAGATTCAACGACTCCCCCTGCGTCCTGGGCGCCCCCCGCTTCACCTCGGGCCGCCACTACTGGGAGGTGGACGTGGGGAGCAGCCGCGAGTGGAGCGTGGGCCTCTGCAGGGAGTCGGCGCCCCGGCAGGGCGAGGTGGTGCTGTCCGCCGAGCTGGGCTTCTGGACCGTGAGCTGCAGCGACGGCGACAAGTTCGTGGCGGGCACCCAGCCCCCCTTGGGGCTCCTGGTCCCGCCGCGCCTGCGCCGCCTGGGCCTCTTCCTGGACGTGGAGATGGGGACCTTCTCCTTCCATCACGCGGCCGACGGGTCCCACGTGTTCACATTCCCCGCCGTTCCGGCTGCGGAGCCGCTGCGCCCCTTCTTCGGGCCTGCGGGTTCCTCCGAGGATGGGGAGAGCTGGCTGGCCGTGTGTCCCTGAGTCCCTGCGGGGCCAGGGTCCCGGGGGGGGGGGGGGGCAGGGAAGCCCTGAGCTCGGGGACACGGACGCGGGCTACCTGCGTGCCTGCCCGGCCCCGCGCCCAAGTCCCGCAGCAGAACGTGGCCGGACCCGCCCGCCGCGCAGGAGTGAATTCCCTGGCGGGCAGCCGCCTCCCCACGCGCGGTGCCGTCACGGTGGTGCCGTCGGGACTTGTGTGTCTTATTCGCCAATAAATGTGTTCGCAACTTGCAGATCCGTTCCCAAACGCTTCGCTCTTATTTCTTTGAAGTTGGTGTGGAGAGGGGGCGAGAGGAAATAAAACGTGCGCTGTGCCCGCGGGCTCATGGGTTTTCTCTCCGATGCAGGACCCAGCCCCGTGGAAACCGGTGCAAACGGGTAAAACACGGGGGGGGGGGGGCAGTCAGTTACTCAGGTGGCTGCGCGCCTCCGGGGCCCGCGGCCCCAGGTCCATCCCCAGTGGGGGCCCGTCCCGGAGGCAACCCGATCCATGTCTCTCGCCCTCTCCAAAAGAGATAAGCAAATAGATAATGCGGACCCTGGGTGAGGATTAAAACTCACACGGAGCCCGGCTCGTGTGGCCCAGTGGGTGAGCATCGACCTAGGAACCAGGAGGTCCCGGGTTCGATTCCCGTCAAGGGCACCTGCCCGGGTTGCGGGCTCCATGCCAGTAGGGGGCGTGCAGGAGGCAGCCGATCCCTGAGTCCCTCTCACCAGGGGTGTTCCTCCCTCCCCCCCTCCCTGAAAGCAATCACCACGTTTAAGAAAACTCGGGGTGGAAAGCACGTGGGGAGGGCAGTGTGCTTGTCCCGGGGGCGGGGGTGTGGCTGCGAGTCCATTGCCTTCACTGACAAGCAGCCGCCCCGGCAGCGCGCCCACCGGAGCGGGGAGTCCCCGCCTCCGCACAGCGCGGGGCCGGGGCTGAGTTGCGGACTAAACGCGTGGAAGGGCTTCGCCTGCAGGAAGGAGCTGGGCACCAGCCGCGGAGGGAACCGGGCCGGCGGAGCGGGGCTGCGCTCCGGGCCTGCGAGCCCGGCAGTCGGAGTCCCTGCAGAAGCGCCCGGCACGCGAGACGCTGCGGCCGAGGCTCTGGAGCCGGCGTGGGGGGCAGGGCAGCCCCGGAGGGCGGGGGCGTGGGGGGCAGGGCAGCCCCGGAGGCGGGGGCGTGGGGGGCAGGGCAGCCCCGGAGGGCGGGGGCGTGGGGGGCAGGGCAGCCCCGGAGGCGGGGGCGTGGGGGGCAGGGCAGGCCCCGGAGGGCGGGGGCGTGGGGGGCAGCCCCCCGTGGGGGGAGGGGCGGGGGCGGGGGGGGTGGGGGGCAGGGCAGGCCAGGGCAGCCCCGGAGGGCGGGGGCGTGGGGGGGGGCGGAGGGCGGGGGGCCGGCCTCGGGCGCCCCCTGCTGGCTGCACGGCGCCCGGCCGGGTGCAGACCCTGAACCAGATGGACCCGGAGCCCCGCACCTCCAGCCGCCAGAACCGCACCCCCACGACCCTGCACAGCCTGTAAAGGCCGGGCGGCCTGGCCCAAGCCCGACATCTGAGCCGCGCGGGCCCGGGGGCGAATCGGAAGAAATAAAGGCGGCACGCGGAGCGGAAGTGAACCCGCGAGGCAGGTGGCCCTCCCACGTGCAGGGAGGCCCGGAGCTCAGGCCGCGGGCGCGGTGCTCGGACGGCGGCAGCTCCGTGGGAGCGGAGCCCGCAGCGCCGGGTCCCGCCCCCTCCCCGAGGCACACACGCGGAGGAGAAAGCCGCAGTTGGCTTTGTTTCTCTGCCTTCCCCACTTCTTTTAATATTGTGTTGATTTCAGAGAGCGGGAGGGAGCGCTTGTTATTGTCCTACTTGTTTTTATGAATACGTTTCAATTGATTGCAGAGGGAGAGGGAGAACCATGGATCAGCTGCCTCCTGCACGTCCCCCACTGGGGATGGAGCCCACAACCCAGGCATGTGCCCCCGACTGGGAATCGAACCTGGGACCCTTCAGTCCGCAGGCTGATGCTCTATCCACTGAGCCAACTGGCCAGGGCTGCTGTCCGTCCTACTTGTTACCGCATTCATTGGCTGCCTCTATGCGCCTGACCGGGGATAGAACCTGCAACCTTGGAGTAGAGGCTGACACCCACCGAGCTCCAGCCAGGGCCTCCGCTTCTTTCAAGGCCAGGAAGGCAGCGCCAGGCAAGCAGTGGCCTGGAGGCCCTCCTCCCCGCCTCCCCCACACTAGCCCCACCCACTTGGCAGCAGCCCCACTGCTCCCCAGGGACCTCACTCCCAGGACAGCACCAGGACGCACCTCCCGAGGCCCAGGAACCACTGTCCCAGCACCAAGCCCTGAAGCAGCCGCGTGAGGGCGCCACAGCCCATCCAACCAACCTGGTGGGACACGGGCCTCCCCCCACACCCGCTCCCTCTGCCGCCCCCGGGGGTCACGGCCACCCGCCAGCTCCGCCGCTCCCCCGCCTGTGACGTGCTCCACACCCGTCCCTCACCTGTGCCAGGTGTCCGCCGAGCGGCACGCCTGCCCGGCACCCACAGCCCACCCCACAGCTCCCGGGGGTCGGAAACCAGGGTGCTGCCCCACACCCTGGGCCTCAGGGCCAAGGGCCCCGGGAAGCCGGATGGGAACTGTGGGAGCCACGCCCATGAGAATTGCCATTTATTCCCGAAGTTGCCAAAATCATCACCAAGGATTCACCGAGGATGTGTGGGGAGGAGGCTCAACACTGATCAGGGGCCAGTCAGGAGCGGGAGGGGGACGGGGCCTGGTCCCTCCTTCTAATGCCACGGAGGCCCCTCTGGCCGCACCTCCCCGTCCCCCAGGTTTCTCGGGCGGTGGGGGAGGGGGAGGGGTGTAGTGTGAGTGGCCCCCGGAGGGAGGGCTGGGCCCGCGTCACATGCACTCACAACACTGGTGTCCCGGGAGCGGGTGGGCTGGCCGGGCCAAGCCCCCAGCCCGGCTTATAGGAGGAAGGGGTTAGTGTTGGGGGCCGGAGGGCCCGGGGGCAGGATGGGGGGCAGGCCTGGGCCCCCGCCCAGGGGAGAGATGTATGTCGGTGGCGCCCCCGGGACCGGGGGCCCGGGGCTGAGCCGGAGCTGGTTCAGGGTGAGCGTCGCAGGGGGTGCGGGCTGGAAGGGGTTGGTGACGGAGGGACCGGTGGCCGGGGCTCCTACAGGAGAAGAAAGGTGCAGAGCGCAGTCAGGGCCTGCCCGCGGGCGGGGCCCCCAGCACCCCTGCTCCTGCCATGGGAGGGGCCCCCAGCACCCCTGCTCCGAGGCCACTCACCGCTGGGCAGGAAGGGGTTGGAGGCCTTGGCTCCCGGGAGCGTGGGG
The DNA here is from genome assembly GCA_025583905.1 of Ia io. NCBI lineage: Eukaryota > Metazoa > Chordata > Mammalia > Chiroptera > Vespertilionidae > Ia > Ia io. Next base: position 50,454,341 of record JAJQQW010000021.1, on the reverse strand, counting down.
CCCGGCCGAGTCACCAGCGAGTCCAGGTCCACGAGGGCTGCGTTGGGCCCCAGGAACGACTCCGGCGTCTTCCGTGTGGGCGGCGTGGGGGTCGGGGCAGCCTTGGGCGGGGGGCTCCCCACAGCCTCGGACAGAGAGCCCTCGACCCCGCTCATGTCGAAGGCCCCGGGGCTGCGGGCGGGCACCTCCCCGGCCAGCAGCTGCAGCTCCCCTGGGAGGGCAGAGGGCGCAGGTGGAGCGGCAGGACCAGGCCCAAACCGCGGCGGGGGGGGGGGGGGGGGGGGGGGGGGGGGGGGGGGGGCGGCGTCCGTTTGAGGGCCGTTTTAAAAGCTGACTTAGACCCCACTGGTGCTGAGACACACACACGGATGGCCAGGCCCCGAACATGCGGTCTGCGGCTGGGTGTGATCTCAGGGCGCCCTGGGGGGGGGGACGGGGGGGGGGGGACGCGGGGCGCCAAAGTGCTTCACTGCCAGCAGGACCACAGGGGCCTGGGGGGTTGGGGGGGGGACAGACACCCTGCCTCCTGGCGAGAGCCCCCGTCACACAGACAAACCCAAACCCGGAGACTGAGTGTGGGAACATGGGCTACCCGCCCGGCGGTCCTGGCCCGGGCAGGGGCGGGGGCAGGTGAGGGGGCTGCGCAGGGCACACACGGAGGCACGTGAGGAGGGCCGGCGGGGCAGGGAGGCCAGAGGCCGGCGTGGGGAGCTCGAGGAAGGCACCTCTTTCCGCTGCTGTCCCCCTTTCCTCCAAGCCGGAAATCCGAACACTTAGCATATGAGGGTTTTGTTACACAGGACGGGCACGGCCTGGCCAGGGCTGCACACCCACCAACTGACCCTGCTGGGCGGGTCTCGGGAGCAGGCACGGGGTGGGGGACACGGGGTGGGGCGGGCGCTCACCTGTGCTGCTCCCTGAGGTCGGCAGGGCTGTGCGTAGTCGGTCAAAGTCGGAGAACTCGTCAGGCTCTGCATCGAAGCCCCCGACCACTATGGGGGTCACAGGGCCACGGGCTCAGGATGTAGCCCTGCCTCCCCTCCCTGCACAGGGATCAGGGGGCGGCTCTTCCCTCGAAACTCTGCCCCGCCCCACAGCCGCCCCGTACCTGCAGTGCCCGCCTCGCGCCCGCCCCGCACCTGCAGTGCCCGCCTCGCGCCCGCCCCGCACCTGCAGTGCCGTTGGTGCTGGGCTTGGCCGGTGACCCGCCCCAGGGGTCCGAGAAGGCCGGGGCTGGGGCCCAGGGGTCAGCAGCTGGGGGTCCACCAACCAGGGCCCCACCTGGTGAGAAGGAGGCGCGTGAGGGGCTGGGGCCCACCTGTGGCAGATGGGGGTTGGTCTCCTCGAATCTGTAGCTCCAGGCCCTTGCCCACACCCCTCGGCGCCAGGCCCAGCCCCTCCCCTCACCAGGTTCCGTGTCCGCCAGGGAAGGCCTCCCGCCCACCAGCCGCCGTGCCCTCCCGGCCGCCCTTGCCCCTCCACTAGGCTCTCATCGGAGCTATCTCACGCCCAGGACTGCCAGGGACCTGGGCTGGCACTCACCGTCTGAGCTCCCCCACGGGTCAGGGGCGGGCCCCTCTCCAGCTGCAGGGGCCTGGGTCCCACCCCAAGGGTCAGCTGGGGGCCCCGCAGGGGCAGCAGGCCTCCAGGGGTCCCCGGAGGCCGGGGTAGGGGCCGGACCACCCCAGGGGTCAGCAGCTGGAGGAACAGGAGGTCCCCCCCAAGGGTCCGAGGCAGGGGTGGCTGTGGGGATGGCAGTGGCCATGGGGGCTGGGCCCCCCCAGGGGTCTGAAGCCGTTGGAGGAGCCGGGGCCGTAAAGACATCAGCGAGATCCATGAGGGACGACTGCAGAGAAAGGGGTGAGGGGTGAGCAGGACAGGACCGAGGGGGAGACAGCACAGGGTGGCATCCAGAGACAGGGGGACGAGGCCCGCACCCCCGATCCTGGTACCTGAGCCCAGCACCCGGTCGTCCCCACACCCTTCCCTGGGCCCCCCCCGCCCCCCGTGCCCACCGCGGCCCCTGCAAAAACGAGACAGCGGCCAAAGACGCGCAGGCAGGGCTGTCCTCACACCCTGCACCAAGCCGCTGATGGGGGTACCGCGTACACCTGGCCTAGCTAGCACCACCCGCTCCAGGCGTCCCAGCGCTGACTCCCCTCCCCCAGGCTCCCGGCCCGCCTGTCTCTGGGATGTGGAGGTGACCACCCCCTCAGGATGCAAGCAGCACAGAGGCCCGAGGCCGGATGCTGAGCTGTGCGGGAGCACCGGCCCCCCGCCAGCCAGGCGCTAGGCCGCCCCTCACCGGCCGGGCTCTGTCCCCACCTGGGGAACCAGGACCAGCCTCCTGACCCACAGCCACAGCATTGCTGTGAAGACACCGGGGACACCCACAGTGCGAGGCTGGGACAGGCAGCGGGACGCATCCCCAGGCACCCAGGGCAGGGTCCGCACCCCCCTCCCCCCTCTCCCCCCTCCCCTCCCTCCTCCCCACACTCACCTCCTCCTGACCCCCGGTCTCCCGCTTGCTCTCCTCTATGGCCATCTGCAGCCTCAGGTCATCCCCACGGCGGATCCGCTCCTCCTGTTTGGGCCACGAAGGCAGGCGGCAGGAGGTCAGTCTGAGTGACCAGACACCCGAACCCCCTCCCGCCCAGACAAAGGTGACCGAAACTTAAAATGGGATGCGGACGACACGGATGGGGGGACGGTGGCGGCGGGAAGGCGGGCGGAGGACTGTTCGGAGGGTGGGAGGCACAGGTCTGCAGGGAGGAGATGAGGCCCGGCTGCCGTGAGGGAGAGGCCTCACTGTCTGTCTGTCTGACACCTGAGCGGGCGTCACGGGGCTCCGTCCCACAGGTCCACAGCCACCGATGCTGCGGTGCCAGCGTGCCAGCGAGGGAGGGCCGGGCGGGCCCTGGGGAGGGTCAGAGGTGGGGCGGGGAGGCCCAGGGCCTGCGGGCGGGCGGGAGGCTCTCTGACCTTATCGTGCTCCTCTCGGCTCAAACTAAGGGCCAGCTGGAGCTGGACGTCATCCTCGGGGCCGCAGGACGGGGGCTGGGGGAGAGACAGTGTGAGGGCGGGCGGGGGGGGGGGGGCGGGGAAGGGGGGGGGAGAGAGAGAGAGAGAGAGAGAGAGAGAGAAGGCCTACACAGAGACACGAGAGACTAAGGTACAGATAGAGAAAGACAGAGACAAAGCTAAACACAGAGAAACGGTCCCCAAACTGGGGAGGGGCGGGGAGAGCCAGAGCAGAACAAGCCTCCAGGATGAGGAGGGGAAGGAAGGAGACGGGAGGGAGGGAGGGAGGGGAGAAGGGAGGGGAGAAGGGAAGGAAGGGAAGGGAGGGAAGGGAGCCCCAGGACGGAGGGATGGAGATAGCAGAGCAAGGGCCCAGGGTGAGCAGAGACAGAGAGACAGCAGGCCTCGGAGAGGACAGAGGGCAGAGGGCAGAGGGCGGAGGGCGGGGGGGCATGGAGATGGGATGGCAGAACAAAAGTCAAACCCTGCGGCCACGCCCACCGCACGCCAGGCCCTGGTACCTGGTCCGCCTCCTCCTTGCTCATGGCCAAGGCCAGCTGCAGCTGCAGCTCCTCCTCCCCGCTGCTCTGCGGCCACGCCTGCTCGGCCTCGGGCGGGCCCCCTGAGCCCACTGCTGCGGATGAGGCTGGGGAAGGGGTGGCCAGTGAGACAGAGAAGACGGGGAGCCCCAGAGCCCGGCCTCCTGCTTCCAGCCCAGCCGCCCCCAAAGCCCATCTGGGGCCCAGACCCCAGGCTCCCTAGGAGTGGGGGAGGACAGGCCAGGGAAGGACAGCCCTGCGGAGGAGGGGGGACTTGGGGAACCTCTGTGCACACCCCAGGGGGCCAGGCCTCGCTGTCCAGGGCTGGCTGACAGCTCAGGACCGGGGGCATTTGGGAGTCATGGATGAAGGAAGGATGGAGAGACGGGAGGGGCTGAGGGGAAGACACCGTGAGGCTGGGGCAGGGGACACGGAGCTGAGGCGACCAGGCCACCCTGCCCTCCCCCAGCCCGAGGCTGAGCTGTGGAGAAGCAGAGGCGCCAGGGCAGCTGCGCCCCACTAGGAGCTCCGGGTGGTCAGCCCCCTGCCAGGGTGCTCCTGGCCCCCCCTCACCGTGCCCAGGGCTCAGTCAGCAAACTGGGCCCGCTGGCCCAGCCCTCGTCTGCCCATAAGCCAAGGAAGGGTTTCATTGTTTCAGTGGTTGGGAGAAAAAAATCAAAAGATGAATAATATCTCACGTCCCTGAGAAAAGCTCACACAACCGAAACTTTAAGGTCTGACACTCACGCCTATGCCTGCCTGCGCCTGCGCCTGCGAGGGGCCAGAGGCGGCCCTGAGGGCAAAGCGGCTGCTGAGAGCCCTCCTCCCCCTGCCTGGAGCGTCCCAGGCATGTCCCTGACCTCCAAGCGGTTGCTGGTCCCCACCCCCCCGCCCCGTGGCCTGGGCACACGTGTCCCTGACCTCCGAGTGGGTGCTGGTCCCCCCGTGGCCTGGCACACGTGTTCCTGACCTCCGAGTGGGTACTGGATCCCCGTGGCCTGGCACACGTGTCCCTGACCTCCGAGTGGGTGTTGGTCCCCATGGCCTGGCACACGTGTCCCTGACCCCCGAGTGGATGCTGGTCCCCGTGGCCTGGGCACACGTGTCCCTGACCTCCGAGCGGGTGCTGGCGGAGAGCAATGTGACAGGCCCGAGCAGAGCGCCCAGCCCTCCCAACATGCCCGGTTCTGCGGGCAGGCGGGCAGGGGTCACAGCTCCCGGGCATCTGGTCCTTCCCGCAGGCCCGGGCGCCTCCGCCTCCTGTCACTGCTCACCAAGACTCCTCTGCACCCTGCTGTCCACTGACACAACCCCCCATTGCCTGGAACTGCCCGGCCCCTCGGGTCCCCGGGCCCCGCCAGGTCACCATCCCGGCGACATGAACCGAGTCTGTGCCTGGTGCCCCTGCGCGGACACCGCCATGTCTGCAGTGACCCCGTCTGCCCGGGACATACCCCTTCCCCCAGTGGTCAAACGGGAAGCTCCCGGGATGGGGCCCTCCACTGGGGGACACACGCAGACGCCCCAGTGCCTCTGTCCCCAATGCTGGTCACCACCCCAAACTGAGCTCGCTCACCCCACCGCCAACCTCAAGTTCAACAGCGGGTTCTGCCTCCAGCTGCTCCCCGCCACCGCTGGGCTGTGCCTCACCCAGCCTCCGGGCCACCTGCTCCTCCCAGGCCAGGCTGCACGGAGCGCATGCACGCCCCCCCGGGGCTGTCCCTGACCACGGGGCTGGGAGCCTCTCCCCTCTGGCGGCATGCTCCCCTCCTGGGCACTGACACTGGCAGACAGCACTCCCCGCTCCGGGGCCCCGGCTGCACAGGGCACAGCTCAGCTGGCACCTGGGGGTGAGCGCAGGTGAGGGCAGGAGAGCGGGTGGCGGGCAGCGGAGACCAGCTCCGGGCCTCGGACACGCTCACCCGTGGCGGTCTGCGCCAGCTTCTCCTTGGTCTTGAGCGCGTGGGCCCGCTCCTCCCGCAGCCGGTCCTCGTCGCGCAGCAGGGCCACCAGCTGCTTGGCCTTCTCCCGCACGTTGACACCCTGGTCCTTGCCGTCGCGGTCCACGTACTGGAAGTCCTTGAGCGTCTGCACGGCGTACATGTTCTCCTTGCACTGCTGCGACACGCGCTCCGAGCCCGTCTTGATGAGGTACTCCATCAGCGTCATGGCCTGGGGGGGACACGGCGGTCACTCAGGTCCCAGCGCCAGCCCCGGGCCTGTCCACACGATGCTGGGCCACAGCCTGAGGGGACGGCGGCGCTGACCGTGCCCCCGCGGACCTGACCGCACGGGCCCGGAGCGACCGCGGCACCAGCACACCCCGCACGGCAGGGCCGACGGCCGCTCCAGAGCGGCGGGCGGCCAGCAGGAGGCTGGGCTGACGCCGGGGCACGGTGTCTGCCTGGGGTGACCGACGGCTGAACAGCCCTGTGAACGCGCTTCATGCCCCGAACTCCAGGCTGCACAGGGGTCGGCAGCCCCGGGAGCTACAGGCACGTCCCCAAGGGCGGCGGCCGCCACCCAGCCCGGGCCTCCCGGAGGCGGACCCAGCCGCTGCTGAGAGGCAATCTGAAGGGCACGGAGACGGGTGACTGCCGCCCATGCCAGGCCGTGTTCCCACCACCAGAACCCGTTCACAGACCCGAGCCAGACCGCCCGAGCACCCTGCGCCCCCACCGCCCCCTCCGCACTGCTTTCCCTACTGTCCCAGCACCACCTGCGCCCCCGCCCCTCCCCACCCTGCCCCCAGCCTTCTCTACGTCCCAGCACCCCCTGCGCCCCCACCGCCCCCTCCGCACTGCTTTCTCTACTGTCCCAGCACCCCCTGCGCCCCCGCCCCCTCCGCAATACCTCCCCTCCAGGCCTCCGCCTCTGTCGGTGGCTGGTTGGAGCGGCCACAATGCAAGTGTGAAACTTCACACCGACAGGCTGGGCAGCCACAGAGAGGGGGCCAGGGGGAGGAACAGCTTTGGTGCGGGGCGGGCCTCGGTAGTCCTGGGGCCCGCAGCTTGGAAAAGGGCCACCTTAGACGTGCAGGCCGTCCAGGGATGCCCAGAGCCCCGAACCCGCGCAGGAAGAGCTGGGGGAGGGCCTGGCACGGAGGCAGCCCTCGAACCTGTGACCTCCGCGGGAGCCAGACCGGCCTGGCCCGGCGTCCGTCCATCCCCAGGCGTGTCGCAGTGTTTGCCTCCGCTATCGGAGGTTAGTCTTTAACTGGCCCTCCAGGTGTTTGCGCGCTGGAGAGAGGGAAGGCAAGTCATACCCGGGAGGCGGGAGGCCGGCTCGGAACCTGCGGCCCTGCTCCCCACACGTGACACAGCCCCCCCCCTCCCCCCCCGGCGGAGGGCACCCCGCTCCCGCGTCATGGGACCCACAAGTGCCCGGAAGCGGCCTCGCCTTGTCCTGGGCGCACCCAGTGCGAACGAACCCTGACACTGTTCATTCCAGAGCTCGGCCGGGGACTTCGGGACTGTGTTGAAGACGGTGAACCCGGAAACGACCCAACCCCCCGCCAGGGCGACAGGCTCCGGGTCCGGGCACGCCGCCGCGTGGTCATCCGAATGGCTGCCACTCCCGTCAGCCTCCCCCACGGCGGGAGCGATGGGGGCTGGCATGAGAACCGCTGCGAGAAGCTCTAGGCCCATGGTCGGCACACTGCGGCTCTTTGGCCCCTTGAGTGTGGCTCTTCCCCAAAATACCACGGCCTGGGCGAGTCTATGTTGAAGAAGTGGCGTTAGGAGAAGTTTAAGTTTAAAAAATGTGGCTCTCCAAAGAAATGTCAATCGTTGTCTTGCTGCTATTTGGCTCTGTGGACTCATGAGTTTGCCGACCACTGGTCCAGGACAACCTCAGCGGACAGCGGACAGCGGGCAGGGCCGGTGCCGGGCGGTGGCCGCAGGTGCACACACACCTGAAGGAGCGAGCGGGCTGCACACGCCACCTGGCCTCAAAGGGAAGCGGGGACGTGCTGTACAAGCAGCAACGAGACAGTCCCGCCGTCCCCATCCCTCTGAAAGCAGCCGCCGAGCGCCGGGGCTCCAGAGGGGAAGCCCGCCAGCTTCCTGCCCCGCCCCCACAGCTGTGCCCCACAGGACAGACACACTGCTCGCCCAGAGGCCTGGCCTCATTCCGATAAAGTTTTATTTGCAAACAGGCAGGGGCCGGATTGGGCCCCTGGGCACTAGTTTGCTGCCCAGACCCCGCATTCCTGGGTCGGGCAGATGACACAGCCAAGTCAAGAGGGGGCTCTGGGGCTCCCCGCCCAGTGTCAGCACACCGGGGGCCCGAGCCTCGGTGCCTCGGTTTCCTCACCTGGAACATGGAGACGGGGAAAGTGCCTCCGCTGTTCCTGCCTCAGGCACTGGTCAGGGAGAGCCAGCGTCCGGGGCCTCGGGACTCCCGGTCTCGCACACGGCCATCCCTCCCTCCAGGCCGCAGCCCCGTCCCCGAGCTAGCTCCTGGCTTCTGCCTCCATGCCCGCCCCGGCCCTCTCGCCCCACACGCACAGGCCCCCTCTCGCCCTCTCTCACCCACACGCACAGGCCCCCTCTCGCCCCCTCTCACCTACACGCACAGGCCCCCTCGCCCACATGCACAGGCCCCCTCTCGCTCACACGCACAGGCCCCCTCGCCCACACGCACAGGCCCCCTCTCGCCCTCTCTCACCTACGCACACAGGCCCCCTCTCACCTACACGCACGGGCCCCCTCGCCCACACGCACAGGCCCCCTCTCGCCCACACGCACAGGCCCCCTCGCCCACACGCACAGGCCCCCTCTCGCCCTCTCTCACCTACACGCACAGGCCCCCTCGCCCACACGCACAGGCCCCCTCGCCCACACGCACAGGCCCCCCTCTCGCCCTCTCTCACCTACACGCACACGCCCACACGCACAGGCCCCCTCTCGCCCACACGCACAGGCCCCCTCTCGCCCACACGCACAGGCCCCCTCTCGCCCACACGCACAGGCCCCCTCTCGCCCACACGCACAGGCCCCCTCTCGCCCACACGCACGGGCCCCCTCGCCCACACGCACAGGCCCTCTCGCCCACACGCACATGCCCCTCGCCCACACGCACAGGCCCCCTCTCGCCCTCTCTCACCTACGCACACAGGCCCCCTCTCACCTACACGCACGGGCCCCCTCGCCCACACGCACAGGCCCCCTCTCGCCCACACGCACGGGCCCCCTCGCCCACACGCACAGGCCCCCTCTCGCCCACACGCACAGGCCCCCTCTCGCCCACACGCACGGGCCCCCTCTCGCCCACACGCACGGGCCCCCTCTCGCCCACACGCACGGGCCCCCTCGCCCACACGCACAGGCCCTCTCGCCCACACGCACAGGCTCGCCCGGAAATGATCAAAAACTGACTCAGCGACGAGTCAAGCGAGCTGCTGACCCAATCCCGGTCTGCCGGGCGGGCGGGCAGGGAACCAGCCACAGGAAGCAGTGAGATGCGCCCGGTAACCGCCACGTGGTCACCTGGCTGCACGCCCACCAACCGCGCTGCTCTGTGACGTGACCCCCAGGTGACCCCCAGGCCTCCGTCCACCTCAGCCCTGCCTCCAGAGGACAGAGCGCGGCCCGCGCAGGCCCAGGCGCGTCCACCATGGAGCAGGCCCGCACCCCAGGTTCCTGAAGGCGTGACGGCAGGAGGCCCCGCCGACACTCCTGGGCCGGACCCTCACCCGGAGGGAGGTCGGGGACTGGCCGAGCCCGCACGCCGGCAGGGGGGCCTGGCCGCCAGCCCAAGCCCCCGCCCTCGGCTGCTTCTTGACCCGGAGCAGCAAACGGGAGCCCAGCGAGCACTGCCGGTGGCCGGTCTGGCCCTGGGGAAGGGTGCGTGCGTGCACCGCTGGGCGGGTCAACAGGCCGCGCGCAGGGACGGCACTGCGGCCACACTTCTCCAAGTGACACGCTCACGCGTCCTGCGGCCCAGAAATCCCAATCCCACAGCGTGGCCAGCAGCCTGCCGAAGGCAGAGGTGTTTGTGCAGCTGGTCTCGCCAAGCAGGCCAGCCCCCACACAGGCTGCCACGCGCTTGTTTAAAAAGCGACAAGTCCTTTATGTCCCCACAGGCTCTCGTCCCTAGGACTCGGCCTCGTCTCCCTGTGAAGAGCGGGTGTAAACGGCGTACGGCCAAGCCACGCTCTAACGTACAGCTCTGGTTCCCAAGGGCATGTGGCCACGTAAGCGCCTGAGGTCTGTCCGTGGCCCCCAAGTCCCCGGTGCTCGGACGGACACAGACAGGGCCCCGCAGGAGGACAGAGGCTGCGGCCGCCGCTGCCCCGGCGGGAGGGAACTGGGGGAGGGGGGACTGACATGTTGACATGTTGCACCTGCTCAGGCCTCCCGGTGCGTGGCTCCTGGAAGGAGTGGCCACTTCTTCAAAAATAAATTAAAGTCAAAATCCTAAGACGTCACGTTTGTGGCCACCACGCAGTAAGAGCAACCTCTTACAGGAAGATGCAGGGTCGGCCGCAGCCTGTCCGGAGCACCCGCCCTCGCCCGCCCACGGGTCTGCGCGTGCCCCCCAGCGGGCACCGACCTTGTAGACGTGCCGCCAGTTCTTGCCGTGGTCGTTGAGCCGCTTCCAGATCATGCTCATGATCTCCGAGAAGGCGACGACGTTGTAGGTGAGGTCGGCGATCTCAGACATGAGCGAGCTAGACGGGCCCCAGGGGTCGTTGCTCGTGGCCTCGCGGACCTTGATCTCAGCCTCCGAGTAGTTGTGGACGATGTTTTTCATCTGGCGCCGCAGCGACGAGGTCGACATGGTGGCCGGTGGCACCAGGGGCGGGCCCCCCGGGTCGTGGGCAGAGGGGGCGACTGGAGGAGCGAGGCCACCGCAGGGTGGGCAGGTCACCGCATCTGAGGAGAGGAGGGGGGCTTGGAGACACACGCGGGGCCAGGCCGCCCGGCCCGAGCCCCTGCCCTCGTGGGCCCGACAGCCACGGGAAGGACGGGGTCCTCAGTGACCGCGGAGGCTCCAGCCCTGGTCCCCCTCCATTTCAGTCGCCCCGTCCATTTCGGTTCCTCAAACACGCCCAGCCCCTTCCTGCTGGGGCCCTGCTCACCGAGGCGAGCGAGCAGACAGACGGGCCCAGGGGACTACCACTCGGCGCTTCCTGGCCCGCCACCTGGTGGGCTGGGAACTCCCGCACCTCAGCTTTCTTCTCTGTGCAATGGGCTCCACTGGTACGTCGGAGCTGGCGGACCAGGGTGCGGGAGCAGGCTGCCCGCGTGGGCAGTGTCCTGAGCCGGTCCCCTGCCCTCCCTCTCCTTAGTCACGGGTCACTCCCACTCGCCCCAGGGCGCCGCTTCCCAGATCTTCAGCAGCCAGACACCACGGCCTCCGGCCTCCCTCCTCCCTCCTCCCTCCTCCCTCCGCTGGGAGGGCCTGGGGAGGGCCTCGCGGGTGCCCCTTGGCCTGTGACTGCTCGCATCTGCCTGACTCAGGGGCTAGGCCCCCACCAGCCCGGGGGCAGAGACCTGTCTGGACACTGCTTTTCCCATCAGAGCAGCTGGCCCGGAAGAGCCTTTCAATAAAGTGGAAGGAAGCGGGGGGTGGGGGGGGACACCTCTGGAGCAGGGTGGAGGGGCAGAACCCGGGGCAGACGCAGGGACACACAGGCAGGGACACAGGCGGAGGAGGCCAGGCCGAGGCGGAGGAGGCTGGGGGGAGAGATAAGGCATAAGGCACAGCCCTGGGCGGTCCTTGCCGGGAGCCAGAGTCCATTATCTCACTAGCACCTCAGGGCAGCCGCGTTCTCACAGGGGCCGGGCCGTGGAGGTTAAGTATTTCAGCCAAGGCCATGCGCTGGGCCGGCCTGGGCCCAGAAGTTGTACCTTCAAACGGAGACCAGGGTGGTGGGAAAGAGTCGAAGGGCGAGAATTGGGCAAACGGGACAATCCCTGAACCCGCGCCCGGCGCTGCTCTAAGTGCTGGACACACAGCAACTTGATGAATCCTCGCAAATCCGTGTCTCACGGGGCACCTCACAGAGGGGGGGAGGCTGGGGGGGGGGGACACCAAGGCCCATGGCGCTGACTCCCTCGCCCCAGGCCCCAGGCCCCAGGCCCCAGGCCCCAGGCCCCAGGGGGAGCAGCCTGGCTCCAGAGCAGGCTCTGACCACCACCATCCAGCGCTTCCGCAACCCGCCGCCACGACAGACACCGCTGAGCCCGCCCACGAGCCGAGGCCAGGCACTGGGGAGAGATGTGGAGAGCTGAAGAGAGACGGCCACGGCCGGGCACACCTGGCAGAGGATGTGGGAAGACTGAGGAGAGGAGTGAGAGGTGGGGAGAGAGGGAGAGAGGGGCAGAGGGCGGGCAGAGGGGCTACCCAGGCGCGGTGCCTCGGGCACAGAGCCCCGGAGAGGCAGAAAGGGAAAAGCAAAACGACAAAACGCAGCAGTGACCGGGGACTGACGAACGCGAGACGCGGAAAGCGGCACAGAACAGGGAGCAGAGGGAACCTGGGCCCGGATCCTGGCCATCTGCTCCCGCAACCTCGGCGGGGAGGCGGGAGGAGCCCCACCGGCAGGGCTGACGGCAGGCACATGCAGCGCTGGCCCGGCCACGGAGCGCCGGCGCCCGGCGCGCGGATGTCCTCAGAGGAAACCAAGCACTTCCCCAAGGGGGGCATCGGGAGACGCCCCCCCCGGCCCCCGACCCCGTGTGCTTACAGGGGACACACAACCCGCTCACTAAGGTCCACCCACGCTGCTTAGCCGGAGACTCAGCTCTTCAAAGAGTGGGAGAGCATCCTCCCATTGGATCGACAGAGGGTGGGGGGCAGGACAAAATTCTCCAGGGGGCCCCTCAAAATGACCGACATCTACATGGCAGGACAGAGACCCCGCAGCTTTCTCCCGGCCGGACAGCGCCGGGCTCGTCACCGGCACCCCCTCCGCCAGGCGCGCAGCGGCAAACACCCCAACGCCCCAGGCCCGGGCGCGGAGGCGGCGGGAGGCACACGGACATCACAGGCGAGCGAGAGCGGGCCTGGTTCCGGAGCCCGGATCGCCGGCCCCAGACTCGGGGCCTGGGGGAGGGGCCCGCGGCGCGAGGGCAGGGACAGGGACAGGGCAGGGACAGACACCTGGTGACCGAGGACACGGACGCCCGGAGAGACGCGAGCAGGAATCGTGCCCAGCAGACACGCAGACGCGCGGGCAGTGCTTTGTAAAACGGCGAACAGACACGGCGCGAGCAGGCCGAGGCGGTGACAGACAGACGCCGAGACGGAGACGCGGGCGGTGCGGGCCCACCCGGCGCCGAGACGCCACGGCCGCGGAGGCGACCGGGGACCGGCAGACGCCCGCGCCCCGGCCCGCGCTCACCTCGGCCCCCTCACGCCGGGCTCCGGGGGGTCATGTCGGGCAGCCCCCTGCCCCCGCTCGGCCTCGGTGTCGCGGGGCGCGCGCCGAGCCGCGGGCAGCGGAGGCGGGAACGCGCTCGGGCGGACGCGCGGACGCACGGAGGACCGCACGACGACGGCCCCGCCGCCCGGCGCCCTGGAGGGGCGCGGAGAGCCGGGCGGGGAAGGGGAGCCTCCAAGCGGACGGGAAGCAACCGAAAGAGGCGACGGACCGGAAGCGGAAGTGGCCGCGCGCCCCGCCCGGGGCCCACTACCGAGTCTGCGCGGCACCGGCTTCCTCCGCCCCACCCACCGGCAAAACGTCACTTCCGGCGCGCGAGGCCCGGTTGACAGGCTTCGCCAGCCTCAGTTCCGCCCGCCGCCAGCAGGGCCCCGGGGGGGGCGCGCAGCTCCCACCCCGCCGCCGCCGCCGCCGCCGCGCCCGGGCCCGGAAGGCGGGCCGCCCCCTCCGCCCAGCCTGGCGCCCGCGCAGGCCCGGCCCGGGGCCCCTCCTCTGGGCACACCCCGGGCGGAGAAGGCGGGTGCGCCCGGCGGGAGCCAAGGGCACCTGGGACCGTGGGAACACCGGGGTCACACACAGAGCAGCCCGTAGAGTAAAATACAACAAAATGTTTAATGAGCAAATTCGTCTTAGCAAATATGAAACCGCCACAGAGGAGGGGCAGGCCGCGGGGCTGGAGGAGAGAACAACTACGTTAAGAAACCGAGGGGAGGGCCAGAGGCCCAAGGGCTGGAGCTGCGGAGCTGGGAGGGGAGGGAGGGCAAAGGGCCGGACAACAAAATTCAAAATAGTTTGGCCATAAAATATAAACACGCTGTTCCTACAGTGGAAAAGGGGAGGGGGTGGGGTGTAAGGGAGGAGAGGCCGTCTTGGGGAGGGGCTGTGGGGTCCTACCCCACCCTGCCGTGCACCCCTCCCATCCAGACCCCTTCCCTCTGTGTCTGTGGGTGCGTGTGTGTGGGCCGTGTGCACACTTCCCCGTCCCCGTCCCGCCCCGCCCCCCACCCTTAATTGCTGCCATTCCAGTTGCTGCCGGCTGTCATTCGGCTGTCACTCCTCTGCCCATCGTCTTCGGAGGGGGAAAGAGGGAGGGGGCGTGGGGGAGTAGCCCCCAGCCAGCCCGGCCCCACCCACCCCGCCGCCTCTACCAGAAGTCCCGGCGGTGGTAAGAGTCGGGGTCACAGTATTTTGTGACAACCACTCTGTTGGCGAACTTGCGGCCTGTCAGGCCCTGCATGGCTTTCTGGCAGTCAAACACAGAGGTGAACTCCACGAAGATCTGCAGGAGGAGAGGCAGGTGAGAGGCCAGTCCCTGGAGGCGCTAGCTGGCTACTCAGCCCTCAGCCAGCACCCGCCCTAACCGGGACTCCCTGCAAGTGTGGGTCATTACCCACATGCCCTCCGGAACCCCAGGATCAAAGAGCAGGAGAGCACGGAGCAGAGGTGTGCAAGGGAGAAAACGAGGAGGCAGGCTCCCGGGGAAGAGGTCACATGTGTGACCTCCTCTGTACCAAGCGGACCCCAGTCACCCCCAGGGCCATGCTCTCCCCAGACAATGGATGAAGTAAGGGGAGCTCAGAAACTAGGCTTCACACCCAGGCAGACACAAAAGGAAAAGCTGAACTGTGACCTATTCAAGTGCCTACTGGCTTGAGCCACCAGTCTACAGAAGTGGAGGGGGGCCGCGCCGGGGTTCTGGTAGGCCCCTATCGCTTCAGCCATTAAAACGGCTTGCAAAAAAGGCGGCAGGGGATGCAGAACTGACCAATTATAAGCAAGTGTAAAACCAAGTTGCATGATTCCTGTTTGTGCCCTGAAATGAACGAACTTCGGAGACATTTCTGAGACCAGAGGGAAAGCCTGAGCACAGGCTGGGAGGCACGAGGATGGTTTTGTTAGTAACGGTATTGCAGTTCGTTCAGCAGTTCTCAACCAGGGCGCCTGCCCCAGACTGGAGATGTGTTTGGTTGTCACAGGGGCGTGTAGTGCTCCCAGGATCTGGTGGGTGGAGGCCCGGGATGGAGCTAAACATCTAACCACTCACAGCACAGACCCCAAAGCTAGCTGCCTCAGTGTCTCCGGTGAAACATGCCATCGCCTTTAGTCATTTCAGCAGAAAAGGGGGGCGGGGTGGGAGGCTGACTATAGACTTTACGAAGGAGAAGTTGTTGGCAACTGGAAGCTCCAATCTGAAACTGTGGTTATGTGCCACAACACAACCCAACATACTCCCTCACTCTGACAGTTTCTCTCTACTCGCACATGTTCGAAAAGAATAAAAATAAAGTTTAAAAACGAAACAGGCTGATCCCAGAGGTGAGGCAGGATCACTGGTTCCTCTGATGTTCAGTCCCCTCGTGGGCCAGGCTCCAGGCTCCATCCTAGTGCCGCTGACAGCACCAAGCATGCTCCTGTCCCAGGCTCTGCGCCTGCCCAGGACCCACCTGCCTGCAGCAAGAGCAGGGCCTCCTCAGGTGCCCACGGCCACCTCTGGGCCTGACGTTCCTATCTGAGCAGTGCCAGGGCCTGCGCCCTTCCCCGCAGTGACAGGCCTGCCTGCTCGAGTGCGGGAGAGGCACTCCTGGATCCCGGGGTGAGGCGCGCACCCTGCCCCCAGGGCACAGGGCTGGAGGTGACCGGACCCAGGGGGCTGGGAAACCAGGCCGGAGAATGTGACACCTGACCGCGTGGCCTGTGTCCTCCTGGGAAGGGCCAGGAGCTGCTGTGAGCGCTCTGGGGTAACCAGGGGAGTTCAGCGGGGTCGCTCAGAAGGGCACCCAGCACCGGGAGGTGAGTGTATACGAGTGGTGACTATTTTTAGCACTTTTCCCCCGCTGCGAGGACAAGGCCAAGCCACCTGCACACAAGGTCACACAGCAACCAGGCTCCGGCCACAGCAGTCCTGCACCCTTGCTGCCTGCATGGGCCCTGGGGGCCAGAGGAGGGTGTGCAGGAGACACGGGGAGAGGGGCGGGCAGAGGGGGGCGCACGCACCTTCCCGCAGCCGGGCACCTCGACGCCGTCCACAGGCCGGGGAATCTCGATGGACTTGACCAACCCGTACTTGCTGCACTCGTCCCGCACGTCCTCCACGATCTCCTCGTACTCCTCGTCGTCCAGCAGCTCCTCAGGCAGCACCATGTTCATGAGGCACAGCACCTCCGTGGGGTGGCCGCCCATCTGTACCTGCGAGCTCATCAGGCCCGGCACTTGCAGGGTCACGGGCGTCTGGTTGATGGTGCTCTGTGGGGTGCAGGCAGGGGTGTCACGGGCCGCCCCCCAGGGGCCACCCATCCCGGCACACCGAGCCCGGCCCCTTCCCGCCCCCCGGCCCCCAAGCCAATGGAAGATGACGTGCCGGGAGGCTCACCAGCGTGGCATTCTTGGCTCCCACACTCGCCCTCTGGACCAGCAGCTTCTTGTCCCCCAGCTGCATCCCGTTCAGCCCCGCGATGGCCTATGTGTGGAGGACGACGGGCGGGCGCAGGGGAGAGGTGTGGGTCAGGGCCCAGGAGCCCACCAGGCCCCCAACACCACAGAGGTGGGCATTGGTGGGGGGGAGGGGAAGGCAAAGGGCTGAGAGCTTGGAAAGCTGGCAGGGCCCTGAGGCCGGCGGCCTCCTCCCACCCATCCTGAGGGGAGACCTGAGCGGTAACACAGCAGGGAGGGGCCCGGGCTCACCTGGTCCGTGACGTTGATGTCCACGTACTCACAGAAGGCGTAGCCCTTGGAGAGCCCGGTGGCGCTGTCCTTGACCAGGTTGAAGGCCTTGAGAGGCCCGAACGATGTCAGCAGCTCCTTCACCTGTGGGGTGGCCGCGTCAGGGTGTGTCCAGCTGAAGGCGGGGGGTGGGGGGGGGGTGGCGGGGGCCTACCTGGTCATCGTTCAGGTAGTTGGGTAAGCCCCCGATGAACAGCTTGTGGGCAGAGTCCGGGACCACAGTGGACACCACTCCTGGGGGGAGGAGGAAGGGACAGACTTGGATGCCCACCAAGAGGTTGCCACCGAACCCTGGGGGAGGTGCAGGGAGAGGCCCGCCTTCCTCCCGGCCCGGTGACAGCTGACAATAGAAAACGCCTTGTCCCCAAGCCTGCCCCGCCTCCCAGGTACCGGGTGACACGCCAGCGTGATGCAGAGCACCGGCCCCGCCCAGGGGCCATGAAGACCGAGCTCACCCCCACCTGCTGCCTGCGGCTAGGGAACCCCACCCTCCTGACAGGGTCTCAATGACGAAAAGCCCCGTCTTCACCCTTCAACCTTCCCGCCATCTCCGGCCCGCCCCGGGCTCCTGCACGCCACGCAGCCCCCAGCCCCAGATGCTCTGGCCCCGGGCAAGTGCGACACTGGAGGGGTCTCTGTGCCTGTCCCTGAGGTGCCCGCCTCACTCAACACCGGCCCCGGCGCCCAGTGGGGCTGACACAGAAGGTCACGTGGGCTGAGTGGGTTGCACTGAACTCTGGCCCTGCCCCTGCCTCCCTCTGCAGCCCCCCACCGAGTAGCTGCCCCACCCCCTCCTGACCCTGGGCAGGTGAGCTGGGCTGGGGAACACACTGAGACAGGGCCACCGCACCCCTGGGAGGCTGCGCTCCTCCCACCCCCTGCAGAAGTGCTGGCACCAACCCAGCCACCCCGCACCACAGCCGAGCCTCAGACCCGCCCGTCCCAGGGGAGGAGCAGGGCATCCTGGGAGCTGGGGCCTCGTTCGAAAGTCCCCACAGGGCGGGCACCTGGGTCCCATTCAGTCTACACCTCAATGCTCTCCACAGCCTACCCACAGCACAACAGGGGTAAACTGAGGCACCAAGAGGGAGTGCGGGCTGAGTTCACACAGGCAGGCAGAAGGGGCTCCCAGGACCCACTCACCCAACCCCACAGCGAACTAAGGGCTTCCCCGACAGCGGGGGACCCGTCAGAGGCTACGTCACCGGCAGGGGAGGCAGAGCCGGTGACCCCCAGCCGTCGGCCCAGGGAAGCGAGGCGGGGCCCCCCCCCCCCCCCCAGCAGGCCCCCAGGGTTCAGGTCGGCCTGCAGCGCTGAGCGAGGCTCCGAGCCGCAGAGGGAGAAGGTGGCACCCAGCACGGAGGCCCGTGGATGGGACGATCTGCACACGCTATGTCCTTCACCCCGGACCTGAGGGGGCCTGGCCCGGAGGCCCTCCATGGCCACCGGACTCTGACGCCGGGAGCATGACCTCTCACGGTTCCATGGCCAGGACAGGGCAATGCCGCCTGGGACTCGGGCTGGTCTCAGCGCCCAAAACCAAGCCCCGACGTCTCCACCACCTGACATAAGGCCAGGCCAGGCCAGGCCTCCACG
This sequence comes from Ia io, assembly GCA_025583905.1. Classification (NCBI taxonomy): domain Eukaryota; kingdom Metazoa; phylum Chordata; class Mammalia; order Chiroptera; family Vespertilionidae; genus Ia; species Ia io. The sequence goes on along the minus strand of JAJQQW010000021.1, from coordinate 50,436,074 downwards.
CGCGCCTGCAGCTGCACCCGCACCTACTACCTGCCGCCTCCCCCCGACAACCAAGCGGTCGTTTCGGTGCCAGTGCCCTCCGCCTTCTGCCTCAGCAGGACCAGGCTGCCTGGTGACCGCTGGGCCTGGCGCAGGAGACCTTGGCCAAGAAGAGCGAGGGCGGAGCCCACAGGCAGGAGCCTCCCGAGGCAGTCGGACTCAGCCCTGACCCGCAGGGTGAGCCCAGCAGTGGGCGGAGTTCACAGCCGCGCTGAATTCACCCCCAAGGTCACGTGCCTTCGGCTGCGCGCACACCCGGGCTCTCCCTGCCCCGCCTTACGGACTCCACTCAGGACACCAGCACTGGACGGGGGCCGGCTTCAGGGGGCGCATTTACGGGTCCCCGCCCCCCTGACGCGCATCTAGCCTCAGGTCCATGCCCTTCTGCGGAGATGAGGAAGCCGCCTCCAGGGGCCTGAATTTTCCCCATCGAGAACGACTGCTGGCTCTGGCTGGTTTGGATAGAGCGTCGGCCTGCGGGCTGAAGGGTCCTAGGTTTGACTCCTGTCAAGGGCACGTGCCAGGTTTGCAGGCTTGATCCCCAGTGGGGGGTGTGCAGGAGGCACCAGATCAACGATTCTCATCATATCTCTCCCTTTCTCAAGTCAATAAAAATATACTTTAAATATGCTGACCTCCTGGCTCATAGGTCGCCGCTCAACCACTGAGACCCACACTGGCCCCAGGTGTCACTGGCCGGCCCTTGTACTGTAGGACTGTGTGACCCCAGCACCACACCAGCAGTGCCTGACACAGAAGCTGGGGGGGTGGGGGTGGGGGTGGGGGTGGGGGGGACCCTCCCCAATGATAACTGAGCAGGACCCATGGGTTTCCGGGGCAGAGCCTACCTGGGAGCGGCTCCCAGACGCTGACACTCAGAGGTCAGTGTGCGTTACACCTCATTTTCCAAAAAGTCAGGCCAACGAGTTACCCCAACGGCTGTGGGCAGCCCAGGAGCCGAGCGGGCACCCAGCCCGAGGTGCCGCCCTCTCAGAACCCACGTCGCCAGCACTCCGCAAAGCGAAGAGCTGACCGGTTTCTAAAGGCGCCCTCGGAGCCCAGCCTCAGCAGGCAGACCCACCGCCCCTCCGCCTGACCCCCAGGGCCGGCTCACCCCACGCCGAGCACACTCCTGCCAGCCCACCTCCTGGCAGCGACTCTGGCAGCCTGAGGCCCGAGGCCCGGCCCGGCCCCGCTGTTGCGGCAGCATGGCTCGGCTCCCCCGCCGCCCCGGGGCTCCCACAGGCCTGGGTCCTCCCTCACGCCCGCCTGTGGGCAAGTCCTGCCCGACTCCAACAGCCCCAGCTCATTCCATGGCGTGTGAACCGGCACGAACCCCACTGCCCGGCCTGGGGAGGTCAGGGCTCAGAGCGGGGGGCACACAGCCTCGGCCGCTGACGAAGGTGTGGTTGCTGCTGCTCTCTGACCAGCGCAGAGTGGAACCTTCCAGAGAGCAGACGGCCCTGCCCACACGGCGGGGCGCCGGCCCCAGGCCTGCTGCCACCTCCCAGCCGGGGGACGGTGCACTCGCTGCGGGACAGGGTGTGACACGGTGGAGATGTGGGGTTCCTGCCCGAGTCCACGGAAGAGACAAAACCGGGGAACACCTGGTGGTGGGCCCCAGGACCCACTGAAGCTTCACCTGTCACCAAGAAACCAGCTCAAACTGGCCAAATCCCGTTTCCAAGGAGATACCGCAAAGTCCTTGTAAGTCACGTGCGCCACATGCAGAGAACTGACCTCCAGTGCCGCCCGGAGCCAGAGCGGGACCGACCCACTCCACCCCCAAACCTTCCCCCCGGAAGGCGCTGCCCCGGGGAGGCCGCCGCTTCCCCTCGCCAGCCGCCCTTCCTCACCCTCAGCCCACCCCCCCCCCCCCGCGGCCCCCGGGAGGCCGGTCTGAGCCTCGCCTCCTGCCCTCCTGCCTCCTGCCCACAACAAAGCCCTTTCCCCCAGAAGCTGGCCTCGCAGGTGTTAGGGGTGGAAGGCTCGGAGGGGAACTGTGACAGAACAGTGACAGCTCGGAAAACACCAGGACCAGCAGAATCGGGAAACTGAAGCAGGCAGGCAAACAGCAGTTTGTGTCCACCCAGCAAATCCCGTCTTCCCTCACCAAGGCCACTAGAGAGGATGTGGGCTGCACATCTCCCCAGCCAGAGGGCGAATGGCCCAAGTCACCCCACTCCGGAGGCAGAGACCAGAAGTCCGCTCAGGGCCATGAAGAGGATGAGCCTCATTTTGATCCAAGCCTGAGCTGGACAATATTCTATCGATCCGCCCCAAAGGCCTCCCCAGCGCCGCCTTCAACGCCCTGGAAGTGACGACTGTGCACTCCCCTGCCTGCCCCCCCCCCAGCCATAGCCCCCCACCTCCAGGGCCCAGGAGACTTGCAACCGGGGAGCCAGGGGCAGTGGCAGCAGCAGCGCCTCCCAGGCTGACCCTGAACCTGTCCAGAACCCCGTTTCCTGAGGCCGCCCAGCCCCAGCTCCCCTGTGGCTTCCTCCACGCCCCCCACGCCCGTCCTTGCTGAGCTCCTGAGTCCGTGTCTGCCGTGGTCAGTAACTCGCTGCTTGGTCTCGATGGAGAGCTTTCCCTCCAGAGGACGAGAGCCGAGGCCCGTCTGCCCAGCAGCACCTCTGCGGTTTCACCACATCAGCCAGAGGCCAGGGCGTGAACCCCCGACGGCCCGCTCCTCCTCACCGGTGTCTCCAACACCCCCACTTCGCTTCACGTTAAAACAACAAAAACCCCCGACGTCCTAGAACTGTCTTCTGTGGGTGTGGCACGAGGCCCTGTGCATAACCGACTGCGCACACACTCACATGCACTCGCACACATGCACACTCATACACGCACACTCGTGTGCACGCACTCACACAAGCTCACTCGCAAACATGCACGCACTTGCATGCATGCACTCACATGCACATATGCAGACACACACACATATGCAGACACGCGCACACGCATGTTCACTCGCACACTCAAACACACGCTCTCATATACATGCCCGCACACTTACATGTATGGTCACACTCATATGCACGCACATGCACGCACACTTGCATGCACACGCAGGTACACACTCACGTGCACATGCATGCACACACATTCACATGCATACATGCATGCACGCACACTGCCCGGGGCCCCAGAGCTGGGCCCTCCCCCCCACGTGGGGCTGGGTCTTGGCCCCGCCCTGGCCAGCTGGGCTGTGCACCTCCAGCAGACAGCTCACCGCTGGCCCCGCTCGGAGGTCTGGGGGGCGGAGCACTCCCTCTGCTTCCCAAGCAGCCAGCGGGGCTGGGGCCGCGGGCCGGGAGCCCACTCACCAGGCACGTAGACGGAGGGGTTCTCCGACATGCCGGGCAGGGGCTGGTAGTCGTGAGGCCTGCGGATCTTCAGTGACTGGCCCTGGAAGATGATGCCGTCGAAGGCCATGGCCTGGGTGGTCTCGTCCACCGAGCGGAACTGAAGGAAACAGACCGGGTGGAGGGGCGGCTGAGCAGCCGGGGAACACCGCAGGAGCCCCCCACGCCAACAGGGCTGCCACGGAGCTGCAGCCGAAGCGGCGCCCACGACCCGCCCACCCCCTCACCTCCAAGAAGGCGAAGTTCTTGTCCTGGTTGATCTGCACAGCCAGGACGGGGTTGCCCGGGGCCTGAGTCAGCCCCCCGAGGCGCATCTGGGCGTTGAAGAAGTCCATCATGGCCTCCTGCAGAGGGAAGAGGAGACAGGGAGGGGCGGGGAAGGGGGTGGAGAGAGGAGGGGGAGGGTGAGAGAGGGAGACACAGAGGGTTTGGGGGGAAGGGGAAAGGATGGGGGGATAGTGGACCAGGGTGGGGACAGAGGTCAATAGTAGGAAAAGCGGAGGGGGATGAGAGTGGGGAGGGGCAGCAGAGGCGCCGAGGGCCAGGGGTGGGGCGCCCCAGGGGCCCAAAAGGGAAAGGAGAATTAGGGTTCAGGGTCAGATGCAGGAACGATGACCACAGGGGAAGAGGGAAAACAGAGGAGAGGAGACAGGACACGGACGAGAAAGAGACGGCCGGTGGCGAGGAAGAAGAGAACGACAGGAGAGTGGGAAAGCAGCGGCAGGCAGGAGCGGGGCCCGAGCGGCCCGAGTGGATAGAGTGGAAGGGAGGAGCAGAGAGACGGGGAGGACGGGGAGGGGAGCGCGGGAGGGGCGGGGGGGGAGGGAGGAGAGAAGAGTGATGTGGAGGGATCTGGCCCTGGAGTCGGGGGCTGGTTCATCAAATGTAGCAAAGTGCAGGTTGAGAAAGTCAGAATGGACCTTACTTGCCTTCGCCGACGGTAGCAAACTTTTTGTTGCTACGAGGGATCTCAGCCCCACAATATTTCACTTTAAAGAGAAATGGAAACAACTCTTTGATCTCGGGGTTCTCAGGGGTGCCACGGGAGGGGGTGGGGAGAGGGGGAGAGGAGCGTGGGGAAGGCGGGGAGGTCAGGGCCATCAAAAATAAAAGAGCAGCGACCACGGGAGGGAGGGAGAGGATGGGACAGGCGGCAGAGAACAGAGGGTGTCGGAAACTGAGGGCGTGCGTCTGTGTGTGTGTGTCGAGTCCCCCTCTCTGTCTCTCTCCACACGGACTCGGATGCGTGGATTCGTGGTTCGTAGGGAAGTTATGTGTGTGCTCGATCCATGGGTTTGGAGGAGGGTGGGGAGGGGAGACGGGTGAGGAGAGAGGAGGGAGGGAGGGCCACCCCCAGCCCGGCCCCTGGCTGGCTCAACTCCATCGTCCGTCTGGGAGGGGGCCGGGGGGTCTTGCAGGAACAGAGTCTGACCCGTGCAGGTAGGGGAGGGGTCGGAGGGGAGGGGAGGAGCAGGGGGAGGGGGAGGGGAGGGGCACGGCAAGGGGGGAGGCAGTACCTCAGTGATGCCGAAGGGGATGTTGCCCACGTAGAGGCGCCGGGCCTGTCTGGTCATCTGGCTCCCCACAACAGGCACCGGCGTCGGGGTCACAGCCAGGCCGTCCGGGGTCATGGTGGGGAGGAGGGCGGTGGCTGGAATCTGACCCGCAGCTTCAGGAAGGACGGGAAGGATCAGCGGGAGCAGGACCAGCCTGTACCCGGCTGCTCTATTGCCCCCCCCCAGTGCCCAGCCTCAGGGGGGCTCCCTGATGGGCCTGCCGCCTTAGGAGGCGGGTCTCCTGCAGGCGCCCGCTCCAGTGCGGGGCTACCGAGGGGTGCCGACCCCATTCCCGCCCCGAGTGGGGTGCCCCCAGCACCTGGCCCGCTGGAGCCCACCTTGCATGGCCTTGTACTGCATGGGGGTGATGTGCTCAAAGCCGGGCGGCGGCACGTCCCAGTATTTGCGGACCTTCTTCTTCTTCTCATGGCGAGGGGAGCGACTGGGGGGGGGGGGCGGGGGGAGAGCGGGCAGGCCCCCTCAGTGTGGCCACGGCGGGCTGCCGGCCCCCACACTCCCCTGGCTCCCCCCAGTAGCTCGCTCTCTCCGGAGGAAAGGGTCTGGGTCTGGGTCAGGTCGCGCCCGGCCTGGGGAGGGGCTGGTTTCGAGGCAGGTGCGTGGCCAGGGGGGGCAGGTGTGCGGGGCAGGTGGGGAGGGGGTGGCGGGGTGAAGGGGCAGGAAGAGCAGCTCACATCAATCCACCGTGCTCCTCCTTAGCGCCTCTGGTCAAAGGTTTGCTGGGGGCAGGAGGGAAAGGCATGGGGAGGGGTGACTGGGGGCCTTGTCTTCCCCACACACCACACCCCCGGGGCACAAAGGCCCTGCCGGCCCCCAAGCCCCACACCAGGAGAGGAAGGGAGGAGGGAGGAAGGCCAGCGGACCACTTCCCCGCTGGAGACTGAGCAGAGGGGCGGGATTCCCCACCGCCCCCCTCACGGAACGGGCAGAGAGCGCGCGGGGCACTGGGAGAGGGAGGAGGCGTTAGACACCGCGGCCCACGCCAAAGGGGGGGGTCCTGGCCTCTGAGGTCTCCCCTTCCGGGGGAGCACAGCCTCGGGCAGTCCCACAGGAGCTCAGAGGGTGAAGGGGTGGCCTAGAGTCAGGGGCGGGTGGGGCAGCCCCTCCCAAGGAAGACAGATCCCGCCCAGTGGGAGAGGAGCCAGAGCCAGGGCGCCCCACTCCGCCGCCCGCGCCGGCCCCCCCCGCCCAATCGGGGCCCAGCCTGGTACCTTCGTCGCCGCCGGTCCCGGGATGCGCTCCGCTGGTCCCGGTTGCGCCTGTCGCGGCTCCGGCTGCGGCGCTTGCGGTCGCGGCTGCGTGAGCGGCTGTGGCTGCGCTTCCGGTGCCGGTTCTCCTTGTCTCGCTCTGGGCAAGGGGGGGAGGATGAGCTGAGGGAGGACGCGCCCTGCCCGCCCACACACGGGGGCCATGCCCCAGCCCCAGGGAGGCCACCCCCACCGGGCCGGGGTGCGACCGAGGAGGGGAGTAGCAGGCTGCGGGTCCGAGGCCAGTCCAGGGGCCTGGACCCGGGGCGGGAGCCGGTTACCTGCGGGGACGGGCCTGGAGGTGCCCCCAGGGTGCAAGGTACCTGAGCTCAGGAGGAGCTGGGGAGCCAGAGAAGACAGAGGGGCTGGCGCCTGGTCCCCTCCAGGCTGAGGGCCTGGCCCCAGGGTCGTCCCTGGGAGGGGCAGGGCTAGAGGCTGGGGAACCAAGAGACCCAATGATGTTTCCCGGAGGGACCGGCGGCCCCTCAGGAGAGACGTCCCGTCACCAGGCGCACCCGCAGCCCCAGCCAGGCGCCCTCCCGAGGCCCCTCTTCCGGCCCCCGCAGACCTGAACCCCAGACCACCCCTGCCTCAAAGCCTAGTGCACAGCACGGGGGGCAGGCGTTTTCGCTGAACACCCAGGAGGTGGCACAGAGCTCCCTCCCCCCCTTGTTGGGGTCGGCGCCCGGGAGGGGAGCACACCCTCCCAGCAAGGCCACAGCGCCCTCTGCTCCCACACACCTCTCAGCCTCCGAGGGGTGCAGGCTGAACCCCGACCCAGGGAGCGCGAGCTCAGCCTTCTACTCAGCCCTGGACTGAGACACTGGCTCCTCCACCCCGTCCGCCCCTATCAACCCCCCGACAGCCCCCCCATCTTGCTCCTGGAGCTTGCGCACTCGGGGCAGGGGTGGCGTCAGTGGGCGTGGAAGTGGCCCTCGGCCTCACCCGCTGCTTGCCGTTACTTTCTGACGTAATTATGAATGTTTTGTGCCCGCACCTCAACTCCAGTCACTGACACGCGGGAAATAGGCACCTACGCAAGGGAGGACAGCAGTGAGCCCAGGGTGCGCCCCAAACCCAGGATCGGGCTAAACACACTGAGTGGCCAGGTGATGATGACCTCTGAGCGCATAATCACCTGGCCACTCACTGTGTACCCTATATAATAACAGGCTCATATGCAAATGGTCCCCTCGACCAGGAGTTCCACCAGCAGGCAGGCCGGCCAACCGCCCATGTCCCCTCCCCCTGGCCAGGCTGGCCAGACCCCACCCATGCACGAATTCATGCACCGGGCCTCGGGCCTCTAATGTACGTATAATATATATACACGCGTGTGTGTGTGTGTGTGTGTGTGTGTGAAAGATACACACACACACACACACACACACACACACACACACACTGAGTGGCCAGGTTATTATGCGTTCAGAGATCACTTGCCCTCAATCCTTACCACCGCTTTTGGGAAACCCTGCTGGGGCCCGTGTCACAGGGAAACTGAGGCACGGCGCTCCATGACTGGCCCGAAGGCCAGAGAGCAAGGAATCGGAGGAGCCGGGACGCTGGGGCGGCAGCAGGCCCCTCCCCGGCTCAGGCAGCGCCTCTGCCCGGGGCCTGGATGGGCCACTACCGGCTACGGGGTTACCTCCTGGACGGCAAAAAAGCACAAATGACCCAAAAAGTGGAAGCAAGAGGGAAGGGTCAGGCCGAGGCCTGGCAGCACTCAGGGACTCGGGCTCTGGCCAGCTTCCAGCCAGGGTCTGCCCGCCGCCCAGGCTCAGGCCCACCGTTGGCAGGGGCACCTGCGGCCCGGGAGGCGGGGCAGGACGTGGCTTCCTGCACACACAGGTGCACATGGTCGGTAGAGTGGGGAGGGGCTGGGCTCGGAGACAAAGACCCACAGACGGGCAGCACGTGGGCAGCGCGTCCCCCTGGGCCCGCGGACCCTGGGCGCAGGGAGCACGGGTGTGCGAGACGCTGTGGCCACCTGGCGGGGCGGGGCCCGGCCTCGGGTGGGTACCGGGCGGCAGCACGCGGGCGGCCCCACGGCCTTGCGGGCAGTCAGCTCTCCTGCTCGGCCCCTGGCGCAGCAGCAGCACCCCCCCACACACACGCGGGTTCCCCTCCCAGAGGCGCCGGGACGGCACGGCGTCTGAAAGCGCCTTCCCTTCCGGAGGGCGCCCCCTGCGAGCTGAAGGCCTCACCAGGCGGGATGCAGAGAAGCCCCCCTCCGGGGCATCCAATGTCCGCGACTCGGGCCGCACCTGCACCCACGTCACCCGCTCCCCTCGGCCCTGCCGCCCAGGCCCGGGAAGGCCCTCCCCGTCCTCCTCCGCGGGCTGAGGGCACCCCGGCCGCGCAGGCTGCCAGGCCCACCGCAGGGACCACCGCAGGGAGCGCGCAGGAGCCCCGAAGGCCGGGCACGCGCCCCTCCCCCCCGCAGCCCGTGCCCAGGGGCGCATGGCCACCCCACAGCAGACAAACAGCAGAACACGGGGAGCCGGGAGCCCTGCTCCGCCTGCGGGTCAGCGGGTCCCGCACAGAAACGCAGCCCGGGCGCTCGGTCCGCGGGCCCCCTCCCGGCGCGGGCCCCTCGCCCAGCCCCCTCACCCCGACTCGGGCTGGGCCCAAAGGGGCATCGGCCCCTCCTCCAGCCCCTCGCCCACCTGCCCGGGCCTGTGTCTCCGCTCCCGAACAGGTAATGAGACAAGGGGGCTTTCCCGACGTCTGACGGGCCTCCCAGCCCCAAATCCGGGGAGTCTTCAGCCGCCCGCCCCCCGGCACCCCGCGGGGCCGGGCCCCTCCTTCTCGGAGCCTGTCTCCCCGTCTCTGCGAGGGGGTGCTTACAGTCAGGGACCCCCCTCGGGCCGGACAAGACTTGGGCGTTTGTGTCTAGCGGGGGAGATGAGGGGCTAACACTCCACATGACCGCCCGCGTGCAAGCAAGACGTACGCGCGGGGCACAACACCTTTAAAAAAACACCAAAAACCCACAGGGCGCCCCTCTTTCAAGAGGCAACCCACGTCACACGCCGTGACCCGAGGTCCCCAACATCAGCGTGGGCCCCGGCGCGGCCTAGTCCGCAGGCCTCAGCACACGTGGCGGCCGCGGGGGGGAGGGAGAGCCGGTCCACGCCGCGGCCGTGCCCACGTGAAGGGGGGGGGGGGGGGCCCCACAACCGCCATTTTGGAACAAAGGGGGCGTGGAGAGACCCGAGCCGCGGACCCGGCCGGAAGCGGAAGTGCCTCGGCCGAGGAAAAGAGGGATCGCGGGGCCCGATGTATAAACGTGTGTACACACGCACTCTCCCCCCCGCCCCCCGGTTAGGAAAAATAGACCCGGAGGGGACACGCGGCGGGCCCTGGGCTGCGCCGCCTCCGCCGGGACTGAGCGCAGCGCAGAGCAGAGCACGGCGCGCATGCGTGCTGCCCCGCGCCCGCCGCCCCCTCCCCGGCCGCGCGCCCAGGCACGCCGGCGGTCACGTGAGCGAGGCGCGCGCCGCGGGACGGTGGGGGTGGGGGTGGGGGTGGCCGCGCGGCCCTGAGAGGAGGGGAAGCGAGGGGGAAAATGGCGGGGGGCACCGGGGAAGGCCAGGGCCCGCCCCGCCCGCCGCCCCGCGTCCCCGGCGCCCTCACCTTGCTTATTCTCGTTGAGCTGCCGCTCGAACTCGTCGAAGTCCGACATGCTGAGGCGGCCGCGTAGGGCCCTGTGCAGCTCTCACCTCGCCTTGCCGCCCGCCCGCTCTAGCCGCTTCGGCTACTTCCGCCGCTCGCTTCGGCTACTTCCGGCCGCCTCCGGCGCGCCGCCGCCTCCTGCCTAATCGAGCCCCGCCTGCCCCGCCCCGCCCCGGCTCCGCCCCTCGCCCCGCCCGCCCGCCCGCCGCGAGGTGCCCCTTCCCCAGAGCCTGGTCCCGAAGAGCGTCAGCTATTTGCGGACCGTAGAGGCAGGGATCGGGCGCAGCGGCTTCGGCTTATTCCGAAAACGCCCGAAGCGAGGGCTTTGCCGGGTTCTCAGGTTGTCGTAACTTTTCGGAAATTAGCTCGTCCACGTTCGGGTGCTTCCGTGGGTCCTCGCCTTCCTCTGCGTCCAGCGCCCCCCACCCCTGCCAAGGGTTCAAATTCTTCCGACAATTCAAACCGTCCGTCTTTGGCCGCTCCCGCACGGGCTCCCAGCTCTACTCCGCCGGCCCTGTCCAAACAGTCCGCAACTTCCGACAGGCCTAACCGTCCTGGGACTCAGCACTTCCCGAAGGTTCCCGGAGTTCACCCTCGGGCCGCGCCAGGGATTAAGCGGGATTCCAAGCTTCGGCTCTTTCCGGAGATTCCACTAGCTCACTCCTCCCCTCTCGTAGAACTTCGGCTCTTTCCGCCACCACCTCGGGGAAGGACGGCTTCGGCTTTTTCCGTCGGTGCTTCGGCTCCTTCCGGCGTCGGGAACCGAAAAGGGAGGGAGGACGGAGACAAGGTGGGTCAAGGGAAGGATCCGGGGAACGGGCGGCGTCCCGGACCCCCCCTGGCGCTCCAGGTGGGGGAGCGGAGGAAAAGAAAGGCCGAGCTCGTGAAAGGCTTAAGAAGGTGGCGCGAGACAAAAGCAGCCAGCGAGGTGACGGGTGCGCGCGGCTGCTGCGGAGGTTGGCAGCGCGGCTTCGTGCGCCTGCGCAGAGTGGACGCGTTGGGGCGCGAGATGGGCTTGTGCGCCTGCGTAGTAGTGGGTCCTAGGCGAGGCTGACCCGGGCCCTGGGAGGGAGACGGGTCCCAGAATCCTCAGTGCGCGTGCGCGAGACTTTCCCTTCCCCCAGCGAAAGTTCCGAATTCCTGACAGTTAGCGAGGCCGCCCTCTGCTGGTTGCCGTAGCAACCGTTTCAGCCCCGCGCCGTCCTGCCGCCGCGCAGGCGCAGCGGGCTGCGTAGAGGACACTCCGGGAGGCAGTCTTGCGTTACCGCCTCCCGGCCCAAGCCTCCTCTCGGAGGTTCCCCGTTTCCCCGGGGGCCGCCCCCGCTGGAGGTCACTGAGTCCCGCCTCTTGCCGCCGCGCCTCCGGCCGGACCGCCTTTTCCCCGGAGCACAGCTGCTGCTCCCCGCCCACCGCTGCCTCGGGGGGCTGATGACACCCTGTCTCCCCAACCTCCCGGTTTTCCGTCTGGCCGCCCGCTTCCTGGAACACCCCCCCCCCAAGGTCCTGTCACCGTCTCCGTGGCAACGGCCACCCCCTCCCAGGAAGAGGCCGGGGCCTAGTTTATTCCAAATTTTATCGTCTCTTTAATTTAAATTCTCTGAATAATTAATTCTCTGTCTCGCGTGGACTAGCGGGTGGTCCGGAATGCGGGTCCTCGGTCGGGGCTGGGGTCGGAGACCGGGTTATGTACAGTGGCCCCGCCCTTTTCCCGGAGGGAGGGCCCGGTGCGGGCGGGAGGGGAGGCGTGTGTAGCAAAGGGCAGGACCGGGCCCCTGGGAGCCTGGCTACGGGAGGAGGCCCCCAGCCCTGGGGATGGGAAGGATGCTGGGAACGTGGGGAGCAAGGAGGGCAGGGCTGGGTACCAGGGGCCTGGGGTGCGAGTGGGGGTCCGCAGGACGGGGAGGAGAGGCGCACGCAGAAGCACGCTGCCCGCCCCGGCCTGGCGAGGGGCACCCCGCTCGTGCACACCGGGCGGGGGAGGGGGGCCGGGCCGGGCATCACCGCTTGAAGCGGTAGGTGATGGGCAGCAGCAGCTTGCTCTTCTTGAGCGCCTGCACCTTCTTGAGCGTCTCGTCGTCCAGGGCCAGGAAGCAGCGGCGCGAGTACTCGAGCAGCCGCTCCTTGGACGGGTCGAACTCGCCCACCTCGGCCAGCTTCTCGGGCGCCACGATGAGCAGCTCGGCGATGGGCGTGGTCAGCGCCACGGTGTTGCGGTCCACGCGGTGGTGCTCGAAGGCCCGCGACATGCTCTTCAGCTTCTGGAAGGTGCCCAGGATCTTCTTGTAGCGGCAGAGCACGCCGTCCGCGTCCTTCACTGCAGGGCCGAGCGGGGGGCTGAGAGGCGGGCGTGGGGGGGCGGGGGCCCCAAACAGCGAAGGGGCGGAGGGAGACAGGAAGACGAGGGTGAGGAGCCCCATGCAGGACCGGCCAGAGCAAAATGGCAGAGGCGAAAGGGATTGGAGCAGGTGGGAGAAACGGGCAATTGGGAGGGAGGCCCCGGGGGGGGAGGAGGAGGAGGAGGAGCCGCCGCTCTAGAGCCGCCCGGAGGCCTGGGGGAGCTGGACCACAGGGTAAAGAACAGCCAGGACCACAGGCGGAGGCCGGGAGCCAGCAGAGGTCGGGTCTGCTCCACACAGCAACCCCCCCCCCCCACTTCGCCCCTGCGCCCCCTCACCCCGCTGCCTCTCCCGGGCCTTGGGCTTCCCGAAGCGCCTGCGGCCCGCGCCGCCCTTCGGCCTCTGCCGCCGCCTCTCCGCGTTGCTGCCTTCCTCGGAGGCCCCGCTGAGCGAGGAGGCGGCCGACTCGGGGTCCGAGGCCTCGCCCTCAGCCCGCCTGGGCCCCGGCTTCACCCGGCAGTGGTCCTCTGGAGAGAGGTGGGGAGACAGGCGCACGTGACCTTCAGGAACAGGAGGGAGGCGGCTGTCACATGACAGGTCCTGCCTAGATGGCTGGACACAGGGCGGTCAGCTGGGCTTTGGGGACAGAGTCGTGGTGGGGCTTGGTGGAGGATGCCCAGCTGACTCCTGAACTTGGTGGCGGGTCTCGGGGAAGTCTATGTGGGGTTCGGTTCCCACCCTGGACGAGGGTCTTTCCGGGGTCCTAATGGGACCTCCAGAAGAGTGCAGTCCAGCACCCTGAGGCAGGCAAGGCCTTGTTGGGGTGCGGGGTTAAGACGTGGAGCAAAATCTCAGGCTCGGGGTCAGGTGGGCTGGGCATGGCAGGCGCCTGCCTCCGCCTGCGGGAGGGAGAGCTGAGGCTCTGGGCAGGGCCCCCAGGAGGTCAGCTGGGGGGGCCCCGTGTTGGGGTTCCCCCTGGGCTCCTATGTTGTGGGGAGAGCAGGCCCGCTCAAGATGGTTCCAGAGCACAGGGGTCCCCAATAACATCCATCCTGGAAAAACGTGGGGGCTGAGTACGGGGGGGCGGGGGGCACAGGAGGAGTTCCCCAAATCACTACTAACAATAGCTGAGCGTCAACCTAGGAATCAGGAGGTCCCTGTTTGATCCCGGTCAGGGCACATACCTGGGTTGCGGGCTCGATCCCCAGTGGGATGTGCAGGAGGCAGCCGATCAGTGATTCTCTCTCATCATTAATGTTTCTCTCTCTCCCTCTCTCTGAAATCAATAAACATTTTAAACGATGAAAAGATTTGGCAAAGGAAAGCCCTGAGCACCTGGGGGAAGGGATGGGGCCCAGGGTCCTGCCGAGCCGCAGAAGCGGGAAGGAAGCTGTGGTCCCGGGGACCCCGGCCCTAAGCAGAAGGTAGAGAGGCCGGTCCCCGCTGGCCACCAGAGCATGAGTGTGGGGGGGAGGGTCGGAGCTGGGGCCTGGGCCCAGGAGCGGGTGGGGAGGGCGCTGCCCCGGGCCCTCACCTGCGTCCATGCGCGCCGAAGAGATGAACTTGTCCAGCTGACAGCGCAGGAAGTCCCTCTCCTCCTCCAGGTCCTCGATGCGCTTCTGCAGCCACGAGTTCCGCTCCAGGGCCATGTGCAGCTGCGCCCGCACGCCGCTCATCAGCGCCGCGGTGGGGGAGGCCGCCTCGGGGGGCTCTAGGGCAGCGGGCACCCTGGTCACACCCCGGCCTCAGGGCCCTGCACCCCCGCTGTGCCTCCCTGTCCCCCTCCCCCAGCTCACCCTCGAAGTTCCCCCGAGAGGGGCTCAGGCTGTAGAAGAGCTGGGGGTCCAGGTGGGGCGTCTCCTCCAGGGGGATGGAGAGCTCGAAGGCCTCATCGTCCTTCTTCACTGGAGAGAAGAGAAGGGGGGTCGGCCCAGGGAAGTGCCCCCCCTGGTCCCAGGCCCAACCCCGGGGAGAAGAGGGCGGGGTGGGGCAGGGCCCCAGCTTCCTCACGCGTCCTCCTCCGGCTGCTCCGGTCGTTCATGGCGCGGCCTCCCGCGGACCCGGGCCGCCGAGCACCTCAGAGACTCTGGACAGAAAGAGGACACCCCAGGAGGTGGGCTGTCTCCTCAGGACTGAGGGGGGCTGCTGGGTCTGATGGCGGGGGAACCCAGAGCCCCCGGGGCTGCTGAGGGAGGACCGCTCCACGGGCACCGGGGCAGGAGCGCGGGACCATGGAGGGGACATCCTGGCCAGGAGGGGTCACCCCGGGGCCGAGAGGTGCGTGGGGAGACGACCCCCAACTTCCAGGCCTGGGGTGGGGGTCCAGCCCACGCGCCTCCCCCGCACTCGCGGGAGCAAGCATGCCCCTTCCCCGTGGTGGGAGGCTGAGCGCGTGCGCAGTGCGGGGGAAGGTCACGCGTGGAGATGCGCCCCCGCCCTTTGTCCCGCGGGTGGGAGGAGGACGGAGGTGGCCAGAGGTCCCAACGTGGGGTGCGCCAGCCCGCCACCCGCAGCTGCCCGGGCCCCGCGCTCACCCACCCGCGCGCGGAATCCGGCCCGGGAACCGACCGCGGCGGCGGCGCCCATGCCCGGCGGCGGGGAGCGGAGGGAAGCGCCCACCCAGCGGCGGGGGCGGCGAGGCGGGCGGGGACGCACTCCGGATCCGCCGGTCGGCGCGCCTCCCCCGGCAGCCCGGGCCCAGGTGAGGACCGCCGATGCGGCGGAGACCGGGGCCGCACTTGCGCGATGGCCCCTTGCAGCCCCCGCCCCCGCCCTCCGCGAGGCCCGGGCAGGGAACGTCGTGAAATTCCCAATTCCTGGAGAGCCGCTGGCTCCGGGGTCCCCGGGTGGTGGCCGCGCACGGATCGGGCGGGGGAGAGTGGGGACAGTCAGGAAAGTTAGCGGCCGGGGAGGGGCCCCTGAAAGGACCCCCTG
This sequence comes from Ia io, assembly GCA_025583905.1. Classification (NCBI taxonomy): domain Eukaryota; kingdom Metazoa; phylum Chordata; class Mammalia; order Chiroptera; family Vespertilionidae; genus Ia; species Ia io. The sequence goes on along the minus strand of JAJQQW010000021.1, from coordinate 50,420,895 downwards.
AGGCCCACGGCCCCCAGATCCTGGGGAGGGAGTGCCCCTCCCTGCAAATAGGGGCCTGGAACCCCCACCCAGCCCCCGTGGGTGAGGACCGGCCCCGGCACGCGCAGACCTGGGTCGCGGCCGCTGCGGCTCCGGCTCAGTTTACTCACCTGTAAAGTGGGGCGGGTGCAGTGACGTCACACGCAAGCGCCCCGCCCCGCGCACGGCCACAGTCGGGGCTCGAGATGAAGGTCGGACACCGTTAGCCGCGGGTGCCACCGAAGTCAGGCCGCGGGAGGTTTCTCTCCCTCGGCGGCCGGCTTGTTCTTCCGCACAAAACGGGCCCCGCACAGCGCCCGCACCGAGCAGAGGCCCAGAAAGGTCCTGGAGAAGCAGGGCTTCATCCCGCGCCCGCTTCAGCTCCGCCCGCTCTCCTCCCCCGTTCGCCCGGGGGCTCCGAGCCCTGGGAGCGGTGCCAGCCCTCCGGGAGCACAGCGTGAGCCCTGCGGGGGGAGGACGAGATGGCGGCGGCGCCGCGGGGGCTGTGCCCGCTCCTACCCGCTCCCCGTTACAAATAAGCGCAGCCTCGCCCAAGCCCGGAGCGCCCTGGCCGTGTGGCTGGCTGGTTAGAGCGTCCTCCCCCGCGGGGCAGGGTCTGGGCTTCGTCCCCCGCCGGGCACATGCCCAGGTTTTGACCCCTGGTCGGGGCACACGCGGGAGGGAACAGATGCTCTCTCTAGGATCAATGAGAAACATATCTTCAGGTGAGGAGATTTTATTTGTTTATTTGTTTAATCCTCCCTCGAGGATATTTCCCCACTGGTGTTTAGAAAGAGTGGAAGAGAGGGAAAGACAGAAACATCGATGGGAGAGAAACACATGGATGGGTTGCCTCCTGCTCCAGCCCTGACCAGGGCCCAGCTGGGGAGGAGCCTGCAACCGAAGTACATGCCAGGCCGATGCTCTATCCACTGAGCTCACCAGCCAGGGCAGAATTTTTTTTTTTTTTTTTTTTTTTTTTAGTCCAAGGGAGGCATCTGCCCTCGATGGGTGTTTTTCACACCACAGGCCATGGGCGGAGAATTCAAGATAGTAGGATGGAGTCAGCCATTAACAAGTCCTGCATGAGCCCTGGCCGGCGGGCAGTTGGCTGGGCATCTGCCCGTCATGGAAAGGTTGCCTCTTGGACTTCCAGCCAGGACACAGGGCCTGGGGTTTCCGCTTGGCCACCGCCAGGGGGCACAGGAGGCAGCCACTGATGCCCTGCTCTCCCATTGATGGTTCACTCTCTCCCTCTCCCTTCTTCTCTCTCTCTCTCAAAATCAATTAAAAATCTTTTTAAGCCAAAACGGTTTGGCTCAGTGGATAGAGCGTCGGCCTGCGGACTGAAGGGTCCAAGGTTCGATTCCGGTCAAGGGCATGTACCTCGGTTGCAGGCACATCCCCAGTAGGAGGTGTGCAGGAGGCAGCTGATGGATGTTTCTCTCTCATCGATGTTTCTCTCTATCCCTCTCCCTTCCTCTCTGTAAAAAATCAATAAAATATGTTTTTTTTAAAAAAAATCTTTTTTAAAAGAAGTCATAGTCCCGGCTGGTGTGGCTCAGTGGCTGAGCGTGGACCTAGGAACCAGGAGGTCCCAGTTCGATCCCCAGTCAGGGCACATGCCTGGGTTGCGGGCTCCATCCCCAGTGTGGGGCGTGCAGGAGGCAGCCAATCCATGATTCTTTCTCATCATTGATGCTTCTCTCTCTCTCTCTCTCCCTCTCCCTTCCTCTCTGAAATCAATAAAGAGATATTTTAAAAATAAAAATAACTACCCTAACTGGTTTGGCTCAGTGGATAGAGCGTCAGCCTGCGAACTGAAGGGTCCCAGGTTCGATTCCGGTCAAGGGCACATGCCTGGGTTGTGAGCTCGATCCCCAGTGTGGGGCGTGCAGGAGGCAGCCAATCCATGATTCTCATTGATGTTTCTCTCTCTCTTCCTCTCTGAAATCAATAAAAAAATTGTATTATAGCCCTGACCGGTTTGGCTCAGTGGATAGAGCATCGGCTTGTGGACTCAAGGGTCCCAGGTTCGATTCCCGTCAAGGGTATGTACCTTGGTTGCAGGCACATCCCCAGTAGGGGGTGTGCAGGAGGCAGCTGATCGATGTTTCTCTCTCATCGATGTTTCTGACTCTCTATCCCTCTCCCTTCCTCTCTGTAAAAAAGCAATAAAATATATTTTAAAAAAAAATTGTATTATTTAAAAAAAACAACAACACTGCCTGTGACACGGGGCCGAGCACAGAGAGCCCCTTCCCCAGCCAGGCAAGCCAAGGCCCACGGGCCAGGCACTTCTGAGTCTCCCTGGCAGGCAGCGGGGTGGCCAAACCCGGTCCAAAAAGAAGCCTCTAGTGCTCATAGTAGAAAACGGGTTTATTGGGTGTCTACTCTCAGGCCCTGTCTGGGGGGGGGGGGGGGGGGGGGGGAGCAGGTCTGGAGCCCCGCCCCCAACATCCGCATGGAGGCCTCAGCAAAATGGAGTGGCTTCCCCATGGCCCCCAGCCACATCTGCAGGCCAGAGAATGTCCACGCCCAGCGGCCTCCCCCACGGCCACCCATGTCCCCCCAGGGCCCAGCCTGGCACAGCCCATGTCGCTGAGGCTGGAGGCTCCACTCTGAGGACTGAGGTCTCATTCCCGTCTTGTCTCCGAAACACGGGGACCCGAAGCGACCCCTCCGCAGCAGTTGGGTCTGTTTGCGTCCAGGGCCCCACGGCCCAGCCTCGGGTGCCCTCTGGGTGTCTGCGGACGACAGGAGTCCGGGCTCCCCCAGACGCCAAGGTTCCAGGGGGTGCCCTGCGGCCCGGCTCACCGGTGCTTCCACCGGGCGTGCTTCTGCAGCGTGTTCTGGTCCATAAACCGGCGCGGGCAGTGCGGGCACGGGAACGGGCGCTCCCCAGAGTGAACCCGGCTGTGCTGGGCCAGCTCGCCCGCCTCCCGGAACCGGCGCGGGCAGAGCGGGCAGCCGTGGGGCCGCCCCCCGCCGGCCCGGTGGATGGAGTGGTGCCGCGCCAGGTGGCTGGCCCTCTTGAACGCCTTCCCGCACGTGTCGCACTCGAAGGGCTTCACCTGCGAGTGCGTGATGCTGTGTCGCTGCAGGTAGGACATGTACTCGAACACGCGGGAGCACACGGGGCAGCTGTAGCCCTTTTTCTGAGCGGAAGTCCCGGCGGGCCCGGGCTGCCTCGGCGCCGCCGCCTCCTCCACCAGCGCGGTGTACGGGACGCCCTGGGTGTCAATGAGCAGGTAGCGGCTGGGCCTCGGGGGGGCGGAGGGCTGGGGGGGTCCTGTGGAGGAGGAAGGTCCGGGTTCTGGGGACCGGCCTGCCCCCGGGGGCGGGTCCTCCATGGCCTCTGCCGAGGGCAGCGCCGGGGGCTGAGGGCAGGGGGGCGGCAGCACCAGCATCCGGAGGGTGGCTGAGGCCTGGCGGTGGGAGAGAGGGCAGGTTACACGGAGGAGGGAAGCTGGGCCCCGGCTCCATCCTCTCCCTCTGGGGACCCGCCCGGACCCTGCGTCCTCCATCTCCTCCAGTCCCTGAGCCCCGGACCCTGCGAGCCTCCGGGAAGGCTCCCACGGCCTCCCTCCTGGAGAAGCCCCTGCTGTGGCCGGTCCACCACCCCCTGGCACACCAGGACCGGGCTGCTCCCCAGGCCACCGGGTGCCCCTCTCCGCTGCCACCCCACCCGTCAGCCCTCCCGGCCTCCCGGTCCCGCCTCTGCCGCTCCCGATCCCGCACACGCCACCCAGCAGCCCGTCTACCCCCCTGCACACCCACCCTTCTCCGAGGTGCCACCTCGGGGCCGGCCGCCGCGTGGCCACCTCCCTGCACCCCTCGGGCCGCTACCGCCGGGCTCGCCCGCGCGCGCCCATCCTCCCAGGTCCTCCTAGCCCCGCTCTCCCGGGGCCCCCCGCGCCCGGCGCCGGCCTCTTCGCCAGCTGTGGGCAGAGCCCGCGGAGCAGCCGCCCGCCCCGCCCCTCCGCCCGCCGCCTCCCGGCCCCCGTACCCGGTGCAGCAGCCTCTCGAGTCCGGGCGACTCCGGAATGGGCCCGGGCTACCCCCGCGGGGGCAGACGGCGGCGGGGCGGGGGGCCTCTGCGGGTCCCCCAGGGGCGGGCGGAGCCGCTAAGGGGACTGCGGACCGGGGGACCGAGAAGAGGGTCCTGGGGAGGGAGGAGAGCGGGGCGCTGGGGCCTCGGGAAAGTGCTCCGGCCAGAAACACACGCCGACAGAAAGGTTCCCAGGCGCCTACGGCCCGGCCTCCTGCGCAACGCGGCCGCCCCGCGCGCCAGACGCAAATGAGGACTCGAGCGTGCGGTGCGGAATGTTTATTGAGTACAGGGGGCGGGCGGGGCGGGAGGGCAGATACAGAAGGAGCCGTGCGTGCGCTCTGGGCAAGTCTCCCACGCGGACCACCATCCCCACTTCGGAGCAGAACGCCGGGGCTCGGAGAGAGCAAGTCCCTGGCACAGGCTCCCGCGCACAGCGGGGCTGGCACCGGCCGCGACTGGCTCCGGGCCCAGGGGGGGCAGCGCCTGGGCTCACATCACAGTCAGGGAGGAGGTGGGGGGGATGGAGGAAGGAATGACGGTTCTCCCTCGGGACAGACAGGGAAACTGAGGCCCGGGGTAAGGCACTAGCCTCAGCAGCGCCAGGGAGTGCGTGTGGTTGTGCCGCTGTGTGCGGGTCGGGCGCCGAGGCCAGGCGCCGGGTCTGGACTTAGTGGAGGCTCATGTGCTGCGCCAGCTCCGCGGCGTCCTGGAAGCGGCGCGGGCAGAGCGGGCAGGTGTGCGGCGGGCCGGCGCGGGCGCGGTGCGTGGCGCGGTGCCGGGACAGGTGGCTGGAGCGCTTGAAGGCCTTGCCGCAGGCGCCGCACGTGAAGGGCTTGAGGTCCGAGTGCGACACGCGGTGGCTCTGCAGCCGCAGGGGGCTGGCAAAGACGCGGCCGCACTCCGGGCAGTTGTAGCCCTTGCGAGGCGGGGGCTCTACCGGAGACGGCTCGCGGGGGGGCGGGCTCGGGGGCGGCTCCTCCGGCGGCGCCGTGTACGTGTAGGGGACCCCGTTGGCGTCGATGAGCAGGTGGGCCGGCGTCGGGGGTAGGGGCCCCGCCCCCGAGGAAGGAGTGGAAGACGGGCTGTCTGCCTTGGGGGACGGCGGGTCCATGGCCTCCGGCGAGGAGGAACGAGGGTGGGGCGGCCGCGGGGGCAGCAGCAGCATCTGGAGCGACAACTGGGGGCGACGGAAGGGGGAGAAGTTAGCCTCCCGGGGGCCGCGTGCCCCTCTCACTGCTGCACCCCTGCACCCCGACCCACCTCCCTGCAACAGACACTGCGTGCAGCAGCTCGCTCGGTGCCACGCCGCTGGGGACGCCGCCAGCGGAAAGCACCCCAGGCCCGCACCTGTTCCCGCGGGGCCCCCTCTAACCCCCGACCCCACAGAGGGCCAGTCCCGCCTTTCCCTACTCACCGCAGCCCGTCTCCGGCCACGGCTATTCCCCTTTACTTCTGGGCTCCTTTCATCTCAGGCCCGGGCCTTCGGGATTGGGGTGCAGGGTGCTCGCTCCCTCTTCCTCCCAGCCCCCAGGACCCCGCGGCAGCGCCTCTCCGCCTCCCGGGCCCCCCGGCCCCCCATCCCGCCAGGTGCGCTGGAAACCCTCCTATCTCCAGGGTCACCCGTCTCTCACCGTCCTCTCCAGCTACACCCCCGAGCCCCACTAACCTAGTTCCCCACTTTCCCCCGCGGCTCCTACACCCGCTCCCCCCTCAGCACCTCACGGCCCGCACGCCCTCGCCCCACTCCCTGCCCATCGTCGGCCCTTCGCGTCGGCGCCCGCGGGACCTGCGGCCCCTGCATCCGCCCACCCCACCGGGGGTCCCGCACACGTCCCCCTCCCCCTCCCGGTCAGCACCCCAGGCTCGGGAGTCCCCTTCCGAAACCACTCCGCCCAGCCCCCCGCGCCCTCCCTCCGGTGTGAAGCGGGCATCTTCACGCCTCTGCCCCTCGCCCCGCTATACCCAGCAGGGCCCTCCCCCCTCTTCCTCGGTGCATTCCGGGGTCCCCGAGCCCTTTCCTTTCGGCTGGCGCCTCCGTCCCCACCCCCACCCCCCGGCTCCGTCCGACGCCCCGCCCCACCCCCACCCGGGAGCGCCAGCCCCCTTCCCCGCCCCGCCCGGCTTTGCGCGGTCCTCGGGCCCGAGCGGGCTCCTCCCTCCGTCCCGGCCCCCGTACCCGGTGCGGCGGCCTCTCGGGTCCGGAGGAGCAGGCCGAGGTCCCGGGAGGCCCGGGTTCCCCTCGCGAGCGCCGGCGGCGACGGAACCAAGACTTCCGGGAGTTCCGGGCCGCCGGCGCCGGCGACGCGAGCGCAGGGGGCGCGGGCGTGGGGGCGCGGGGAGCGGCGGCGTCCCTGGGAAAGGGCGCCGGCTGGAAACGCGCGCTCTGGCACAAAGGTTCCGCCGCCCTACTGCCCGCCTTTGCCGAGCGCCCTGCCGCGGGGAGGGGGAAGTGGGGGCGCGGGAAGCACGGAAGCCCGCCCCCTGCTCCCCGACAGCCCCGACAGGAACCGTCCGGTCGCGGTGACAGTGATCGATTTATAAGCTGGGGTCAGGCGCGGTGAGTCTGCCCGAAGTTCCACTAGCAATGGGCGCGCCCAAGTTGTTCCCTTTCCACTGGGCGGTCCCCCTGCGCCCCTGCCCAACGGGAGGGACGTGTCTGTGGGCTGGGCCCATGGGGAGGCCGAGGACCCGAAGCCGGCCGCCGGTTCTGAGGTGGCAGAGCCGTTATTTTCCCACCAGCATGTGGGGAAACTGAGGCCCAGAGGTCGGACTTAGCCGGATGGAGGGGCGGGGCGCGGGGGGCACCTCCCACTGGGCAGGGAAGCCCGAGGCCCACGGGATGGCAGCTGCCCCGTCTCGATGGCACCGGGCACCGAGTGCAGTGGGCAGGGGGAGGCCGAGGCAGGGAGGCGGCGTGGGCAGGCGTGCGGAGGTCGCGCCGGGTGCGGGAGCTTTGGGGGACCCGGCCGCGGGCGGCGCACGCGAAGGGCTGGAGTGCGGGGTGCGATCGCGGAGGCGCCGCGGGTGCGGGAGACCCGACCGCGCTCGGGGCGCAGCAGTTAGACCCCCAGCTGCGCGGGAAGGGACGCAGTGGTGCCGGCGGCGGGTCCGCGGTTTGGGGGCGGCGCCGCGTGACACCCAGAAAGTGTGGGGGGGCAGGGGGGGCAGAGGGGAGAGGAGAGGCCTTGTTGTGGGGTCCAGCCCCGGGGAGCTGTCCAAAGAACTCCCCGCGATGCTGGAAACGGTCTGAATCCGCGCGCTGTCCAACGAGACAGCCACCAGCCACGTGGCGCTGTTGCGCACGAGGACCTGGAATTTAATTCATCTTCTTTTAAATCTAAAAAGCCGCTGGTGGCCGCCCTGGCCGGCTGCGCTCAGCGGGTAGAGGGTCAGATGCAGACCGAAGAGTCGAGGGTTCGATTCCCGGTCAGGGCACGTGCCGGGGTTGTGGGCTCCATCCCCAGTGTGGGGCTAGCAGGAGGCGGCCGATCCATGGTTCTCTCATGGATGTTTCTCTCTCTCCCCCTTCCTCTCTGAAATAAATAAGAATTATATTATAAAAATAAATAAAAAGCTGCACGTGGCTCCTGCCTGCCTGCCTTGGGGGGCTCTGCAGGCCAAACAGATTCCTAGACTTCGTAGCTCACGGATGACTCTTATCCTGACTGTATTTTGAAAGACAGGCCTTTGGACCTGCTGGGTTCTGTAAGGATGTTATGAAAGTCCATTTTCCCTGTGCCTTTCCACTGGTTTGGGGGTGGCTCGCCTTCGATTTCTACTGGACAGTGCTTTCCTGGAGGTGGGGACAGCGGAGACGGAGACGGAGGGGACACGCGGGGTTTAAAGGGGCAGCGACACCTCCTGTCCACACCAGGGCTCCTGGGCTTGGCACTGTGCCTGTAGGGTGTTGAGCACCCTCCCTGGCATCTACCCTCTGGACGTGAGTACTTCCCTCCCAACTCCCCTTCCCTCCTGACAACACACATGCCAAATGCCCCCCAGGGGTTAGCTTGCTCCTGGCCCAACCTGGCACCCCAATGGGAGGCTCCCGCCCAGATCCCTTTCCTGAGTTCCAGACCCACATACCCACCCCCACCCACCCCCAGGAATAGCAATGAGCACCTGAGCCCTGACCCTGGTGCCAGCCATTGCTGACTGCGCCTCAGCGCAGACCCACCAGGTAGTGGCCCCAAGATTACCTGTTGTATAGATGGGGGTGCGGGTGGGGGACAAGGCTTGGCGAGATCATGTGACTGGTCTGTGGTCACACAGCCACAGGTGGGGGAGCCAGGAGGGCACCTGCTCCGGCCTGACCCCTGAGTCGCGGCTGGTGACCTCCGACTGCAAGCGCCTCACTTCCCAGCCCCCCGCTGCCACCGCCCACTGCAGCTCCCAGCACCTCTGCCTCCTCCCGATCCTCTCTCCATGGCAATACTGCAGCACTGAAACACACACAGAGCCCTGGCCCATGTGGCTCAGTGGATACAGCATCGGCCTGCGGACTGAAGGGTCCCAGATTCTATTCCGGCCAAGGGCACATGCCGGGGTTGCAGGCTCGGTCCCCAGTGGGGGGCGTGCAGGAGGCAGCCCATCAGTGATTCTCTCTCATCATTGATGTTTCTATCTCTCTCTCCCTCTCCCATCCTCTCTGAAATCAATCCTATATAATAAAAGCCTAATATGCAAATTGTCCCCTCATCCGGGAGTTGGACCAGGGGGCGGGGCTGGCTGGCCAACCACCCTCGGCCCTTCCCCGGGGCCAGCCCAACTCTGGCCAGCAGCAGTGGCAGGCAGCAGGGGGAAGGGTGTCCCCAGTCGGCAGCCACTAGGGACCCTACCTGTGCATGGATTTCATGCACTGGGCCTCTAGTGAAAAAATAAATAAAAAAGAAACACACACACACACACACACACACACACACAATGATCGTTCCCGCTTTAAAACCCTCCCCCGCTGCATTTAGAACAAAGCCCAGAGCCCTCAGGCCCCGGGTGAACTGGTCCCATCACTACCTGCCCCCCCCACCACCCCACCACCACCAAACCTCTCAGGTCCCCAGAGATGTCCTGTTTGCTGTTCCCTTCACAGGGACGGGTCCTCTCAGCTCTCGGGCTGCGCGGATTGGGTCAGTGGTCAAGAAGGTGACGCCTGCTCTGGCCTGCCCGCCCGCCTGTGTGTTTCCTCCACTTCCGGTCACCTCCGTGCCTGCCTGGCTTGTTTACCGGCTTGCTGCTTTACTGCCCCCCTTTCCCGCGCTCCACCAAGGCCCGCCCAGCTCTGCCCCCGCCAACCTTCCGTCCTCCGGACCTGGCAAAGTCTGGGGAGCGGGTAGGGCCATGGTCGGCAAACTGTGGCTCGCGAGCCACATGAGGCTCTTTGGTCCCTTGAGTGCGGCTCTTCCACAAAATACCCCGGCCTGGGAGAGTCTATTTTGAAGAAGTGGCGTGAGAAGAAGTTTAAGTTTAAAAAATTTGGCTCTCAAAAGAAATTTCCATCGTTGTGCTGTTGATATTTGGCTCTGTTGACTAATGAGTTTGCCGACCACTGGGGTAGGGGCTCAGCTCAATATTGGTTACATGATGAATGAATGAATGAATGAATTGAATGAATGAGTGCAATCACCTCCTCCAAAAGTGAAGCATTATCTCTCCCCCCCAATACCTCCCCCCCCCCGCCGGCTTCTTTCCCAGGACATGATCATGAGGCCCCCACCATCCATCCACAGGAATCTGGGAGCACAAACGTCCTCGCCCCCCACACCTGCTCCCTCCCGAGGCCAGATGGGCACCAGGCTCTGTCCACACCTCAGGCGTTCTGAGCTCTGTGCTCCCCTCCACTCTGAGCCCGGGCTCTGGCCTGTTCCTCTCCTCTGCCTGGGCCCCTGGACCTGCCTTCTCCCTGGCCAGTGGCCTCCAGCTCCCCTCCCACGCTGACCCAACGCCTTTCTCACCCTGTTACATGGACCTGGTCATGGCCCCCGGTTCCCTCAAGACTAAGTCCCCTGCCCGGCCACATGGCTCAGTGGTTGGGCGCCGACCTATGGACCAGGAGGTCATGGTTTGATTCCTGGTCAGGGCACATGTCCAGGTTGTGGGCTTGATCCCCAGTGTGGGGCGTGCGGAGGGCAGCCAATCAGTGATTCTCATCATTGATGTTTCTATCTCTCCCTCCCTCTCTGGAATCAATTAAAATATATTTAAAATAAAAGTAGAGGAACAATACAGCATCAGACACTGTGGTTCACCCATAACACCGATGTCTCTGTTCATTCTGTGCATGTGGACGGGGAGCCCTCCCCACCTGACAGGTTAGGAAACAGTGCCACATGGACAGGGACCGGTCTCTGGCTACACATGGAGTGGCCAGATGATGATGACCGCTGAACGCATACTAATCTGGCCACTCCGTGAACTTCTCTTGAGCACCTCGTTTATTTGATATCAAAGATACTATAAATCGTGCACCTGATCAGTGTTCCCCTTTGCACTGGCTGATAGAAAGCTCAGGGCAGATAAGTGGTTGATCTCCAGCAAAAGTCTGGAATACTTTTGGTGCCCACTTGAGATACAAATACACCGAGTGGCCAGGTTATCAGAGATCATCATAATCTGGCCACTCAGTGGAAATGATGCCAAAATTCAGTGTTTGGGTGGGAGTTCCTCGTCTCGAGAGATCGAAGCATGAGTTCACAGCCAAGGAGGTAAGGGAAAGGAAGGTTTTACTGAGAGAGGCAGGCGCCCTCCAGCAGGGAGGGGACCCCACTGGGCCAGCCCAGTAGCTTTCTGTCTAGAGGTAGATACATGCCCCCGGCTTCTGATTGGGTCTTCCTCAGAAGCTCCCAATCTATAGGGAGGAGGGAGCTTCCAGTCTATAGGGTGGAGGGAGCTGTCTGTATAGGGTGGAGGGAGCTGTCTGTCTATAGGGTGGAGGGAGCTGTCTGTCTATAGTGTAGAGAAAGCTCTCTGTCTATAGGGTAGAGGGAGCTGTCTATAGGGTGGAGGGAGCTGTCTGTCTACAGGGTGGAGGGAGCTGTCTGTCTATAGGGTGGAGAGAGCTGTCTATAGGGTGGAGGGAGCTCTCTGTCTATAGGGTGGAGGGAGATCTGTCTGTCTATAGGGTAGAGGGAGCTGTCTGTCTATAGGGTGGAGAGAGCTGTCTGTCTATAGGGTGGAGGGAGATCTGTCTATAGAGTGGAGGGAGCTCTCTGTCTATAGGGTGGAGGGAGCTGTCTGTCTAGGGTGGAGGGAGCTCTCTGTCTATAGGGTGGAGGGAGCTGTCTGTCTATAGGGTGGAGGGAGCTGTCTGTCTAGGGTGGAGGGAGCTCTCTGTCTATAGGGTGGAGGGAGCTGTCTGTCTAGGGTGGAGGGAGATCTGTCTATAGGGTAGAGGGAGCTCTCTGTCTATAGGGTGGAGGGAGTTCTCTGTCTATAGGGTGGAGGGAGCTATCTATAGGGTAGAGGGAGCTCTCTGTCTATATGGTGGAGGGAGCTGTCTATAGGGTAGAGGGAGTTCTCTGTCTATAGGGTGGAGGGAGCTGTCTATAGGGTAGAGGGAGCTCTCTGTCTATAGGGTGGAGAGAGCTGTCTATAGGGTAGAGGGAGCTGTCTGTCTATAGGGTGGAGGGAGTTCTCTGTCTATAGGGTGGAGAGAGCTGTCTGTCTATAGGGTGGAGGGAGCTCTCTATCTATAGGGTGGAGGGAGCTGTCTGTCTATAGGGTGGAGGGAGTTCTCTGTCTATAGGGTGGAGGGAGCTGTCTATAGGGTAGAGGGAGCTCTCTGTCTATAGGGTGGAGGGAGCTGTCTGTCTATAGGGTGGAGGGAGCTCTCTGTCTATAGGGTGGAGGGATTTGTCTGTCTATAGGGTGGAGGGAGCTGTCTGTCTATAGGGTGGAGGGAGCTGTCTGTCTATGGGGTAGAGGGAGCTGTCTATAGGGTGGAGGGAGCTCTCTAATGGTGCTTGTTCTTCCCTCCCCAGTGGGGTAGCCTCAGCAACTCCCGCCTAGCTGGGTTTTCGCCCAGCCAAGTTGCCTTAGCAACTAGTCAGCAAGCTGCATCCTGCTATTCTTCGGCTTCCGTTTTCCTCCCCTCCCTGTCCCATCCCTATCTATGTAGCTCCCTTCCATCTCCTCATAGACAGGGGCTGCAGCCGTCAAAGCGGCCTCTCACCCTGGCCAGGGAGGCTGGGGAGCACAGAACGCCCCCTTCTGGGGGAACGGGGCACCTGAGGCCCAGAGAGGCAGTCCCGTTGCCTCAGGCCGCACAGTAGGCAGCGAGGCCCGACCTTCACGGCTGTGCAAGCTCTGGGGCCCCTGGGGCCTCCCCGCCGCCCAGAGCAGCCCTCCCGCCTGGTGGCCCCCAATGTGCCAGGGGAACTCCGGGCCTGGCCGCGGCCGCTGGGCGGGAGCTCTGAGCGGGGACGAGGGCCCCTCGGGGCGGCAGCTCTGTTAGACCTGCAGGAACTGGAGGCCCTGGGGGGGGGGGGGGGGGGGTCCGACAGGGGCACCTCCTCTGCGTGCACAGGCAGGGACGCCATTAGGTCAGTAGGCGGGGGTGGAGGCAGAGGGGGAGGCCAGTTCGGGGCCGGCGCCACAAGGGGGGGCAGGGAGCGCCTCCAAAAGAACCGGGAGCAAGGTCAGCTCTGGGACCCTGAGCCGGGAGGGAGGACGGACGGAAGTGAAGCTCTTCCCCCATCTCACCAGCTCCGGGCATCTCCATCCGCATCCCTAGCCACTTGCGCCCCCTACCGGGCCCGGCGACCCGGCGGACGCACCGCTTACGGCCTCTCTAGCCGCCCAGAGGCGTCTCCGCTGCCCTCGCTCCTCTAGCCCCTCGTCTCTATGGTCCAAGCACTTCCCTCCCGGCTTTGGCTTTGCCCGGGGCTCAGCGCCGACGTCCCGGCGGCAGCTCGCGGTGCGGTGGCCTCTCGGGTCTAAACGCGGCGGGAACCAACTCAAAGGGCGGTCTGGACAGCCCACAACCCGGCTACTACTCCCACCCCCGCTCCCGCCGCCATTGCGGCCAGATGTGGCCCCAGAAATCCGCCCGGACGGGAAACAAGCGCCGCAAACAGTGGTTCCGGGTGACTGCGCGCCTCGCCTCTGGGGGGGAAAAAAACAAGACAAAATCAGTCAATATAAAGTCACTATTTGGGGACATGATTGACGCAGAGGGAGGGAAGACAAAAGGGGTGGCTTTTCTCCGAAAAGTCACTTCGTCCTTCCGGGCCCCAGGAGTCAGTCTTCCTGCAATAAATACGACTGTGCACTAGGGAAGATTTTCTACAGAAGAAAAAAGGAGCTTCAGATAGGAACCAGGACCACAAAGGTCCGCAGGGGCCTGGAGCCAGACAACCCGTGGGCCGGGGCTGCCTGTCGCTATTTGAGCCCATTAGGCAGAGACAGGGCTGAACCCTATATGAGCCTTTATTCCAATCCTGCCGGCAGCGTGGGAGAGCCGCGGGTCACCCATGAAAGTCTGCTCTGCAACCCGCCCCCCCATCAGCCATCTGCCTGTTGGGGGTACAAGGACAAAGACTCCACGGGGAAGTGGGCAAAGGAGTAAGAATGGGTAAATGGTTACAGATTACAGGCAATGTGAGCTGGGGGTTTGCAAAGGGCAGGGGCATCCGGGACCCCATTGTTGCTTCTTCCCTCAACAAGGTTGTTAATCTTTCTTGATAACTAGAGGCCCAGTGCACAAATTCGTGCACCAGCGGAGTCCCTTGGTCTGGCCTGCAGGATTGGGCCGAAACTGGCTCTCCGACATCCCCTGAGGGGTCCCAGATTGTGAGAGGGTGCAGGCCAGGCCGAGGGACCTCACCAGTGCAAGATCAGGTCCAGGGAGAGACGCAGGAGGTTGGCCAGCCAGGGAGGGACTGTGGGAGGGCTCCAGGGCATGTCCTGCCTGTCTCACTCAGTCCTGATGGGCTGGACCCCAGCAGCAAGCTAACCTACCAGTTGGTGCATCTGCCCCTAGTGGTCAGTGCACATCATAGCAACTGGTCGACCAATCAACTGTCTGCCCCCTGGTGGTCAGTGCATGTCCTAGTGAGCGGTTGAGCTGCTTTAGCATATCATTAGCATATTAGAGGCCCTATGCACAAAAATTCGTGCAAGAGTAGGCCTTCCTTCCCCCTGCTGCTGGCACTGGCTTCCTTCCAGCACCCTCGGGACCCGGGCTGTCTTCCATCAGGCTGTCCGCAGGCACCTGGGACCCAGCTGGCTTCCCTCTGGCCCCAGCTTCATCAGTAGGACGTCTGGAATGATGTCTGGTCTAATTAGCATATAACCCTTTTATTATTATAGATTACACTTTGATTGGTTGAACTGCTGACTGGATACTTAGCATATTAGGCTTTTTAAAAAATATATATTTTATTGATTTTTTACAGAGAGGAAAGGAGAGAGAGAGTTAGAAACATCGATGAGAGAGAAGCATCGATCAGCTGCCTCCCGCACACCCCCCACTGGGAATATGCCCGAAACCAAGGTACATGCCCTTGACCGGAATCGAACCTGGGACCCCTCAGTCTGCAGGCCGATGCTCTATCCACTGAGCCAAACCAGCCAGGGCCATATTAGGCTTTTATTAAAAAAGATAGGGAGCTCCCAGATGGGGAGGGTGGGCCAAATTTGCAGGAGAGCTCTCAGATCCCCCACACAACTCCCAGTCAGATTAGACTGTGCTTTCTTTACTCAGAACAAAACGACCACGGTGACCAGAGCATGATTTGTGTGTGTGTGTGTTTTTAATATATTTTATTGATTTTTACAGAGAGGAAGGGAGAGGGAGAGAGAGTTAGAAACATCGATGAGAGATAAACATCGATCAGCTGCCTCCCGCACACCCCCCCCCCCACTGGGGATGTGCCCGCAACCAAGGTACATGCCCTTGACCGGAATCGAACCTGGGACCCTTCAGTCCGCAGGCCAACGCTCCATCCACTGAGCCAAACCAGTTAGGGTTGTCTCCAATACTCTATTTCTGCCCCTAACAGGCCCAGGATTGTGCAGTCCGTGGAACACATGAGGAAACCCAGACCTGAACACTGAGTGAGTTACAGGCAAGAAGACGGTCAAGTCTCATCATTCTCACGAGCCGAGGCCGGCGAGGGGTAGCCACTGGCCCCGCGTCGCACAGCCGGTCAGGGCAGCTGGCATGATGCCAGTGCCTCCATAGGGCTGGGGTGCCAGAGGCAAGTGACCAGCAGATGGAGGAAGTGACACAGCACCTGACCCTCTGGCCTCGGTCGTCTCCACAGCCAGCCGGGAAGGAATCCCCTCCCTGATGGGTACCCGGGGACAGGTGGGCCAGCGCCCGGAAGGTCAGGCGTGGGCGGAAGCGGCAGGGATTGCTGGAGCACCTGAAGGCCTTTCCCCAGGGCCGCACCCTGAGGAGCAGAGGTCCCAGTGTGAGCCGCACGCTGCACGAGGTGCCCGCAGGGGTCCGAGCGCACAGGACGGGAGGCCTGGCAGGCGCTGGCCCACCCACCTGGCATTGTCCTGAGCTGCTTCTCCAGCCACAGGATATGCAGGGCAGCCCGTGGCAGTCAGTGTGAGTGACCGCTTGAGCTCGGGGCACAGTGAGGGCCACATGGGTGACGTGGGAGGAACAAAGAACAGGCAAGAACATGGCTGCCTTCTCATTTTGGCAAATCACTACCATGTGGCTGCTGACAGGGAGGAGATCATTTATTCCTGTTTTGTTGTGTTTTAAGAATTTTCTTTTAAGTCCAGTTACGCATATATACACTGAGTGGCCAGATCATTATGATCTCTGAACGCATAATAATCTGGCCACTGTGTGTGTGTGTGTGTGTGTGTGTGTGTGTGTGTGTATTAGAGGACCGGTGCATGAATTCATGCATGGGTGGGGTCTGGCCAGCCTGGCCAGGGGGAGGGGACATGGGTGGTTGGCCAGACTGCCTGCTGGTCGAACTCCTGGTTGAGGGGAAAATTTGCATATTAGCCTATTATATAGGATACACAGTGAGTGGCCTGATTATTATGCATTCAGAGATCATCATAATCTGGCCACTCAGTGTGTGTGTGTGTGTATGTATGTGTGTGTGTATATGTGTGTGTGTGTATATATGTGTGTGTGTGTGTGTGTGTGCATTGATTTTAGAGAGGAAGAGAGAGGGAGGAGAGAGAGATGGAAACATCATTGATGAGAGAGAATCATTGATGGGCTGCCTCCTGCACACCCCACACTGGGGATCGAGCCTGCAACCTGGGAATGTGCCCTGACCAGGAATCGAACCGGTGACCTCCTGGTTCCTGGGTCGACGCTCAACCACTAGGCCACACCCGGCTGGGCTCATTTCTGATTTATAGATGGGATATGGATGCCAGAGATTGAACACCCCGGTCTCAAAGTCCACCCAGTGCAGAGGTAAAACCCAGGACCCTCAGCCGGTTTGGCTCAGTGGATAGAGCACTGGCCTACAGACTGAAGGGTCCCAGGTTCGATTCCGGTCAAGGGCATGGACCTTGGTTGCGGGCACATCCCCAGTGCGGTGTGCAGGAGGCAGCTGATCGGTGTTTCTCTCTCATCGATATTTCTAACTCTCTATCCCTCTCCCTTCCTCTCTGTAAAAAATCAATAAAACATTTTCTTTAAAAAAAAAAATCAATGGAAACATGTCCTCAGGGGAGGCTTAACCAAACAAACAAAAAACCCGGGGCCCTTGCCTCTTGGGTGAGACTAAAGGGGACAAGGAGATGGGAGATCGCCCTGGGAAGTGAGAAAACGTCTCCTGCTCCGCCCAGACTTCCCGCACGTCCTGCAGTTGGAGGTCACTGCGTCTAGGGTAGAATGGCCCAGAAATGAGTGCAGCCTTGTGCTGAGGAGCACGGCCTTGTTCTGCACCCGACAACCCCCCGGCTGGGAACTGGAGACCGGGGTGTCCGCTCTCTGGCCTCCATATCCCGTCTGTAAAACAGAAATGAGCCCAGCCGGGTGTGGCCTAGTGGTTGAGCGTCGACCCAGGAACTAGGAGGTCCCGGGTTGGATTCCCGGTGAGGGCACACACCCAGGTTGCAGGCTCGATCCCCAGGGTGGGGTGTGCAGGAGGCAGCTGATCCATGATTCTCTCTCATCATGGATGTTTCCAGCTGGACCGCTTGCTAAAGTCATCCGTTCGGTGCCCCGATCCGCAATGGGCTCAGTCTCCCCTGAGCACCAGGACGCGCTGAGTCGGGTCCCCCGTGATCCCAAACCCCCAGGACGGAGGAGCAGGTACGGGATGCCCGGTGGGTGCGCAGGTGCCAGCAAAGGCTGCTGGGCCGACTGAAGGCCTCGGCGAAGACCATCCCGGTGGAGCGTGGTGTTTGTGTGAGCAAGGTCCTGGGCCTTGGGACAGGAAGCAGGATGGAAGGCCTGCAGGCACCCAGGGCAGCCAGGAACCCATGGGGTCAGCGCCACCACCTTCCTGGCTGTCCTCTCACGCCCATGGGAACGTGTACGTGTGCCACATGTCAGGGCAGGAGCTGAGCCCGCAGGCCCAGAGGAAAGAGAGGGGCCACCTCCGGGGAGGGGTAGTTGCCGGGGTAGGAAAACCCTGGTTCTCCAGGAGGAAGTCACGGTCACCCTTAAGCCAGAGGAGCCGCTGAAGGAAGGTGGGGAGCGGTGGGCCAAGGGCCGAGGCGGCCACAGGACCTGCCTGCACCCCCCGGTCTTTGCTTACCTACGTCATCCTCCTTCCCCTACTCCCTCAACTCCTCATCTCTCCTGGCAGCTGGGGGTCCCGTGGCCTTGTCTGTGCCCAGACTCTAGACTCTACCTCACTGCTTCCCCGTGCTCCCAGGACGGGCACCGGTGTCCTCATCCGTCAGCCGACTCCCACGAGGTGTGCTGGGGTCTCTCACCCCCCCCCCCTCCTCGCACCCGTGAGACTCATGTAGTCCTTCACTACATTGCCCTCCACCTCCTCTTTCAAACCCCTGGCAGGTCTTCTCGTTCCTGCATCTCCATTCCACCCCATCAGGGTAACCCTCCTCCCTTCTGAGCTCCCCCGCCCCTCGAGTCCCTGAGTATCTCTGTCTCCCCAACGCCAAGGTCTCCTCCTCTCAGGCGAGTCCTCTGACGTTAGTTACTAGTACATGTTTCACCCACTTAGAAGGCAGCCTGTCACCTCAGAGCCTGTACTCAGCCCCCTCCATCTCCTCCCACCAATCCCTCCAAGCCATCACCTCCCCATCACCTCCCATCCTCCCCCTCCATTTATTCCTGTTTTGTTTTTTTAAGAATAAATGGAGGGGGAGGATGGGAGGTGATGGGGAGGTGATGGAAGGGGGCTTGGAGGGGTTGTGGGTTTGCAAAGGGCAGGGGCATCCGGGACTCCAGACCCAAGTCGCCCCTGCCTACCTCCCCCTTAGAAGCGGCGGGTCTTATTTTTACTGGGCACGTGCTGCAACGAGGAGCTCGCCTAGGCCTCCTGGGGGCGACAGAGACCAAAATGTGTGGAAACGTCACCCCCTGCTCTTGGTTGCCCCCTGCTCTCTCCAAGACCCACCAAGGACTCCCTTCTATGTTCCCGAGGGCTCCTCCTCCTCGGTCCTCCCCATGGTACCCCTCCCGCCCCCGCCCCCCGGGTCTGTCGGCTCTGGTCTTGGATGCCGACGGGAGCGTCGCTCCAAACTCTCCGAGGGACCCTCCACCTGCTCGGGGCAGGAGCCTTTCCGTCCCTGCGGGATGCGGAGCGGCCGCCCGGACTCTGTTCCCAGGGACGCCGGAAGCGGTGGGACCGAGCCTTCTGGGCCCTCGAGCTCCGACCCGCAGGAAGACGGAAGGTGTTCAGGTGAAAGCCCTTCGGCCGGAAACACACACTTGAAGGAACAGTTCCGAGACCTTCTAGTTCCGCAGGCCTGCATCTCAGTCGTTCTGTGCAACAGAGACTCGTTCGGCGTCTCCTCTACGCCAGCTTCTGGGGCTAAAGGGCGAAGCGAACCAGACCCAAGTCGCCCCTGCCTTCCTCCCCCTTAGAAGCGGCGGGTCGTATTTTTACTGGGCACGTGCTGCAACGAGGAGCTCGCCTAGGCCTCCTGGGGGCGACAGAGACCAAAATGTGCGGGAACGTCACCGCCGGAGCCCCTGGGAGGAACCGGTGGGAAGACGCCGCTGGAAGGCTGAAATTCGGGACCGGCGGGGACGCGTCCTGCATCGCGGGAGAATGTTGTACAGGTCGGATCCAACGGGGAAGGCCCTGTGGTGTCTCAGACTCAACTGGGGCCCATGAAGCGAATGGAGCTCGGGCTCCCAGGCCCCTCACTGGCACAGGTCCTTCCTGGGAAAGGAGGGTGGGAACTCAGAGCAGCTAAGGTTCGCCACCGCTCAGCACCGGCCAGGAAGAAGAGATGCACCCGACGTTCACAGCAGCGGCATTTCCAACAGCTCAGACCTGGACACAGCCCCAGCGCCCATCAGTAGACGAGGGGATGAAAAGCTGTGGGACATCTCACAATGGGATACTGTGTGGCTGTTGAGGAGGAGGAGGAGGAAAAAAAGGAGGATCTCTTACCCTTTGCAACAGCATGGGTGGACCTGGAGATTTTTTAAATATATATATATCTTCATTGATTTGAGAGAGGGAGAGAGAGATAGAAACATCAATGATGAGAGAGAATCACCGACCGGTGGCCTCCTGCACACCCCCTATGAGGGATCCATCCCTCAACCCACACATGCGCCCCCAACCGGACTCAAACCCATGACTCTTCAGTCCGTAGGCTGACACTCCATCCACTGAGCCAAACCGGCCAGGGCAGACCTGGAGATTTTTTTAAAATATTTTTTATTGAAAAATATATTTTTAAATATATTTTATTGATTTTTTTACAGAGAGGAAGGGAGAGGGAGAGAGAGTTAGAAACATGGATGAGAGAGAAACATCAATTAGCTGCCTCCCGCACACCCCCTACCGGGGATGTGCCTGCAACCAAGGTACATGCCTTTGACCGGAATCGAACCTGGCACCCTTGAAGTCCGCAGGCCGACACTATCCACTGAGCCAAACCGGTTAGGGCTCAATAAAAAGGGCATGTACCTTGGTTGCGGGCACATCCTCAGTGGGAGGTGTGCAGGAGGCAGCTGATCCATATTTCTCTCTCATCGATGTTTCTAACTCTCTCTCCCTCTCCCTTCCTCTCTGTAAAAAAATCAATAAAATAGCCAAAACCTGTTTGGCTCAGTGGATAGAGCATCGGCCTGCGGACTCAAGGGTCCCAGGTTCGATTCCGGTCAAGGGCATGTGCATTGGTTGCGGGCACATCCCCGGTGGGGGGTGTGCAGGAGGCAGCTGGTCGATGTATCTCTCTCATCGATGTTTCTGGCTCTCTATCCCTCTCCCTTTCTCTCTGTGAAAAATCAATAAAATGTATTTTTAAAAAATCAATAAAATATATTTACAAAAAAAATTTTAATTGATTTTAAAGAGAGGAACGGAGAGTGGGAGAGTGATAGAAATATCAATGATGAAGTAGAATCATCAATCAGCTGCCTCCTGCACACCCCCCACTGGGGATGGAGCCCACAACTTAGACATGTGCTCTGACCTAGATTTGAACTGTGACCTCCTGGTTAATGGGTCACAGAGCCACACTGGCCAGACATGGAGATGATTATGCTAAGTGAAATAAGCCAGTCAGAGAAAGACAAATACCATATGCCCTCACTTATATGTGGAATCTAATGAACAAGGTAAACTAAAGAACAAAACAGGTCCAGAGGCCCTAACCGGTTTGGCTCAGTGGATAGAGCATTGGCCTGTGGACTGAAAGGTCCCAGGTTCGATTCCGGTCAAGGGCATGTACCTTGGTTGCAGGCACATCCCCAGTAGGAGGTGTGCAGGAGGCAGCTGATCGGTGTTTCTCTCTCGTCAATGTTTCTAACTCTCTATCCCTCTCCCTTACTCTCTGTAAAAAATCAACAAAATGTATATTTTAAAAAAAAAAATAGGTCCAGAGGCATGGATGCATGGAACAGACTGACAGATCTCAGAGGGGAGGGGGTTGGGGAAGGGAAAAGATTAACCAAAGAACATACATGCATATATGCATAGCCCATGGACACAGAGAATAGTGTGAGGAATGTCTGGGGTAGGGCAGGGTCTGGGTGGAGGGGGCAAAAGAGAGGCGATGGGGGACATCAGTAATACTGTCAATAATAAAAAAACTTGTCACATCTAAACTCAAAAATAAAGATTAGCAACCGATAAAAAAAAAAAAAGTTTGCAATGCCCACACCAGATTCATGCAGGGAACCTTGAAAAAAAAGAATGTTGAAATCAGAAAACAATGAACTCCAGCCTGACTTAGGTTCATCTTTATACCAACCCAGCCAGAAACTATGCTTTTATTTATTTTTAAATATATTTTATTGATTTTTTACAGAGAGGAAGGGAGAGGGATAGAAAGTTAGAAACATCGATGAGAGAGAAACATCGATCAGCTGCCTCCTGCACACCTACTGGGGATGTGCCCGCAACCAAGGTACATGCCCTTGACCGGAATCGAACCTGGGACCCTTCAGTCCGCAGGCCGACGCTCTATCCACTGAGCCAAACCAGTTAGGGCAGGAAAGTGCAATCTTATCCTGTTCCCAGAACAAGGAGAAACAGGGAATTTGGGGATGGTTGTCATTTTCAGGCATGTGCGACACTGCCCTGCCACAAAAACCGTGTAGGGGTGCCCCCAAGGTCTTCCCCGTCTCTTTTCCCACGGGGCTCTCACAGCACCCGACCGTGTCACACTCGAGCAGGTGTGCACGTGGCCCGGAGGAGTGTGGCAACTTCTCCGAGGTCACAGCCAGGCCCCGGAGGAATTAGTGGGTGACGCAGAGGCCGGCCCTGTCCCAGGTGCTGCCGGAAACGCCTGTCTCTTCCCAGACGTCACACCAGCCCGCGGCTCTGAGCTACAGCCCCGCCCACCAGCGCTGGTGTTTGCGGAATCTCTTTCTGGAAACACGTGAAAATCCTTACGTTTGTTAACTTAGCTTCACTGCGTGACCCCGAGCCACGCAGAGCAGGCCCGTGGTCGGCAAACTCATTAGTCAGCAGAGCCAAATATCAACAGCACGATTGAAATTTCTCTTGAGAGCCAAACTTTTTAAACTTAAACTTCTTCTAACGCCACTTCTTCAACATAGACTCACCCAGGCCGTGGTATTTTGTGGAAGAGCCACACTCAAGGGCCCAAAGAGCCGCATGTGGCTCGCGAGCCGCGGTTTGCCGACCACTGGAGCAGGCGACGACAAAAACATGCCATGGGAACACCAGCAAAGGTTATTCAATTCTGGCGAGGGTCAGCTGACAGCCAGAGCCTATTAAGCTGGTGAAAAGAACTCCTAGCCCGGCCGGTGTGGTTCAGTGGGTGAGCATGGACCTAGGAACCAGGAGGTCACGGTTGGATTCCTGGTCAAGGGCACATGCCCGGGTTGTGGCGCGATCCCCAGTGTGGGGCATGCAGGAGGGGGCCGATCCATGATTCTCTCATCACTGATGTTTCTCTCTCTCTCTCCCTCTCTCTTCCTCTCTGAAATCAATAAAAATATTTTTAAAAGATCATTTGGAAGCCCTAACCGGTTTGGCTCAGTGGATAGAGCGTCGGCCTGCAGAGTGAAGGGTCCCGGGTTCGAATCGGTCAAGGGCATGTACCTGGGTTGCGGGCACATCCCCAGTAGGGGGTGTGCAGGAGGCAGCTGCTCCATGTTTCTCTCTCGTCGATGTTTCTAGCTCTCTATCCCTCTCCCTTCCTCTCTGTAAAAAACCAATAAAATATATTTTTAAAAAGAGAGAAAGAAATTGGCAGTCCCCCAGCGTCCCTCGGGGCTGTCTCCTCTATGTGTGTGTGTGTGTGTGTGTATGTGGGGGGTAGGTGACAGGTGGGGCTACTCAGGCTACCTGAAAGCCCCGCCCACCCCAGTGCGCCTGCGCGGTGGCTGTGACGCCAACGCGAGTCACGCCCCCTTCCAGGGCGACCGCAGGCCAAGGGGGCGGGGCCTGGGCACAAGATGGCCGCGGAGCGCCCGGAGCCCCAGAGTCCGAGCTCAGCGGCCCGGGAGCCGCGCTCCCCGGAGCTGCCAGACCTGGTGCGAACGAGAAGGGGACCTGGGCGAGCGGCTCCCGGCGGGAGGAGGCCGCGGGGCCGGGGCGGGGCCTCTGAGGCTGGGCGGGGGAGGGATTTAGAGCCGTGGCCTGGGGGCGGGGTTTCTCCGGCTGAGCTGGGGGCGTGGTCTGTGGCGGAGCCTATGGTGGCGTTGGGGCGGGGCTTAGCGGGGCGGGGCCTGGAGCACATCTGGGCGGGGAATGGGTCCAGGTATTGAGTTTGTCCAATTAGGGGGCGGAGCCTTAAGAGGGGCGGGGCCTCCAAGAGACTGGGGCTCGTGGGCCGGGCTGGAGGGCTGGGAAGGTGATCTTGGGGCACCCACGTTGGCGTGGGGGTGTGATTCTCTGTAAGGGCCTGGGTGATGGAGAAATCACTGCTCCAGGGGGCTTCGAGACCACCCTCAGGTCCCCCCACTCGGGACTGGAGAGTGAGGACATTCATTCATTCATTCATTCATTCAGTCAAGGAACATTTGCTGAGCTGTTTGCTTGGGGTTCATAGACGGGTAGATGAGGGAGGCAGCTGAGGACTCTGCTCGCCTGCAGCTTGCAGTCTGGAGGGGGAGAGGCGCGGAGGAGATGGATTGTGCAGAGTTCCAGAAAGGAAATCAAGACGGGGTGGGGGTGGGGGAGCTACATTTAGACGCGAGCAGTCAGCTGCGTGCCGGCTTCTGTTTACACCGGGGCCGCGAGATAAGCAGGAGCAGGTGGCGGCGGGTGTGCCAGGCGGTCTGGGGGCTTAAGCGCAGCTGGAGCCACACAGAGCGTTTTGAGCGGGAACTGACTTGATCCGGTTTCCATGTTCAGAAGGTCATTCGGGCTGTTGGCGAGATGGGCTACGAGGAGCGGGCCAAGCACAGAGGGCCCGTTCAGGAGCCCTTTTCAGTGGAGGCCGGACAGGGCTGCGGTTAACTGGGGGCGGGGCGGGGCGGGGCGGAGAGGCGTGGCTGGCTCACATATGGCCGGGAGGGAGGGCAAGTCTTGATGGGGCTAGAGCAGGACCTAGAACGGAGGGGTACAAAGGAGAGGAGGCTTTCAAGAAGTGGGGCGTGCTGGGAGGGGGGGGGCCTTGAGGCAGGGTCCACAGGCTCCTCTCTTCTCCCCCGCCCCCACCCCAGGTCCTGGTGCCCGAGGACGGCAGCCCCGCCACGCCCCCGCCCGCCCTCATTGAGATCCAGGTGGTGAAGGTGACGGACACCACCCCGCTGCCGGAGCCCCCGGAGCCGGGCTCCCTCCACTGTGCCTTGTGCCCAGCCGCCTTCCGTCTGGTCTCCGAGCTGCTGTTCCACGAGCATGGCCACCTGGCCGGGGCCGAGGCCGGCGGGCGGGGCGCGGACCCCAGCCGGTGCCACGTGTGCGGCCACAGCTGCCCGGGCCCCGCCAGCCTCCGCGCGCACTACAGCCTGCACACGGGCGAGCGCCCGCACCGCTGCCCGCTCTGCCCCCGCGCCTTCCGGGCGCTGGCGGCCCTGCTGCGGCACCAGCTCCGGCACGGGGCGGCGCCGGGAGCCTCTCGGAGGCCCCCCGAGGCGGCAGCGGTGGCCACTCGGGCACAGGGGCCCCCCGGGGTGCCCCCGGAGCGCTCCGAGGCGGTGACGGCGGCGGCGGCGGGCGCGGCCGCGGGGAAGCCGTTCGCCTGCCGGTTCTGCGCCAAGCCGTTCCGCCGCTCCTCGGACATGCGCGACCACGAGCGGGTGCACACGGGCGAGCGGCCCTACCACTGCGGCGTCTGCGGCAAGGGCTTCACGCAGTCCTCGGTGCTGAGCGGCCACGCCCGCATCCACACCGGCGAGCGCCCCTTCCGCTGCGCGCTCTGCGACCGCACCTTCAACAACTCGTCCAACTTCCGCAAGCACCAGCGCACGCACTTCCACGGCCCGGGGCCCGGGCCCAGGGACGCGGGGAGCCAGCCGGCGGCGGGCGCCGAGGGGCCCGGGAGGGGGTGTGGGGCGGGAAACACGCGGGAAGAGGGGCGTGGGGAGACGGCGACCATGAAGGCGCAGGTCGACCAGTAGGCTGGTCACCATGGGCGGTGGGCGGCGGGCTGCAGGGGAGGGGTCGGATGGGACCAGGAGGCAGGTGACAGGAGAGGGGAGACTGGGGGAGGGCAGAGAGGGAAAGCCACGTCCAGGGCTCCCACAAGCCCACGGGGCAGCCCACTGGATGTCCAGCTAAATGCCAGGAACACGGCTGAACGTCTGGCCCGTCCGCCTGCCTGTTGGGTCGAGTTTGTGCGGGACAGCGCCTGCGCCCTCCGCAGGGGGAGCCAGGGCTGAGGGGACGGGCAGACGCGGGGTCCATCCCAGTGTCCCTGGCCAGCCCTTCATCGCTGAACCCTGAACTGTCTTGGGGCCGAGGGTGGGCCAGGATGGAACCCTTTGCCTACCTCAGTGGTTGCACTGAACATGGGAGCCGCCATAAAGAGACTGGAATCCCATCACCTCAAGCCAGGAGGCCCCCAAGTCATTGACTAGAGCACTTGAGCCTCCAGAATTCAGTAAGGATCTCGGCTCCAAGAGCTGCTGTCCCTGTCCCCATGGTGCCCCCCCACCCCCCTTAACCCACCAGACTCCTCTTCGGGGCACCTGAAATCCAGGCCGCAGACGCCGCCTCCCGCCCAGCTCCTGGAGCCTTACTCTCAGCCCACCCCCACCCAGCTCTCCGGCCGCCTCAGGGTTCTCTAATCGCCGCTCCCAATCTGAAGCCAACAGCTCACTGCCTGGCCCCCGGCTGCCCCAAGGCCCGCGGATGGCCAGCGCGCAGCAGCTGTGCCCTGGGAGCGGGCGAGGGGAGGACTTGGGCGCGGGAGGTGGGCGGCCTCCAGTCCCATCCTATTAAAGGGCTTTCGGAAGGGTCGCTCCAGGTCGGTCTTGTGTTTGGGTTGTCTGCGTGGGGGAGGGGGGCTGGGGGTCAAGGGGCCACACTACGGTATTGCCACCAGCAGGGGACTGCAGCGCACCTTCCCCCCAAACCTCATCGGGGCGGGGTGGACGTCTGGCTACTCAGAGCGGTGTGGGTGCAGCATGGGAAGGGACCCCTGTGATCAGTAAGAAGGAGAGCCCGGGTTTGCTCACACTCCTGCTCCCCCAGCGCTCCCCAGGAGAGAGGAGGTGCCCGTCATAACGTGGACACCACTTCCTTTCCCCCAAAGCAATGCCTGCATGTCCTCTCTCCCGACACCTGGGTCGAAGCCTGGGCCTGTCGCTTGAGCCTTCGCCCTCATCGGCTATCTCTTTCCAACGTCCTGCTCCCGGCCCAGTGGCATTCCTTCGGGACCCGAATGCTCCTTGGCACCATCACTGCTCGCAGACCACGCCAGTGAGGCCTCGCCTGGGGATAACTGAGCAGCTGCCCGGCCTCCGTTCTCCATCCCATGGCCGCGTGCCTCCTGCAGAACCACAGACCCGCCCGTCTCCAACCCACAGCGCCTGGCGGCTCTGAGAAGGGATTGCCAGCCTGGGTGCCTGCTGGGCGGAGGGAAATGAGGCGGGTGGCGGGTTCCAGGGGAGCTATGGAGGCTGGGCGGGGGCTCAGGGTTGGGGTTGGGGGAGTGGGGCCCCATCTGCATGGCTCCTGCGCTCTGAAGGAGGCAGGCTGGGTCAGCAGCATCTACATTTCCCAGCAGCTCATGTGATGTAAAATGTTTTGATTTTCAAATGCTGGTAACCAAGTCCACATTCTTGGGTGTGTTTTTCTTTGTTTTCAGTCTATTTTTACTGATTTCAGAGAGGGAGAGGGAGAGATAGAAACATCGATGATGAGAATCTTTGATTGGCTGCCTCCTGGACTGAGTCCACACCCAGGCAGGTGCCCTGACCAGGAACCGAACTGTGGCCTCCTGATGCACCGTGGATGCTCAGCCACTGAGCCACGCCGTGGGGCTGTTTTGGTTTTGTTTTCATGCATAGGCTAATCAGAATGTGTCAGGGGCGTGGACCAGGCTGGCAGCAGCCAGCTTCCAGAGTCTGGGGTCATCCGAGCTCCTTCGGATCACCTTCCCACACCCCAACCCTCCCACATGATCTATTTGAAACTCTCCAGGATGGCGAGGTTTGGCCAGACACGCTAACCCCGCCCCTGGCATCCTTGGCCCCCGGCACCTGGCCTCCTGTCATGGCTCAGGAGTCGCTGTCTCCGCCTGGAAGCTGGTTCGGCCCTTGAGTCTGGTTAGGTGACTCCTCGGTGCTCCCTCAGCCTGTGTCTGTTTCAGTGCTGCTCCACATCCGGTGACTGCTGAGCCCGGGACACTGGGTCTTTGGCATGACAGCATGGTGGCCCCCTTCCAGTGTGTGTATGTGTGTGTGGGGGGGGGGGGGGGGCAGGCAGTGGCCAAGACCGGCTTTGTCTTCGTCCCACACGGCATCTTGTGGGGCTGGACCCCGCCAGCTGTCCTTGGAGCCCCCCTCCTCCAGGACCTCAGCCTCCTCCTCTGACAAAAGGGAGACCACGTTGCACGCCTCTCGCTATCCTGAGAACCCAAACAAGGGCTGTGAAGGTCTTTGGAAGGAACGCCCTCAAATTCCCCCGGAGAGGCAGGCGCCGTGAACAACCTGTGACTCCACAAGGGGCCGTTTCCCGGCGCCCAGCAAATCGGCGGACCGGGCTTCGGGCACTGCTGGCTGTGAACAGATGCCATGGCCCCTGGAAGGGGAAGGAGCCTGGGCGGGCTGGCACTTCCCGAGAGCGACTTACCTGTCTCGGATGTGGGGATCCCTCGGTAATCCCAGGGCGTGAGGAGAGGCAGAGGGCGCGGGGCGAGGTGAAGGGTGTGGGAGAATCAAAGTCCGGGGAAGCGAGTGTGCCCGCCCTCCCTTTGCCAGCACCGAACCCGGCTCCCGCGCGTGAGGACGGACTCTGCTGCCCTGGCGATACGTTTATTGTCTCTGCTCTGTACAAGCCGCGTCTGCCACCCGCCCCCCACCCCACAATCCGAAAGGGCCCCCCGGCGCCCTCCCACTCCGCTCAAATCCCACTGTCCAGCCGGAAACCCAGGGAAGGGGAAGGGCAGCTCCTGCCCGTCTCCACCGGAGCTTGTGGGGGACCGAGCGCTGCTGGGCGGGCTGATGGGGGTTACAAAACGGGGTCAGACGGAGGATCAAGTTCAGTGTCAGACGGGATGGGAGGAGGGCCAGAGGGCTCCGGGTGGGAGTGACTCAGCCTGGGGTTTGCACAGCCGGAGCCTGGAGGAGGCCGGGCTGCCTGAAGTTCTGGAGGATGGAGGGAGACACAGCGCGGAGGCGGCCGGGGAGGGGCGCGTCGGGAAGGGGACATCTGAGCGCAGTGGCACCTGGGGAGCCGCCCAGGTCAGGCCTCCTTCCCGGCCAAGGTGCCGGCCCCTGCTCCGGGCCCCGCCAGGCCCTCGGCCTTGTGCGCCAGGCGGTGCTTCTTGAGGCCGTAGGTGTTGGAGAATCCCTCGCCGCAGGAGGAGCAGCGGAAGGGCCTGCCGCCCTGGTGGGCCGCCAGGTGCTTGCGGAAGTAGCCGGGATCCTTGAAGGCCTTGAGGCAGGCGGGGCAGCGCAGCTCGGGCCGCGGGGGCTCGTGCGCCCGCTGGTGGCGCAGCACGGAGCTCAGGTAGAAGAAGCCCTTGCCGCAGTGCTCGCAGCGGTAGGCGCGCTCGCCCAGGTGCAGCCGCTGGTGCTCCAGCAGGTTGGAGCGGTAGCGGAAGGTCTTGCCGCAGGCCCCGCAGCGCTGCGGCCGCGCCACCGCGTGCAGCCGCCGGTGCTCCGCCAGGCTGGACGACTGCGCGAAGCGCTTGGCGCACACGCCGCACTTGAAGGCCCGCTCGCCGGTGTGCACCACGCGGTGCTGCCGCAGGTACCAGGAGCGCAGGAAGCCGCGGCCGCACACGCCGCACCGGTAGGGCCGCTGCTCCGTGTGGCAGCGCTGGTGGCGCATGAGCAGGGCCGCCTCCCAGAAGCGCTTGCCGCACACCGGGCAGCGGAAGCCGCGCTTCTGCCGGTGGCTGCGCCGGTGCAGGAGCAGGTCGTAGGCGCCGGCGAAGCTCTGGCCGCAGAGCCCGCAGCCCAGGGTCCGCCGCACCAGGTGCACGTACTTGTGAGTGACCAGGCCCAGGAAGTGCTTGAAGCTCTGGCCGCAAGTGGCGCAGCTGAAGCGCTCGGGGCCGGAGCCGGCACCCCCCGCGCCCCCGGCCCCCGCCGTGTTGCCAGCGTCATCGCCCCCGGACACCCCTGCCAGCGCCGCCACGGCCGCCCCCACCTCCCCGGCCAGCCCGTTGTCCAGCATGCTGGCTGCCTCGACGGCGCCGCCAGAGCCGTCGGCGGGCTGCTGGCCGCTAGCCGCCGGCGGGAGCAGGCGCTCGGGGGCGGCCTGGTGCACCAGCTTGTGCCACATGAGGTTCTCAATGAAGCCGAAGGTCTTGCCGCAGGCGTCGCAGCCATAGGGCTTCTCCGTCATGTGGGCTTCCTTGTGGCCCATGACGTGGAAGAGGTCGGGGAAGTGCTCGCCGCAGTCCGAGCAGGCGTAGCTCAGGCCCTCGGCGGCCCCCGCGGCCGCGGCCGCAGAGCCCGGGCCACAGGCCCCGGGCGCGCCCTGGGTGGCGGGGAGGCCGGCGGCCCCGGCCAGGGCGCAGGGCAGCTGCAGCCGGTGCACTTGGCGGTGGCGCGTCAGGCTCTGCGGGTAGCCGAAGACCTTGCCGCACAGCTCGCACTTGTAGGGGCGCTCGCGGGTGTGCACCACGTGGTGCTTGCTCAGGTGGAAGGACTCGCGGAAGCGCTTCCCGCACACCGGGCACTGGTGCGGCTTCTCGCCCGTGTGGATGCGCTCGTGGCGCTTCAGGGTCTCGCGGCGCCCGAAGCCACGCCCGCAGATGCCGCAGCAGAAGGTCTTCCCGGGGCCACTGGCGGCCGTGCCAGCCGCCCCGCTGGTCCCCGCGCCGAGCAGCAGCGGGTGCGCGCCCAGGAGCGGCATGGGCACGGCCCCGTACACCACGGCCGCCGCGGCCGCCGCCGCCTTCTCGGTGTCTGTGGCGGGGGCGTCGGGCGGCAGCAGGTAGGGGCCCGGGGGAAAGGCGGGCGCGGGCTGCGGGACAGCAGCCGCCGCATCCTTGGGCGCATCTGCCACCCCGCCGGGGGCGACGGGCGGTGCGTGCGCGGCCTTGTGGCGGAGCAGGCTCTGCGGCGCCGAGTAGGACTTGCCGCACAGGTCGCAGGGGTACACGGGCCGGGGCCCCGCCGCGCCCGCGTGCGCCGCCTGGTGCTTGAGCAGGTAGGCGGCGTCGCGGAAGGCCTTGCCGCACACGCCGCAGGGCAGGCGCAGCAGGTCGGCCGAGTGCGTCTTCACGTGGCGCTTGAGGCTCTCCCTGCGGTTGAAGCTCTTGCTGCACACGGAGCACGAGAAGGGCTTCTCCCCGGTGTGGATGATCTGGTGCTGGTGCAGGTGGCTGGGCTTCTTGAAGACCTTCCAGCAGAGCGGGCAGGCGAAGGGGCCCTCGCCGCCACCCGCCGCCGCGGCGGGAGGGGGCGCCCCCACGCTGGCCGGTGCGCCAGGGACTGCGTTTCCGTCCACGGAGGAGGCGGCGGCGGCGGCGGCGGCGGCGGGGGCGGCGGGCGTGGTGGGCGGAGGGCCAGCAGGGATCGAGGGGGGGACACCGGCGGCGGGGGGAGCCGGCAGACCCAGCGGCGGAAGGGCCACAGCCGGCTGCGGCGGGACCCCGGTGGCGGGCGGAGCGTCCTTGTGGCAGCGGCGGTGGCGGATGAGGCTGGAGACGTGGTTGTAGGTGCGGCCGCAGACGCCGCACTCGTAGGGCCGCTCGCCCGAGTGGACCAGCATGTGCTGCACCAGGTGCGAGGACTGCTTGAAGGACTTCTGGCACACGCCGCACGGGAAGCGCCGCTCCATCAGGTACTTCAGCCTCCGGAAGTAACCCTTGTCGTCCTTGGGGGGCTCGCAGGGCGCCCCCGCCACGGGTCCCGGCGGCGTCTGTGCGGGGGCGGGGAGCGGCCCGGGGGTCCCGGTGGCAGTGGCCAACCCGGGCGTCACCCCTGGCCCCGATGCGGGTCCTCCCCGCTTCAGGTTCCCAAACAGGTGCTGGTGTCCCGAGAGGTCCACGATGCCCCACTGCGGGGCGGGGAAGGCAGCGTCAAAGAGGGGTGGCGGGGGCGCCCCGAAGGCGGGCGGCAGGGGTGGGTCAGGCTTCTTGGCTTGGGAGGAGGTCGAGGAGGAGGAGGACGAGGAGGAGGAAGAGGAGGAGGACGAAGAAGGCGTCTCGGCCTTGGGCTTGAAGGCGGCCTGGGGCGGGTAGTCGTACTGGGGCGGCGGGGGCTGCGGCGGGGGCTGCGGCGGGGGCCCGGGGGTGCAGGGCAGGGCGGCCACCGCCTTGGCGTGCTCCCCGTACAGCTCCATGGGCTCGAAGCGCTGGTGGTTGAGGAACTCCAGGAAGTCAAAGGGGTAGCTCTGGAAGTGCACCCCGTCCTCGCCCCCGAGGCCGCCGCCCCCCGCGCCGCTGCCCGCCGCGTTCGCCTCCATCTCAGCCGGTGGGGGTGCGAGACCTTGCGGAGAGAAGGGTGCACTAAGCAAGCAGGCAGGCGCGGGGTCTCCACCCGCAAAGGTGTGTGCACTGAGGCTCACACCCACCCCCTCTTCTCCGCGACCTCACACCCCTCTCCGTCCCCCACACCCTGTACCCCCAGTTCTGCGGCAGGCCCCTGTGTTCTCTCCTGCCCAGACCCCAAACCTCCCAGCCCCTCTGGCCTCAATCCCCTTTGCAAACACGCAGGCCTCTGCTCTGTCCCCACCGGGCCGGCCAGTCCTCTGTCCTCAGTCCCCCAGGTTCTGACCAATCATAACAGTCGTTACTATCAGAGTGGTTAAGGGGGTGCCTCCGGGGCCAGACTGGAACCTAAGCTGTGTGACGACGGGCCGTTCCTGGGCCTCTCTGGGCCTGGATTTCCTCATCTGGAAGTGCAGGTGACAAAGCACAGCCCCACTTCCCGGGGCTGCTGGGAGCACCCAGGAACAGCCACAAGCCTCTCATGGCTGGTCCTGGCTCCTGAGCTCGGTAACTGGGAGGCAGTGCTGTCATCGCTGTCGCTACTGGTGGGACAGTCAGCACAAGCCAGGGAACTGGATGGAGACAGTGTCGGGATAGCAGGGACACAGGGGGCTGGCAGAGAGGGAGGGCGGCCTGGCCCGGGAAACACAGCAGGAGAGGGTTCAGCTCCCGTCTCCTCCCCACTCTCCCCACTTCTGAAGGGGTGGTAGCCCCTAGAGCGCAGGGGGCGTAAGGGGGCTGACAGCACTGATCGGCAGGGCGCACTAGGCCCCAGAGCTATTTGTATGTCAGTGACTTCCCTCACCTGGGCGGAGCCTGCGGCAGCCGCTCAGAGAACCCCTTCCTGCCCCTCCAGGAGGCGGCCATTCTCTGGGTACCTCTCAGCTTCTCGGGCCACCGAGCTGCGCTGGGGCCTGGCTCTGAGCCTTAGCCCGAGGCAGGAGTCAGTGGGCCCACCAAGGGCAGGGCCTGACCATCCATCCATCCACTGGCCCTCCCCCTCAGGTGAAAGGTGAGTACCTCCCCCCCACCCCCCACCCCCCGGAGGTGGTATTTTTAGCCGCCCGCTCCGGGTGTCCCTGGAGGAGACCCAGCATCCCATGTCCTTCACACCCTCTGGCTCGGCTCATCTCCGGGAGGAGCAAAGGCGTGGGAGCGGAAGCCTGGGGCGGACCCTCAGTGGGAGACAGGGCTGGAGTGGCAGGTGGGCGCGGAGGAAGCAGGGGGGAGAGAGGTGCAGAGAGGGGGGGGGGAGGGGAGGGATCTTGGGGAAGAAGCCTGCCGGGCTCACCTCCATCAGAGTGCCTTACGAACAGCTACGCTGACGGCACTTCCTCAGGCCCCCGCCCTTCTGAGCAGGTGGTGCAGGGGAATCACGGAACCCCCACACTTACAGGACCATGGCACAGGGACCACGGCTGTCCCCACCGAGGCCTAGAGAGGTCAAATGGCTTGTCCAAGGTCACGGAGTGAGTCTGTGACTCGGCCCACTCCCTCCTCCAGTAGGGTTGGTTCCTGAGGCGGAGGAAGTTAGGGGTGGAACAGGGGTGGGGGGAGAGCCCTTATTTGGGGGTGTTCTCTGGATTATGTGGGAGAGGGAGGTGGGCGCCACCCTGAGCAGACAGAGCAGTGATTTGGTGAGCCTGTGCCCTCTTCCCCATATCTCAAGACTCTCTCCTGCCTCCATCAGGTCTCTGCTCTGATGTCACCTCCACCTCAGCACCTGCCTTCTAGCCCCTGGTCCCGCTGCATTTTATCATCGTGATCATTGCCACCGATTTACTGTGCCTATTTCATTTGCCGTGTGTTTCCTGTCTGGCCTTCACACCTAACAGCAAGGACTGGCCTGCCTTGTTTACCGCTGTGCCGGGGCACCTAGCACAGTGTGGGCGCTCCATAAATATCTGCTGGTATGTGGGAATGAAACAGCACCCTCCTAAGTCACCAGTGGGTCCATGAAGAAATCACTAGGGAAGTCAGATGCATGGAAACACAACATACTTAGGGGATGCAGCTAAAGCAGTGCTCAGAGGTAAATTTATAGCTGTAAATGCCTGTATTGATAAATATTTGTTGAATGAGTGAAGGGATGAGAATAAGGTGACCAGAATTCCCTCATAAAGGGAGGGGAACATTTAGCAGCATCTGAGCTGACATTGAGGTGGGTCCCCAGGAGAAGGAATCAAGGGATGGTGATGTTCTGAGGGCAAGTGGGCAGATGTTGAAGGGCTGTGGGTCAGAGAGGAGCAGGGGGACAGAGCTGACAAGGCTCATAATTATTCCACAGGGAAATAAGAGACATTTCCACTTTCAGCGCATCCAAGAGTTACTTTCCTTCCTTCCTTTCTTCCTTTCCTTTTTCCTTTCCTTCCTTCCTCCCTCCCTCCCTCCCTCCCTCCCTTCCTTTTCCATGGAGCCTTATTTATTTTGTTAATCCTCACCCAAGGATATTTTTCCATCAATTTTTAGAGAGAGTGGAAAGGAGAGGGAGAGACACACAGAGAAAAACATCGATGTGAGAGGGACACATCAATTGGTTGCCTCCTGCACTCTCCCAACCAGGGCTGAGGATCGAGCCTACAGCCGAAGTACATGCCCTTGCCCAGAACTGAACCCGGGACCCTTGGGTCTGCAGCTGACACTCTATTCACTGAGCCAAACCGGCTAGGGCACGTTGGTGACTCTCTAAGGGGAGATGTATCAGGGGAGGGTTTCCTGCAGAGGGATGATGAGGGGTCTCAAGCGGCAGTAGTTCCATGGCAACCACAGTCACAGTCACACAGCTCATGTTTATTGTATGACCAGATGGATAGGAACCATCACCTGGATAGATCACCACAGTCCCGTGCCATTACTGGTCCCACTCTATAAGTGGGGAAACTGAGGAAAGGGGCGGTTGTGTCCCATGGTCAGATAGCCAGTAAAAGGGAAAGCAGGTTTGGATTCCAAGTCTTGTTGATGCCAAGACCTGTGGGCCACTCCCCTGCCACAAGCTGCCTTAGGACAACATACTAGTCTACCTAATAAAAGAGTAACATGCTAATTGACCATATCTTCGTGACACCCACCAGCCAATCAATAATGAGTATGCAAATTAACTCAACAAAGATGGTGGGTTAATTTGCATACACAGGTGCCCAGCGGCTGGAGGCAGGGCAGGATGCTTGCGTTGTCACCATGGTGAGGACGCAGGCGTTGCACACCAACCCAGCTGCTTCGGGCTTCTGGGCAGCGACCGAAGGTGGAAAGGTGGCTTGGCTCCGGGCCGGAGCGGGAAGGCGCTGCCGGCAGCCAGGGAAAGGAAAGCCCATTCTGGCACGAGTCTTCGTGCATCGGGCCTCTAGTTTGTTAATAACAATAATGGTAAAATCTAGTAGCATGTGACGCTGAAGGAGAGCTCTTTACACACCAAGTACATGTCTAAGTCCTTTAGAGCAGTGGTCAGCAAACTGTGGCTCACAAGCCACATGCGGCTCTTTGGCCCCTTGAGTGTTCTAATGCCACTTCTTCAAAATAGACTCGCCCAGGCCGAAAACCGACTTCTGCACATGGGCCACGAAGTTTCAATCACACTGTACGTGTGCGCCCGCACATGGTATTTTGTGGAAGAGCCACACTCAAGAGGCCAAAGAGGGTCCACTCAATGAGTCTTCCTGATAATCCTAGCAATGTTTCCAACTATGAACTATTTCACAGCGGGGGAGGCTGAGGGCTAGAGAGGTCAACGGGTCTCCTGAAGTCACCCCACTCACAGGTCGCAGGGCCAGGGGTACAGGTAGGCAGTGGGGCTCCAGGGCGGGCTCTTCCCCACGGCATGCTGCCGTTCAACACTGCTTCCAGATAAGGTCCCTACAACCGAAGTACATGCCCTTGCCCAGAACTGAGCCAAATACCACCCTACACCGCAAATACGCTGAGGCTCATCCACTTCCCCGACACTGCCCCGGACCAGCCACCAGCGTTTACCGAATGCCAAGCGCGGTACGTGTCTTGTGTGGCTGTCTCTATTGAACTTCAGGACACTCACAAGGTCATTTGTAGGCAGGCACACCAAGGCCAAACCACGTCCCCCCTCTGCTGAACCCCTGCAGGGACCCCATGTCACTCACAGGCCCTGGGTGACCTGCACAGCCCCAGCCCCCAGCCTCCGCTGCTCCTGCGGTGTGCCAGCCGCATGCCCGCCCGGGCCTTTGCACTGGCTGCTGCTTCTGCCCGGAACGCTCTGACTCACTCCCTAACCACCTGCACATCTTCGCTCAAATGTCATCTCCCTGGGAGCCTCCCCATGACCCCTGGGACCTGTCAACCGGGCCAGCGGCCCCGCTCTCCCGCTGCACTTCTCTCCCCGCCACACACTAATAACCGTGCACTCCGCTTGTCTGTCTTGGGGTGGCCTCCCCCTCTAGAAGGGGGTGCCATGCACACAGGATGTTTACTGTGTTCTGGTCACTGCTCTGTCCCAAGGACCCAGCACAGCACCTGTCTCCAAAATACTTGTTAAATAAGAGAACGAGGCTGGAAAAAGAGGGAGCGGTTTAAGCGCTCAGCCACGTGAACACCAGAGGCACCAGAGTTCAGCGAGTTAACCGCTCATTCTTGGGGAGGAGCTCAGAGCAATGCCCAGGGTGGGCCAGTGGGCCTGGAGGAACAGCAACTTTTTGGAAGGACAAGACGATGACGGGAAATTTTTGAAAGAGGCCTTCTTACCACCCTCTAACGCCGCAGTCCCTGTAACACCATGCCCTCATCCTGTTGTATTCCCTCCACACAGATGTGTTTTATAACCGCCTACCCCATGAACCAGCACATGCACCCCATGCGGACAAGGGGTCCTGTCTAGTTTGTTCTCTGTTGCATACCCCGTATGCAGTAGGTGCTCATTAAACAGCTGTTGAACAGACAAGTGAAATGCATTCTGGGCTTGGTAGAGCGGACAAAGGCCAAATAATGGATCACAATGCCCTCACGTCCACTGCCCTCTAAGATCACACATCCTCTCCCCTCGCTCCCACCTCGGGGCCTCTCCAGCCACTCCCCCACTCCCCACAGTCACGCCCGCTCAGGACCTTCGGCTTCTCTTCCCTCTGCCTACAACCACCCCCAAAGCTTTGCACGGCAGTGAGCTCCGCTCGTTCAGGCTGCCGCTCGGAAGTAGCCACCAGGCTCTCAGAGAGCACAGCTCAACTGAGCACGCTCCTTACTTGTTTTTGATCTGTCTCAACTGGACACTAAAACCGACAGAAAGGAGGGCTGCACCCCCTCCGCAGCTGTATGGGACCCAGAACCGGCACATCCGTCCAAGGAGGACGAGTGAACGGATGCCTGAGGAGAGGAGCTCCCGCCCGGGGAGACGGGGCCTCCCCCAGGGGGTCCAGGAGGATGGAGTAGGAGCCGGCGGAGGGGACAGGTTAGGACGAGGCTCTCGGTGGGGCGCTGCCCTGCGGGACAAGGACCGACCCCAGACCCGACCCGGAGAGGGATGGGTGTGAGCCGGGCTCTGCCCACCTGAAGACGGGGCTGTGGGGTGAGAGCTCACCTCTAGAGGGAGCTGCTCAATGCGGGAGGGTCTGGGGGTGTTGAAAGGGGTATTTTCCCGGGGAATTACTGGGGAGGAGGGCGGTGCAAAAGATAAAAAAGCATTCTTGGCTGCTGACCAGAAGAGAAGGTATTTTTACACCAGCGAAGGGGGCGTCGGGCGGGGTGGTTAGGAGTTTTGGGAGCTGTGTGGGGGGCGGAGATGATGGGGGGCATTCCGTTATGAAGCACAAATGCAACCCTCTTGGGTGGCAACCTATAGGGTCTACTAACGGAGGGTTCAGGGGCAGCCGGTCTGCGCGGGGAAGGCAGCACTGGTGGCATTTGGGGGCTGTCCTGGGGGAGGCAATGCGGGGGGCTACGCAGAAGGAATCCTGTGAGAAGCAGTTTGGGGAGCGACACGAAAGAGGGCGCTTTGGCCGCCGTCCTACGTAGGAGCGTCAACGAGGCAGATATGTGGGTGCTCTTATGGGGGACCCTGGCGAGGGCCCCGCGCGAGCGGCACTGATGGGGACGTCCTGAGGACCAGAACGGGCCTGGGCGGGACCCCCCGCCCCCGCTGTCCCCGGGCCTCCAGGCCACGCGCCCCGTCACTCACCGGCGCCGGGGGTCTCCGCCGGGAGGAGGCCGAGGAGGCGGAGGAGGCGCCGCTGCTCTGGGGAGACCCGAGGGCCTGACCGGAAGTGCCGCCTCCTCCCCCTCCCCGGCAGCCCCGCGCCGCCCGCCTGCCCGTCCGCCCGGAAACGGAAGTCGCGTTCGTCTCGGAGGCGCCGGCGTGGAGGAGCTAAAGGAGGCGGCGGCGGCGGCGGCGGCCGGGAGAGGGAAGTGCGCTTGCGCGCTGGCCTGGGGGCGGAGGGGGCGCAGGCCGGGGAAGCCTAGCCCACTTCCGGTGAGCGATCTGAGCAAGTGCGCCTGCGCCGTGAGCGCCTGCTCCTTAGGGCACCGCCCACATCTCCGGTCATTGGGTTAAACCACGCCCACCGCGCAAATCTCACGCTTAAGCCCCGCCCCCGAGCTGAACCTTTTTTTCAGGGCTTAATTATAATAAGCCCCCCAACGTCTCAAAATGCGTCCTCCTTGCCTTGGTCCCCCTGATTTTCTCCAGCTCATCCCCACCTCCAAGACCCTACTCTCTAGAAGCCCACCTCTTCCTCCTAAGCTCCGCCCTCACGGCTTCTCGGGCCAAATCACGCCCTTACTTAAGCCCCGCCCTCCACCCGCTAGCATATAAACTCCATCTGTCTCACAATTTCAATGTGATCTTTGGAAGCATTCCCTTAAATCGGTGGTTCTCAAGCTCTGGTCCAAAGACCAGCAGCAGAGGCATCACCCGGGAAACGGTCAGAAACGGAAATTCTCAGGTCCCCTGCGCCAGAAGCTCTGAGCCAGAAACCCTGGGCGTGGGAACTTCGTTATAAAATACGTAAGTCACAGCGAGGTCAGGTACAGAATAGGGAATACAGTCAATAATACCGTGATAGCTTTGTATGGTGCCAGATGGTAACTACTTACCATGATCACTTCATAATGTATAGAAATACCGCACCGCTGTTATGGACCTGACACTACTGAGTGTATGGCAACTATAATTCTACTAAAAAATAAAATGAAACACCTTTCAGGTAGTTCTGATGCAGCCTTAAGTCAGGACCACAGCTTTACCGCACTTACGTATTTCTGCAAACCTCGCCCCTGACTCGGCCCTGCCCCCGAAGCTACGCCCAGTTCTATTGGGCCCACCCTGCCAAGCTCCCCCTCTCCCCTTGGCCTGAACAGCAGTCATGCCCACCCCCCCTCCACACACACACACACCT
This sequence comes from Ia io, assembly GCA_025583905.1. Taxonomy (NCBI): domain Eukaryota; kingdom Metazoa; phylum Chordata; class Mammalia; order Chiroptera; family Vespertilionidae; genus Ia; species Ia io. The sequence continues at coordinate 50,381,862 of JAJQQW010000021.1, read as the reverse complement.
TGCTCTCCTAGTTTCCCCTTGAAGTTCCTCCTCTCAGCTAAACCCTGTCCCTACCTCTAGATCCCTCATTCACTGCCGACAGCCTAAGCACCACTCCAGCTCATATAGGCCGCCTCCTAAGCCCCACCCAGTTCTCACCTGCCTGCCCAGTGAGCCTACTTGCTCAGTCCCCACCCCTCCAGGCCACACCCCTTACCTACCTAAGCCCTAGCAGTTGTCAGTTCTAACCACTACTATCAACTCAGTTTTTCCTTCCAAACGTGGTCAGGGAAGAGAGATGGGGCAAAGTGGTGGCTGCCGAGTTTCCAGGAATCTGGCTAGACTGGGGGAGGGTGGGCCTGGAGCCCCGCCTGCACAGAAGGTTCAATGTTTTACTGACTGGATATTTAGGGGAGTGCGTTGGGGTCTGCTGGCGGTGGGAGAGGGGAAAAAGGCTGCCGCCAAGCCCCTTCTTTATCACCAAGTTGAAGGCGCGTGACATGAAGCCCTCCCAAACCTCATGCACTCCCCTGGGCGGCGCAGGGCCAGAGGGCATTTGAAGAGGAGGAGCAGCCCTGGCCAGTGTGGCTCAGTTGGCTGAGTGTCGCTCCCTGCACCCAGAGGTCGCTGGTTCAATTTCCAGGCAGGTCACATGCCTGGGTGTGGGGCTTGATCCCAGTAGGGGGCGTGAAGGAGGCAGCCGATCCTGTTTCTCCCCTCTCCCTTCCTCTAACAGGAAAAGAGAAGTAGAGGAAGGCTGAACACACAGGGAGCCTGGAGGCAGTGATTTATTTCTGTGGCCCCTGCGTCCAAGGGCCTGCAAGTCCGGGAGAAGGCGGCAGAAGGCGGCAGGGCCCACCGGAAGTAGAGGTCCTCGCCCGCAACCCCCGCCCGCAACAAGAATCCCAGCAGACAGGAGGGAGTCTGGGCTCCACTGCCCAGGCGCAGCACCGGCTGGACCCCCAGCTCTAACCCTGGCCGGGGGTGCGGGTCAGGCCAGCTCCTTTCCCTCCGGCCCCTCCTCCTCTTCCTCGGCCCCTTCGGTGGCCAGGATGCCCTCGTGGTCCCACGGTAGCTCAGGCCCTGGTTCTGGGGGACACGCGGGGGCCCCCATGGTCTCGGGGTGCTTGCGTTTGGCATGGCGCCGGAGCGAGTTGGCCTCTGTGAAGCGCATCCGGCAGATGGGGCACTGGTAGGGGCGCTCCCCGGAGTGCACGCGGTGGTGGTGCGCCAGCTCGCCCGCCTCGCGGAAGCGGCGGGGGCAGAGCTGGCAGCGGAAGGGCCGCAGGCCGGTGTGGATGTTGCAGTGCCGCCGCAGGTGGCTGGACCGCTTGAAGGTCTTGCCGCAGTCCTTGCATTCGTGAGGCTTCAGCTCCGAGTGCGAGATGCTGTGGCGCTCCAGGTCCGAGAGGTAGGGGAAGGCCCGCAGGCACACGGGGCAGAAGTGCGGGGTCTTCCTGGGGCCCGGGCCCTCGGGCCCGTCGACCACGGCCCCCTCCGAGACGGTATAGGGCACACCCTGGTCGTCGATCAGCAGGAGGCCGCTGCCATCGCGGCCGCCGCCCGCCGGGGCTGTCACCCCGGGCGCCAGCGGGGGCTCCTGCCCTGACTTGGGGGGGCGGCCCCGCTTGCGAGGGGGGCAGGCCTTGAGCCTCAGATTGGAGGAGGTGGCCCCTCCCGGACGCTCACCCGGGCGGCCCCGGGGGACAGAAGAAGGTAAGGCCAGAGGTTTCTCTTCCTCCCCGGGCAAAGGCGAAGGCAACGGGTCTGGGCTGGGGGTGTCCATTCAGCAGTGGAGGACCTGGGTCTGGGTACTGGAGCCGGGCTACGGGGAGAAAGGGGCAGCCGTCAGTGCAGGGTAGGTCTGGAGCGCCCCTGGTCCCCTGAGACCTCGCCCATCCCTCTGTCTGCCTCTCGCGACCTGGGCATGGCGGACATTCGCCGGGATGCACAATGGTCGCCACGCTGGGGAGGAGAAGGACAGGGTAATCCTGTGCCAGCGGGTAAACAGGCACTGCCCCGAGCCCCATACCTGTGCCCCAGGCCTCCCTAACCCCTGCCATGGGTCACGAAGTTCAAGGTCAATTTGAGCCAAAATAAAGAAAAATCTTCAAGGGAGGAGAGAGTCCAACTGAGGGCACAGGCCGGGACTGTGATCCTCAAAGCAGAGCGCCCCGCAAACGCCAGGGCTACAGAGGCCTCGGGGATGTTTTTGTCCGCGCTCTTGACCGGAGACGTGGGAGGGCCAGGGCAGGACCGGAAGGAAGGCCGTGCTCCCAGGTGATGGCTGACCCCGAGCAGCGGGTGAGGAAAGACACTGGAGTCTAGTCTCCGAGGCTGATGTTCTGGGTTGGATTCCCGAGTCTGTCACTCTGCGTGGCTCTGAGCCTCTGTGAGCCCTTCTGCAAAAGAGGACGGAGTCCCACCGCCTCCCGGGGCATGCCATGGGGACGATTCACAGCAACGGCTCAGGACACCGAGCACCGGGAGACATTAGCCCTCTGAGAAGGTCACCATCACCCTCGCTTGGCAAATGGGGAAACCCGGGCACGGGAGAGCCACGTCAGCTGCCCAAGCTCCCTCTGCTAGGAAGTGGCCGGGCCAAGGATTCGGACACAATGGCCCAGCCCGGGAGTGAGAAGAAAGGGACTCAGGGGCCGGGGGGACATCATGGGGTCCGCTGGTCCTGGGAAGTGGATACACCAGGGCGGCAGTCCGCTGACACACAGTAAGGACACAATAAGCTACCGCCGCCACCGCCAGCAGCAGCAGCAGCATCAGAGCTGGGGGGTCCCGAAGTGGAGGGCGGGGGGAGCACAGGTGCAGTTAGGAGCAGGGGCTGCAGGTGTCACCGCGACCCCTGGGAACAGGCGCACAGATGGCGGGGCAACCGCGTCTCCAGAATCACACGGTGCGCTCCGGTGAGGGGGGCTGATTGGAGGACAGCCACTGCCTTTGGGTGGGGTGGTGTCCCGACCCTCGCCCACCGCCAGCCCCGAGCGCAAGGGGAGGGGGCGGCGGGAGAGCGCTGCGGGGCCGGCCAATGAGCGGCGCCGGGACGCGGCCGACGAGGCCGCCAGGAAGGGGGTCTGCGCGCGCGCGCCCGGCTCGCTCCACCGGGCGCGCGAGGTCGGCGAGCGCACGCCGCCCCGAGCGCGGGAGCAGGAGCAGGTGTGGGGGGCGCGCTCCCGGCGCGCGCCCCCCCTCCTCCCCTCCCTCCGCTCCCGCCCCCCGCCCGGACCCCTCCTCTCGGGTACCTCATTTGCATGCCGCCCGGGGGCTCGCGAGTGTGCGCGCGCGGGGGGCGACCAGGCCGACGCGTGGGAAGGGGCGGGGGCGAGGGGGCCCGTCCCCGGACGGCGCGCGCGCACGCGACGGCCCCGCCCCACGGAGCGGCCCCGCCCACTCCCCCCACCCGGTCGGACCCGCGGCCGCTGGGAACAAAGGGTCGCTCACGTCCGCGCCTGCCCTCCCCGCGCCCTCGCTGGCCCCGAGCGGAAAGTAACCCACGCACACATGACAGCCAGGTAGAGACGCCTTCCCTCCCACACGGTGCCCAGTCGGGGGCCCCGTGAAACGCGGGGACCGAAAGGATGACGAGCGGGAAAATGGCTGCTCCTTCCCGTAACTAACATGGCGCCTGGTCAGCTTCAAAGCCGCCCGGAGGGCTGAGGGCAAGAGGGGACCCGCTCTCTCCTCCTCCCTCTCCACCGCGGCCGGCGGACTGGGATGCCTCGTTTCCCCTGATGCACCCTGACATGTTGCCAGGCGGGGCCTGAGGCTGCAAACATGGGCTCAGACCTGCCCTCATCTGCGCGGTCACCCGCCGGCGGCGACCCGGCGCAGGGAGCCGCACGCCCAGCGCGTTGCCCTTAGTCTGAATGGCGCAGGGTCACCCCGAAACCCGCCCCTCCTCCTGCCCTCACCCAAGATGGCGCCTACCTGGCTTCTCTAACTGCTGGCGCCGGGAAAGGGACGGGAAAGAGGGAGAGGGGCGGGCGGCTGGGAGGGGGAGGCCAGGAAGGCGGGAGGGAGGGGGAGTGCGGGGGAGAAGGGAGCCGAGGCGGAAGTCGAGGGGCCCCCCGGGTGGAAGTGACGCTGCCCCCGCTGCCCAAAATGTCGGCGCCCAGAGGGAGGTGTAAGTAATTAAAGAGGAAAGCCGACGGACTTTCCTGGCCTCCCGGGGCCGCCCCAGGGCTCCCGAACCCCCGCGCCGTACCTGCGAGGTGCACTCACCCGGCCGTGGGTCCCCCCGGACTTGCCCCCGCCCCGGGCGCCCCGGGCCCGCACCTTTTGGGGGCGGGGTGGGGGAGGGGCACAAAGACCAGTTCTGGGGGCCTGGGTCTTGGAGGGGACTGGAGAGGGGGGCCGGCCCCGCAGGCGACTGGGTGGGGGGGGGGGCGGGGCAATGGCCGGGAAGTGTCCGGTGGGCGGGGCTTATAGCGCGACTGGGCGGGGCTTGGAGGGAGCTGGGTTGTGGGTGGGAGGGGCTCCGGTAAAGGGGCGTGGTTTAGTGGGGCTGGTTGGAGGGTCCTAATGGGACTGAGTGGGAAATGAGGCTCGATGTGGAGGTGGGAGGGGCTTAGAGTAAAAGGGGTGGAGTTTGTCCCGGGGTGTGTCTTAGAGAAAGTGGGGTTTAGGAGTGCCATTTGGGGAGCCTTCGTGGAGACAGCAAGCAAAAAGAGTTTCAGTTGGTTTTATCCAAGGTCCCAGGACTATTCTTCAAAGGAGAGTGGGAGGAGCTCACAGGGGAGTGGGCGGGGCTTGTCAAGGAATAGAAGAGGATCCTGGAACAGTGGGAGGGGCTGTGAGGGAGTGGGCGGGGCCTGGGCACTGGTGGGCGGGGCTTAGCCACAGCGGGCGGGGCTTAGAGAGGAATAGGAGTCCTTGCAAAGAGGGGGTGAGACTTAAAAACACTCAGTGGGGTAGAGGCTACTTGGAATGACTAGGAAGATTGGCAGATTAGTGGGAGAAGGGTTTCTAGGGAAGTGGGCGGAGCTTAAAGAGAGTGGGCGTGGCCCAGATGGGAGTGGCTCCCAGGGGACAGTGACTGGTCTGCGAGTCTCTAGAGCCCGCTGGGGGAGGACTAGTGGGGAGGTGCCTCGCTCACCCACACTCCATGTCTCCCCTGCTCCAGAGAGCCCCCACGCGCCACTGCCCGCACGCCTCACCACCATGGATGACGCCCCGCTGCCAGCGCCCCCTGTCCCTGCCCCGGCCCCGGCCCAGGCCCCGGCGCCGCCCGCTGCCGCCGCCCCCCGCGTGCCGTTTCACTGCAGTGAGTGTGGCAAGAGCTTCCGCTACCGCTCGGACCTGCGGCGCCACTTCGCGCGCCACACTGCTCTCAAGCCCCACGCGTGTCCGCGCTGCGGCAAGGGCTTCAAGCACAGCTTCAACCTGGCCAACCACCTGCGCTCGCACACGGGCGAGCGGCCCTACCGCTGCTCCGCCTGCCCCAAGGGCTTCCGGGACTCCACCGGCCTGCTGCACCACCAGGTGAGTCCTGCGGGCTGGCCCGGCTGCCTCCCTCCCCGGGCTGGACATGGCCTTGGAGCCCCAGCCCCACTCTGGGCACCAGAGAAAACTCCTTTCTCCCTCAATCTGGTCAAAGCGCCCTGGGGTTTCTCTTTAGTCCCCACCTACTTATGGATCGGAGGCAAACATTCATCGTACATTTGCCCCACTTATAGCTTCCTCTTCTCATCCATCCGCTGGCCTTCCTCCCCACCCCCACCTCCACCCCCACCTCCACCCTCTCCCGCACACCAGCACCTGCAGTTTTGTGTTTATGGCTCCCTTGCCATTTTTTGTTTGTTTTTTAAATATATTTTTACTGATTTCAGAGAGGAAGGGAGAGGGGGAGAAAGAGATAGAAACATCAGTGATGAGAGAGAATCATCCATTGGCTGCCTCCTGCACGCCCCCCACTGGGGATCCAGCCCACAACCCGGGCCTGTGCCCTTGACCGGAATGAAACCTGGGACCCTTCAGTCCGCAGGCCTATGCTCTATCCACCGAGCCACACCAGCTAGGGCTCCCTTGTCGTTTTAAAAAACAGATTTACCACGTATGTACTTAGCTCTTTCATTCGGCGTTCATCTATTGAGAGCTTTCCCTGCTCCCAGCACTGGGGTCCCCCAAGGGAAATCAATAAAGTCGGAGCGTTTGGAGAACTTAGATCCCATTGGAGGTAGACCATCAACAAGAAAGCGAACGCACAGGCCAGCACGTCCTGAAAGGGGAGGAGTGTTGGGGAGGAGAGTAATGTGCAGGAGTGAAGAGGGGAGAGCGGTGGGCCGCCAGGCCGCCCGGGCATGGCACGGTGATGTTGGAGCTGAGACCAGAGCGTTTGCAGGCACCCACGTGGGAACAGCACTCCAGGCAGAGGGAACAGCAAGTGCAGAAGTCGAGATGGGGAGAGCTTGGTGTGGACAAGAAAGGGATGGGAGACCTTGTGGTTGGGGGGAGCGAGCCTGGGTCAGAGCAGAGGAGGTGCGGGGGAGGCGTGTACACCTCGACTGTTGAGAGGAGTGGGGTTTGATTCTGAGGGCCAGACACTCACACTGCAAAGGCCAGGCGTATCACTGGCCTTTCACTGTGTGTCCTCCTGTCCCGTGCTGCTATCTGCCTTGGCTTCAGACTTCATTCTGGCTGCGATCCCAACTTTCTTTTTTATATATATCTAATATATTTCTTGATTTCAGAGAGGAAGTAAGGAGAGAGAGATAGAAACATCAATGATGAGAGAGAATCATTGATCGGCTGCCTCCTACACACCCCCTACTGGGGATCAAGCCCGCAACCCAGGCATGTGCCCTTGGCCAGAACTGAACCTGGGACCCTTCAATCCGCAGGCTGACGCTCTATCCACTGAGCCAAGCCAGCTAGGACGATCCCAACTTTCTAAGTGGTCTTACTACCTCCTGTCTCCCCATCACGCCCAGCCCCTGTGACCTGGAACCTCCTCTCCCCACCTCCCCCATTAAAATCCCTGATCCTTAACTGGATGTGACATTCACAGCCGTCTGAGGTCTCACCCCTGCCCACTCATCGGTTATAACTCAACTGAGCATTTCACGAGCACCTACAGTATGCAGGCTCCTTGGGGGAAATGAGAGAGACAACACGGAAACAGCCCTCCCCCTCCGTGGCCTCCGAAGTCAGGAGTCCAGTCACTGAACAACCAGGTTGATAAACGTCAGCTCGCAGCTGAGACACGAGCACAGAGGGTTCCCGTGGTCTGAGGCTAATCCAAGAGCCCTGAAGTGGTCCCGGCCAGGGATGGGGCCAGGGTAGGTTCTCTGGGGTAGCACTCCCACTTCCTTAGGCCCCATGCTCCTGGCAGACACGATTAATCCAGCACCGCACTCTCTTAGCCGGCCTGGGAGTCCTCCCCACAGCTCTCCAGGCAGACCCGACCAATCAATCCACAGGGCTCTAGACTCGAAACCTGCGGCCGTTATTCCAGGACTCCTAAGTAAACCACAAGAGCCCCAGCCGGTGTGGCTCAGTGGACAGAGCATCGGCCAGTGGACCAAAGGGTCCCGGGTTCGACTCCGGTCAAGGGCACAGACCTTGGTTGCAGGCTCCTCCCCGGCCCAGGCCCTGGTTGGGGCTCGTGCAGGAGGCAACCAATGGATGTGTTTCTCTCACATCGATGTCTCTCTCTGTCTTTCCCCCTCTCTTCGACTCTCTCTAAAAATCAATGGAAAAATATTCTCAGGTGAGGATTCACAACAAAAAGAAAACTCAAGGGCCATATCGGTAGAGACCTGTGTGAAGCATGGTCTCACGCAGCCACCTGGTCGCATTCCCAGGGCTCCGCAGCCGCACGGGGCTGGTGGCCACCACGTCGGACAGCACAGATCGAGAGTGTTCCCATCACTGCAGCCCGTCTTACTGGACGGTTCTGCTCTAAAAAGCCCTAACCCAGTGGTCGGCAAACTCATGAGTCAACAGAGCCAAATATCAACAGGACAATGATTGAAATTTCTTTTGAGAGCCACATTCTTTAAACTTAAACTTCTTCTAACGCCACTTCTTCAAAACAGACTCGCCCAGGCCGTGGTATTTTGGGGAAGAGCCACACTCAAGGGGCCAAAGAGCCGCATGAGGCTCGCGAGCCGCGGTTTGCCGACCACTGCCCTAGAGCAAGCATGTCAAACTCACAGGCTACCACGGGCCAAATAAACAAGGTTTAAGCTTATGTGGCCGCAAAAAGAACAAAAGCTTCCATTTTCATAGAAACGTAGGTTTATGTGGATAGAGACGTGCTGAATGCAAAGGGCTGAAATAAATGAGTCATCGTTAACAAAATAATAGAACATTTTAATAAAAATGAATTTTTTTCTTGAACATGAACTCACCAGACACTGAATAACTGCACCAATTCATAAGCGTCATGCAAATAAACCTATTTTTCTTGTTCTCCAAAAGCGAAATATTTCCTGTTGCGCACACCAAACAAGTCAGTTCAAGACTAACAACGTGGCCATTGGCTGCTAGAACATTCACTGCTGGTGTTAGTGGAGAGAAATGGTGCACCTGCGCGTAAAGGAAATGAATGCCACACGATGGTAGTCATCAGTCATTAGCGAACGTTGTAGTTCGTTATTAATAACTAGAGGCCCGGTGCACGAAATTCGTGCCCTCGGAGGGGGGTGTCCCTCAGCCTGGCCTGCGCCCTCTCGCAATCCGGGAGCCCTCAGGGGATGTCCAACTGATGGTTTAGGCCCGCTCCCAGGCCTAAGCTGGCAGTTGGACACCCTTAGCCTTACTGCGCTCTCCAGACATGAGCCTGGCTTCTGGCTGAGCAGAGCTCTCCCTGTGGGAGCACACTGAGCACCAGGGCAGCTCCTGTGTTGAGCGTCTGCCCCCTGGTGGTCAGTGCATGTCATAGCGACCAGTTGTTCCGCTGTTTGGTCGATTTGCATATTAGCCTTTTATTATATAGGATGATACATAACAGGATATTGTAAAAATTAAGTTATGAAATTAAAAAAATATATATTTCCCTATTGATTCCAGAGAGGAAGGGAGAGAGAGAGATAGAAACATCAATGATGGGAGAGAACCATTGATCTGCTGCCTCCTGTACGCCCCCTACTGGGGATCGAGCCCACAACCCGGGCATGTGCCCTTGGCCAGAATCAAACCTGGGACCCTTCAGTCCACAGGCCAATGCTCTACCCACTGACCCAAACTGGTTAGGGCCGAAATTTCTATTAAAATGTTTCTGACATGCCTTTATATTGGCTGGGCCGCAAAAATATTGGCTGTGGGCTGCATGTGGCCCACAGGCCGTGAGTTTGACATGCTTGTCCTAGAGCATTTACAGGAAAAAGCGCCACCTCTTACCCCCGGAGGATAGGAAGCCCCCCCCTCCCCGCCCCCAATCCACTGGTTTAGGGGATAGAAGTAGTTCATGGGAAGTTGGTTCAGAGGCCGTCGCTTGTGCACGCTTTCAGTGTGGAAGGCAGAGCTGGGATTTGAACTCAGACCTGGCAGTGCTCAGCTTCCCTGTGGCTGCGTAGCCTCTCCCAGGATGGGAGGGCTCGTAGGAACTCAGTAAGAGGTGGGGGCCTTGGAAAGGAGCATTCCCCAGCCTCAGGGAGCAGCACGGGCAGAGGTCCGGAGGCTTGTCCACCTGAGAAACATTCAAACCTGTAGAGGTTTTTGAGTTTGTTTAAGCCAACTGTCAACAATTACCGGGAAGCAAAATCTCAGCGGGCTGAGAAAATGCTCCAGAGATCGGCAGTTTTGCATCTTGTTTATACGTTACAATCAAAAGAGAAGGCAGGCCCTAGCCGGTTTGGCTCAGTGGATAGAGCATCGGCCTGCGGACTCAAGGGTCCCAGGTTCGATTCCGGTCAAGGGCATGTACCTTGGTTGCAGGCACATCCCCAGTGGGGGGTGTGCAGGAGGCAGCTGATCGATGTTTCTCTCTCATCAATGTTTCTAACTCTCTCTCTCCCTCTCCCTTCCTCTCTGTAAAAAATCAATAAAACATTTAAAAAAGAGAGAGAAGGCAGTAGTGGGGTACATGAAATCCATTGGTGATAGATAAGGGGGGTGGGGAGACAGACCTCTGGGATTGGATAAAAAGTAAAATGATAGACACATGGTTCATTTACATAGGTGGGTACAGGTAGTTCACAGTTGGTTGTACCCTGAGGGGTCCGCAAAAAAAGGGGGGAGTTACCCTGACCTTCCAAAGGTGGGGTTAGCCTAGATCCGTGGATGGCAAACCGCGGCTCGCGAGCCACATGCGGCTCTTTGGCCCCTTGAGTGTGGCTCTTCCACAAAATACCACGGCCTGGGCGAGTCTATTTTGAAGAAGTGGCGTTAGAAGAAGTTTAAGTTTAAAAAATGTGGCTCTCCAAAGAAATTTCAGTCGTTGTCCTGTTGATATTTGGCTCTGTTGACGAATGAGTTTGCCGACCCCTGTATGCAAAAGACAACGGACAGGCTTCGTTAAGGTAAAGACTGGCTTTTGTCAGGGAAAAGTCTAGCCTAGGGCAGGACTACCCACCATAAAGGGCTTTTAATGAAGAGGTTTTCACTCCAGACCTCCCTCCCGTTGTGGCTGCTTTCGGTCTCTTGAGTGTGTGAGGCCACCACGCAGGCCTTTCCCCGGCGGGCGGGCGGGCGGCCTTGTCTGGTTAGTATGCGGCCCCTTTTCACCCACAGGCTGGAGGGTCAGAGGCGAGGGAAGCCGGGCCATGGCCTCGGGGACGTGGTGGGAGGCAGGGGCCACCTCCCTCCGGGCCCAGGGTCTGCCCCGCCGGCTAGACCCTCGGCCCTGACCCTGCGCCCCTCCGCCCTCCAGGTCGTCCACACCGGGGAGAAGCCCTACTGCTGCCTGGTCTGCGAGCTCCGCTTCTCCTCGCGCTCCAGCCTGGGCCGCCACCTCAAGCGCCAGCACCGCGGGGTGCTCCCGCCCCCGCTGCAGCCCGGCCCGGGCCTGCCCGCCCTGAGCGCGCCCTGCTCCGCGTGCTGCAACGTGGGGCCCTGCTCCGTGTGCGGCGGTGCGGGGGCCGGCGGGGGCGAGGCCCCGGAGGGGGCGGGCCCGGGCAGCTGGGGGCTGGCGGAGGCGGCGGCGGCCGCGGCGGCCTCGCTGCCCCCGTTCGCGTGCGGCGCCTGCGCGCGGCGCTTCGACCACGGCCGGGAGCTGGCGGCCCACTGGGCCGCGCACACCGACGTGAAGCCCTTCAAGTGCCCGCGCTGCGAGCGCGACTTCAACGCCCCGGCGCTGCTGGAGCGGCACAAGCTGACGCACGACCTGCCGGGCCCGGGCGCGCCCCCCGCGCAGGCCTGGGCCGCGGGGGCCGGTGCGCGGCCCGAGACCCCTGGCGGGGGTGGCGCCGCGGAGGCCGGGGAGGCCCGGCCGGCCTGGGACGGCGGGCTGCTCCTGGGCCGCGTGGGGGGCGGCGGCGTGCCCGAGCTGGGGGCACTGCTCCCCGGGGGCGGCGGGGAGGCCCCCCCGCCGGCGGCCGCGGCGGAGCCCTCGGAGGACACCCTGTACCAGTGCGACTGCGGGACCTTCTTCGCCTCGGCCGCGGCGCTGGCCGGCCACCTGGAGGCGCACTCGGGGCCGGCCACCTACGGCTGCGGCCACTGCGGGGCGCTGTACGCGGCCCTGGCGGCCCTGGAGGAGCACCGACGGGCCAGCCACGGCGAGGGCGGCGGGGCGGAGGCGGCGGCCTCCGAGGGGGAGCCCGCGCCCGGGGAGCCGGCGGCCAGCGCGGGCCGCAGCAAGAAGATCTTCGGCTGCTCCGAGTGCGAGAAGCTCTTCCGCTCCCCGCGGGACCTGGAGCGCCACGTGCTGGTGCACACGGGCGAGAAGCCGTTCCCGTGCCTCGAGTGCGGCAAGTTCTTCCGCCACGAGTGCTACCTCAAGCGCCACCGGCTGCTGCACGGCGCCGAGCGGCCCTTCCCCTGCCACGTCTGCGGCAAGGGCTTCATCACGCTCAGCAACCTCTCCCGCCACCTCAAGCTGCACCGCGGCATGGACTGACCGCGCCCCGCGCGCCGGGCCGGACTCGGGGTCCCCAGGGGGCCGCCCAAACCCAGGCGGGGGCCCTGAGAGGAGGGGGCCCCGGCTGGAGAGATGGAGCCACCAGAACCCCATATAGGCCGCGAGCTGGGGGATCTATGGGGACTCCTGAGCTTGGGGCCTCCCTGGAATCCGAGATGGGCACCCCCAAATCAATCGGCCCCTCCGCTGGGGAGACCGAGAAATGAGCCTCCACAAGTACTGGTCACCTCGAGGGCCCGAGTAAGAGACGGGCACCCCCTCCCCCAGGGAAGCCTGCCCCCTCCCTGAGAGCCATCATTCCCAACGACCTGGTCTGGAGAATGTGGGGGGACCGTGCCCCCTCCAAATGCACCCCCCACAATCACTGGTGCCCCTAGGTGACGGATAGAGCCAGGATCTGCCTTTCCCCGTTGCATTCCCCGTGCTGAAGGAGGACCAGGGTAGAGCCCCCTGCCCTCAACCCACTCCCCAGCCAGGCCGCCCTCCCCTCCTGCGGGGTGGGCCAACCCTCGTGGTCTCCCCTAGCCCCGAACACTAGACTAGGCCGGCTGGGCATCCCCCCGCCCGGTAGGATGGACTGGCCCGGGTGCGCAGCCTCCTGTCCACTGGAATGGGCTGGGCCTGCTGTGGCCCGCGCCGCCCCCTCTGCACAGTGAGCCCCGCCGGCACGGCCCTCCTCTTCTGCGTCATTCCCAGCCCGCGAGCTCACCCGAGTGGGAGCTGGCGGGCGCTGGGGTCTCCGCCCCCTCTGTTCTAGCCCCTGTTGGTCTTCCCATCTCCGTCGGTTTGTCTGTCTCCGTGTTCCTCCCAACCCCAAGGGAAAGGGGGGCTGGCCAGGGGGTTCTCCCCATGAGCCTCGACCTCACCCCCTCATTCCAGTCCCCAGTGTCTCCGAGACCCCAATAAACCTCATCCTGTCCGTCAGTGCCGCTTCATTGTCTGCACCTGGGCTCCAGGGCGTGGGGGTTCCTCCCTCCTGAGGTAGACCAGGCCCCCTCAGAGCGAAGGGATTCGGAGTCCTTAAGATAGTGCTTGATTCTATCAACTACGTGGAACCCTACCCCCTAAACACAATGTGCCTCCACAGATGGACATGCCCCTCGAACCAGACAGCCCCCCCCCCTTTTAAATATATTTTTATTGATTTCACAGAGGGAGAGAGAGATAGAAACATCAATGATGAGAGAGAATCATTGATTGGCTGCCTCCTGCACGATCGGGGGTCGATCCTGCAACCCAGGCATGTGCCCTTGACTGGAATCGAACCCGGGACCTTTCAGTAGGCTGCAGGCTGACGCTCTATCCACTGAGCCAAACCAGCTAGGGCCAGACAGGCCCTTTGAAGCCATCAATCCCATAGGACATGCCCCCTGAAACCCAAACTGTCACCTTAGGGACTCGTCCCTTCCAGGAGGGAGAGGCCCCCACCGGCTTACACTCTGCTTCCTGGGCCACCCCGTTGGCATCTCAGAGGCTACCTCGACCTCAGGTGAGGACCCACCACTCGGACCGGGCGGCCCTTTGGACTGCCTCCTGGGGGTGAGGGTGGTACATTCCTGTCCCGGCGCCCACTGCGTGCCAGGCTCTGTGACCTCTCCGGGGACCCAACAGTGAACTAAACAACCCGTGGGGTTGATGGTCTAGGGCCGTGGTCGGCAAACCGCGGCTCACGAGCCACATGCGGCTCTTTGGCCCCTTGAGTGTGGCTCTTCCACAAAATACCACGGCCTGGGCGAGTCTATTTTGAAGAAGTGGCATTAGAAGTTTAACTTTAAAAAATTTGGCTCTCAAAAGAAATTTCAATCATTGTGCTGTTGATATTTGGCTCTGTTGACTAATGAGTTTGCCGACCACGGGTCTAGTGCGAGGCGGGTGTAGGAAAAAGTAGTAAAGGAGGAAGGCAAGTCCAGAGGGCTGTGAGCGCTCTGAGGAAATGCGTTAGGTGGCCTGGGCGGGCTTACCACAGAGGTGGCATTTGAGCTGAGGCCGGATGGTGAGGAGGGAGCGGCCAGGAGGATGCTGGTTGGGCCCAGGAGGGGCCTGAATCCAGAGGAGGGAGAGTGAGACAAGGTGAGGAGGTAAGCCGTGGTCCAGTCACTCAGAGGCTGGTGGGCATATGATTGTTCTTCCTGGACGATGGCGAGCAAGATGCTAAGTGAGGTGACCACTCCTGCACTTTTTAAAAATATATATTTTTATTGATTTCAGAGAGGAAGGGAGAGGGAGAGATAGAAACATCAATGATGAGAGAGAATCATTAATCAGCTGCCTCCTGCACGCCCCCTACTGGGGATCAAGCTCACAACCAGGGCATGTGTCCTGACCTGGAATCCAACCAGCAACCTGGCAATGTATGGGACCATGCTCAACCAAATGAAGCACACTGGCCAGGCCCATGGTGGAGTCTTGGTCCTGGACTCCCAGCCTCCAGAACTGTGAGCCATACATGTCTGTTGTTTACAAGCCACCTGGTCAGTAGGATTTTGTTACAGCTGCCCACACAGACCAAGACATCCATCAACAACACTAGCTAGCCCGCTGACTTGGCTCAGTGGTTGAGTGTTGAGCTATGAACCAGGAGGTCACGGTCGATTCCCGCTCAGGGCACATGCCCGGGTTGCCAGCTCGGTCCCCAGTGTGGGGCATGCAGGAGGCAACCAGCAGCAGCCCGTCAATGATTTTCTCTCATCGCGGATGTTTCTGTCTCTCTTTCCCTCTCCCTCTCTGAAATAAATAAAAATATATTTAAAAAAACAAAACAAAAAACCACCTGCCTTGGAGAAAGAAGGCCAGCCCCCTTAGATACAGGCTTGGCACCAAGGACCAGACCCGCCCACTCGAGGCTGGCTCCCTGGGCCCGGAGAGCGAGCCCCTGGAAAAGAGCCAGTGTTGTCATGGAGACGGCCTCGGGCTATGGAGTCAAGAGCAGGGACCTCGGGAGGCGGAGGCCCCCACCCACCACACCTCCACCTGCATCCTTCCCCCGAGGGCGGGACCCTTCGGCGGCAGGCACAGCAAGCCCCGCCCCCAGGAGTTCATAGTCCAATGGGAGGGCAGCTCCGCAGTGAGCGGGTTGGCCATCAATACAAGACTGAAAACAAAGGCAGAGTATGGACGGGAGGGTGACAGGGAGGCTATTTTATTTATTTATTTTTAAAGTGTGTTTTTTAAAAAAATACATTTTGATTGATTTCAGAGAGGAAAGAAGAGAGAGAAACAGCAATGATGAGAGAGACTCACGGATTGGCTGCCTTCCACTCGCCCCACACTGGGATCAAGGCTGCAACACAAGCATGTGCCCCCACCAGGAATCGAACCTTGACCTCCTGGTTCAGAGGTCGATGCTCAACCACTGAGCCACACCAGCCCGGCAAGGGAGTAAGGGAAGATGGGAAGGGCACTCCAGGCGGGTGGAATGGCCCGGGGGAAGGCCCTGCGGCCAGAAAGAACAGAGGGCGGTGTGGCTGGAGCAGAAAGAAGCAGAGGGAGAGAGGCAGCTGCGAGGGAGGCCCCAGGAGCCAGGCGGGTAGAGCCTTTTGGGCAGAGGGGAAAGGAGAGGAAGACGAGTGGGCGCGCCCCCCCCCCACCCCACCTCCCCTGGGCGGGTGTCCAGGCAAGAGTGACGAGGTGTGATCTCTGGGCGCCTCGGAATGCACGGGAAACAAGAGAGCCAATGAGGAGGCAGTTTCAGTGTGACTGGCATCCGTCTGAGCCAATCAGCACCAGATCCCGCCCCCCTGCCCGGGAGCCTGGTTCCCAGCCCAGGCCAGCCCCGCCAGGCCCCTCGCTCACCTGGACTCGCGCCCCGCCTCCTCCCGGCTCCCTCCCGGGTCTCCCCAGCATCCGGCCCGGCCCGCCGTGGGTCCCACAGGAATTCCTCCAGAGCATTAATCGGCTCATGTGACTCCCCAGCTTTAAACCTTTTCAATGGCTTCTCAGGGCGCCAGGAATGCGCCAGCAGTCAGCCTGGACCAGGAGGCCGCCCCAACTCAAGGCCCCCGGGTTCCCCCAGCGCGCGCGCACACGCGCGCACACACACACACACACACACACACACGCACACACACACACACACACGCACGCACGCACGCACGCACGCCTGACATTCCCTTTCCCCGCCACCTCCACTCCTGAATTCGTTTCCCAACCTAAGTAAGCCTTTAAAAATTGGATGACAGACCTAGCCGGTGTGGCTCAGCGGATAGAGCGTTGGCCTGCGGACCAAAGGGTCCCAGGTTCGATTCCAGCCAAGGGCACATGCCCGGGTTGCAGGCTCGAGCCCCGCCTCCCAGCGGGGGGCGTGCAGGAAGCAGCCAATCAATGATTCTCTCTCATCATTGATGTTTCTCTCTATCCCTCTCCCTTCCTCCCTAAAACCAACAAAAACATTTTTTTAAAAATCAGTGGGAAAATATCCTTGGGTGAGGATTAACAATAAAACAAAATAAAATAAATTGAATGACAAAATAACAGCCCTAACCGGTTTGGCTCAGTGGATAGAGCATCTGGCCTGCGGACTGAAGGGTCCCGGGTTCTATTCCCGTCAAGGGCATGTACCTTGGTTGCGGGCACATCCCCAGGAGGGGGTGTGCAGGAGGCAGCTGATCGATGCTTCTCTCTCATCGATGTTTCTAGCTCTCTATCCCTCTCCCTTCCTCTCTGTAAAAAAAAATCAATAAAAATATATTTTAAAAAATAAAACTGCCCTTCAAACAAAAACGTAAGGACAGAAACCACAACAGCGCTATTCACAATGACCAAAAGGTAGAAACAACCCAATGCCCACCAACCAATGAACAGACAGCACGTAGCATGCCCCAATGGAATAGTACTGGAATAGTATTGGAATAGTAATGGAATAATATTGGAATAGTATCGGAATAGTACTGGAATAGTATTGGAATAGTAATGGAATAGTATTGGAATAGTAATGGAATAGTATTGGAATAGTAATGGAATAGTAATGGAATAGTATTGGAATAGTATTGGAATAGTAATGGAATAGTATTGGAATAGTAATGGAATAGTAATGGAATAGTATTAGAATAGTATTGGAATAGTATTGGAATAATATTGGAATAATATTCAGCCAAGAAAATAGGGATGAGTTATTCACACAGGCCACAACGTGGATGGATCTTGACAATGTGGTGCCGAGTGAAAAGCTGGCCGTAAAAGACCCGGTATGTTCCACTCCACTGGTGTGAAATGCCCAGTGGGCAAGCCCACTGAGCCGCAGATGGTTCCTGGATGCCAGGGGTGGGGAGGGGGAGGCGACGGGGAGTGACAGCGTAGGGGGCGATGAATTTTGCAACCAGAGAGTGGGTCTGTGGGAGGCAGCTGGACAGACAGGAGCAGAGCAAGGACCATGGCCCAGGTACTGAAGGTCAGCAAGGCGGGAGCCCTGGGTGCCTAGCAACAGGCAAAACAAGAACCTTGCCCTCAGCGTGACCTTTCCTCCCCGCAGATCGCTGGCGTGTAGTCCAAACCCTCCCTGCCCTTCCTCCCCTGGCATGTGGCTAGCTATGTAGGATTGATCCCCCAGATGGGGAATGAATGGGGGGGGAGGGCTGGAGAACAACCCTTAAGCATTGAGCCCCCGAAAAAATGAGGTTCTTTCTTTAAAAATTTTTTTTAAATATATTATTTATTTATTTTTAAAATATGTTTTTTAAAATATATTTTTATTGATTTCAGAGAGGAAGGAAGAGGAGAGAGAGAGAGAAACATCAATGATGAGAGAGAACCATGGATTGGCTGCCTCCAGCATGCCCCGCACTGGGAATCGAGCCCACAACCCGGGCCTGTGCCCTTGGCTGGAATTGAACCTGGGACCCTTCAGTCCGCAGGCCGACGCTCTATCCACCGAGCCAAACCGGCTAGGGCTTAAGATATGTTTTTATTGATTTCAGAGAGGAAGGGGGAGGGAGAGAGAGACAGAAACATCCACGATGAGAGAGAATCATGGATCAGCTGCCTCCTGCACGCCCCACACTGGGGAAGCGAACCCGCAACCCAGGCATGTGCCCTTGACCGGGAATTGAACCCGTGACCTCCTGGTTCACAGGTCGACGCTCAACCACTGAGCCAGGACAAAAGTGACGTTCTGACCTGCATCCAGTACGGCTAGGCCTCCGTTGTGTTTCAGCTCTGGACCCAGAGAAACAGCAAAACCCAGCCAGCGACGCCATGGCTGCCTCAGGACCAGCTGTGTTCACTAATGACCCCCAGCCCTGGGGCCTAATCAATAGAGACCCCACCCTGATAGGACACAGCTGGGAGCTGAGGAGCCTTCCGTTGGGGTCCTCCAGATAAACACCCTCAAGGCGAGGACCCAGCGCTGCTCTCTCTAGGAGGCAAGCCTGTCCCTTTCCCCATCGCCTCCCCCTTGGGCGAACTGCCCTTGCTTCTCTCTCCGTCTCTCTCTCTCTCTCTCTCCCTTCCTCTCTGAAATCAGTAGAAATATAAAATTTTAAAATAGTATTATTGAGCAGGTGCTTTTAAATATCATGCTCCTAGCCCCTACCGCCCCCCTTTAAAAATATTTTTGATTTTTTTTTAAATAAACATTGATGTGAGAGTGAAGCATGGATTGGCTGCCTCCTGCACACCCCCTACTGGGGATCCAGCCCCCAACCCCTGGAATCGAACCAGCGACCTTTCGGTGCACAAGACGATGCCAAACCAACCGCGCCACAGCAGCCAGGGCCTGGCCCCTACCCTTCCTCCAGCCCCTGGGAAATGCAGACTTCCTGAGGCTCGCTGGGAACCCTGGGCTACCGCGCTTCCCCTCACTGTCCCGCTCTCTGCGCTGGGAGGGCCACGTGACCACTTGGTACGACCAGAAGGAACAGGGGGCTTGCATCGGTGAGGCACTGGCAGAACCAGCGGCCCCTCCCCTCCTCTTATTTCTTCACCCGCCATGGCCTTCCCTGGACTTGGAGCAGGGAACCCCTTCCACGCGGTTCAAGCTCAGTACAGAAGGGGGGAGCGCAGGGAGCGCTGGTCCTGGGAGTCAGACAAGGTCGCTACTTCCCTCTCTCCTCCTCCAGGTCCTCCAACACAGCCCCAATCAGCACGGACAGGACAGGCTGTGGGGGGGGGCACCTCCTGTTCCCCTCTTCGCACCATCACTCAGAGCCTGGCCACGTGTTTACATAGTGCGCGTCCTCATCCTTCCTTTCTTTAAAAAAATATATATTTTGTTGATTTTTTTTACAGAGAGGAAGGGAGAGGGATAGAGTTAGAACCATCGATCAGCTGCCTCCTGCACCCCCCTCCCCCACTGGGGATGTGCCTGCCACCAAGGTACATGCCCTTGACCGGAATCGAACCTGGGACCCTTGAGTCCGCAGGCCGACGCTCCATCCACTGAGCCAAACCGGTCAGGGCCTCATCCTTTCTGAATGGACACATAGCATTCCACCGGGTGGATCGATCACAATGTGGTACCCACATCCCCACGCACGGGCGTTTAGCTTGTTTCTGGCCTTCTGCGGGGATGCACAAAACTGCACGGGTGAAAAGCTGGCACAGAGAGCAGTTTGCGTGTTTCTGAGTGCAATGATCCCACAGACAGGCTCCTGGGGCTGCTCGCTAGTGAAGGCTATTCCAAATCACACTCCCCCAAGCCGGGCACGAACAAGGTCCTGTTTCCCACACTCTTTTTATTTTAATATATATATATACGCTGAGTGGCCAGATTATTATGATCTCTGAATGCATAATAATCTGGCCACTCAGTGTATATCCTATATAATAAAAGGCTAATATGCAAATTGTCCCCTCAACCAGGAGTTCGACCAGCAGGCAGGCTGGCCAACCGCCCATGTCCCCTCCCACTGGCCAGGCTGGCCGGACCCCACCCAGGCACGAATTCATGCTCTGTGACTCATATATATATATATACTGAGTGGCCACATTATTATGATCTCTAAATGCATAATAATCTGGCCACTCAGTTGATTTCAGAGAAGAATGGAGAGGGAGAGAGAGAGAAATGATCAATGATGAGAATCATCGATTGGCCGCCTGCTGCACACCCCCTACCGGGGATTAAGCCCGCAACCTGGGCATGTGCCCTTGGTTGGAATCGAACCTGGAACCCCTCAGTCTGCAGGCTGATGCTCCATCCACTGAGCCACACCAGCTAGGGCCTGTTTCCCACACTCTTGCCAGCGATCATGCTGAGCATGTAATCCAGGCGTCCAGTGGGGGCTGTACGGTGGCTTTTCTGCTCAACGTAAGGGACCCTACATGTGGCCCTGCTGGGGTGTCCCCATCAGCTCCTACTCCCTATTCCTAACCCTTGGCGTTTCCCCTGCAGGTTTCAGCTGAAAGGCGGCTGCCTCCAGGAAGCCCTCAGGGATCACTCTCGGGGAGGGTGACTGGCTGTGGTGTCTGCCTCCTCCACCAGACCGTGAGCTCCCTGCAGACAGGGCCCCAGGGCCCCTGTCGCTCCAGCACCAAGGACAGATCCAGCCCACAGTAGGTGCTCAGGACATACTGGTGGCTCCCGGTCCAGGGAATACATGCAGCAAAATAAATGCAGAGCCGGCCTAGAGTAGGTGCTCAGCTAACACGGGTTACTTAGGATTGAGTGGACCTGCCCGGCTTATCACCAGGGGGGAAACTGAGGCTTGGAGAAGAGAAGCACTGGCTGGGAAGGCTGGAGTCAGGTTCTAGTCGGGGTTGTCCCTACTTCCCCTGGAGCCTGTCACTCCTTCATTCATCTCCTCCCCGGCCACCCCCTCCCCCAGCACAGAGCCTGGCAGAGACGGACCGATAAATGTGTGCTTGTTGAAGGAATGAATGACTATGTGTTTGGAGGGAGCGGAGCTGGACGCAGCCTCCCAGGCTCCCGGGCCCTCAAAGCGCTCCTCCCTCTGGGAGGCCAGAGGCCAGGCCCCCGAGCCCCCCTCCACCCCACCTCCTCGCCCCCGGGGTCCCCTCCTCCTCCTGCTTCCGGCTCCCCAGCCAGTCTTTCCTCTCCCAGGCTGGGAGGAAAGGCGGGTTTCCGGGGGGAAGGCTTAGGCGGTGACACCGAGCCCAGCCTCCTCCACCCGCCCCCCTCCACGCTACGCTCGGGCCCTCCCTCCCCGCCACCACCGTCCACTCGGCCGGCCGCCCGCGGGGAAGGAAGAAAGGCGCCGAGGAGGCCGAGGTAAGCGCGGGGCGCCCAGCGATCGGGCCCAGGGCGGGCTCCCGGCTCAGGGGTCTGCACGGCCGCCTCCCGGGCCCCGATTCTGCAGATCACGCCTGCGGGGACGGCAGGCTGGGCCCAGCCAGGAGGTCGCCCCCCCACACCGGGGGGGAGTTAGGGACCCCGGGCAGCCTCCCTCGGGGTGCAGCGGCCTGGCCCTCGGCTTCCTCCTCCCTGGAGACCCCGGGCAGCTGGGCCCCAGCCCCTGCCTCTCCCTGTTGGAGGAGCCCAGCCCCCTCCCTCCCCGCCCAGCCCCTGGGGCCCAGGACCCCGAGCCCTGCACGTCTGGGGGCGGGGGGGGAAGGGGGGGTCTGGATGCTGCATTCCAGGCGTCTCCGGAGCCCAGGTCCCAGCCCCAGCCCCACCTCCCAGTCCCAGGAGTCAGGCCCCCAACACCCTCCCTCCGGGCTCAGACCCAAGCGCTCCCCTCCTCCCGCCGCTCCCAGCCCAGCACCTGGGCGCACACACCCCGTTTCCAGGGCCTCCCGGCTCTGCCTCCCACCCCCGCCCCTCCCGCCCCTCCCATGGCGGGGCCCCTGAGGAAGCAGCAGCCGCTGACTGTGTATCCTTCTGTCTCCAATTCTGTCTGTGTCTGTCTGTCTCCCTGTCTCTCCTCCCCGCCCCCCCCCCCCCCCATGGTTCTGACCTGTTTGCACCCTCTCTATCTGTCTAAACCTCTTTGTTTTCTCTTCATCTCTGTCCCTGTGGGGTGTCCTGCTGGGGGGGGGGGGGCATCCTGTCCTATTTCCCCTGCTCTCTGTCTCTCCATCTCCACTTCTCTGTCTCTGGCTCACACCTCTGTTGCTCTCTCCTCCTCCCTCGGGCTAAATACCTGACCCTCTTGACTTCCATCACTGCCTCTACTTCTCTCTCACGTCTCCCCCCCCCCCCTTTCTGTCCCCCGCCCCCCAACCTCTCCATCTCTCTCCTTCCTCCCACAGGCATGGATCCGCAGCCCCCTCCACCCGCCCAGGGCAGCCCGCCTCACCGTGGCCGGGGTCGGGGCCGGGGCCGTGGCCGGGGCCGGGGCCGGGGCCGAGGCCGGGGCAGGGGGGCCGCTGGAGCCCCCCGGGCGCCCCTGCCCTGCCCCACCTGCGGCCGCCTCTTCCGCTTCCCCTACTACCTCTCGCGCCACTGGCTGAGCCACTCGGGCCTCCGGCCCCACGCCTGCCCGCTGTGCCCCAAGGCCTTCCGCCGGCCCGCGCACCTGGCCCGCCACCTGCGCGGCCACGGCCCGCAGCCGCCCCTGCGCTGCGCCGCCTGCCCCCGCACCTTCCCGGAGCCCGCGCAGCTGCGGCGCCACCTGGCCCAGGAGCACGCGGGCGGCGAGGTGGAGCTGGCCATCGAGAGGGCGGCCAAGGAGCCGGCCGGGGCCGCCTGCACCCCGCAGGACGCCGCCGACGCCGAGGCCACCGACGCCGAGGCCGCCGCCGTCGAGCAGCCGGGCCCCGCCGCCGCGGAGGAGGAGGAGGAGGAGGAGGAGGCCGCGTGGCCGGACACGTGGGCCGCAGGGGAGCCGGCCGCGCCCGTGGCCCCCGCGAGCGCCGATCCCCCGGAGTCGGAGGCGGAGGAGACGGAGGCCGGGGCGGCCGAGCTGCGGGCCGAGCTGGCGCTGGCGGCCGGGCGGCAGGAGGAGAAGCAGGTGCTGCTCCAGGCCGACTGGACGCTGCTGTGCCTGCGCTGCCGCGAGGCCTTCGCCACCAAGGGCGAGCTGAAGGCGCACCCGTGCCTGCGCCCCGAGGGCGAGCAGGAGGGCGAGGGCGGGCCGCCGCCGCGCCCCAAGCGCCACCAGTGCCCCATCTGCCTCAAGGCCTTCGCCCGGCCCTGGTCGCTGTCCCGCCACCGGCTGGTCCACTCCACCGACCGCCCCTTCGTGTGCCCGGACTGCGGCCTGGCCTTCCGCCTCGCCTCCTACCTCCGCCAGCACCGCCGCGTGCACGGCGCGCTCAGCCTGCTGGCCCCGCTGCCCTCGGCGGCCAGGAAGGACGACAGGGCCGCGGGCGGACGGAACTCGGGGAAGGGGCCCGAGGGCGGCGAGGGAGTCGGCCCGGAGGGGGGAGAAGGCGGGCAGAACGGGGGTGACACGGCCCCGGCCCGGCCGCCCGCGGGGGAACCCCGCTTCTGGTGCCCCGAGTGCGGCAAAGGGTTCCGGCGCCGCGCGCACCTGCGGCAGCACGGGGTCACCCACTCGGGGGCGCGCCCCTTCCAGTGCGTGCGCTGCCAGCGCGAGTTCAAGCGCCTGGCCGACCTGGCGCGCCACGCGCAGGTGCACGCGGGGGGCCCGGCCCCGCACCCCTGCCCGCACTGCCCGCGCCGCTTCTCGCGCGCCTACAGCCTCCTGCGCCACCAGCGCTGCCACCGCGCCGAGCTGGAGAGGGCGGCCGCGCTGCAGGCGCTGCAGGTCCAGGCCGCGCCGTCGCCCCCGCCGCCCGCGCCCGCCGGGCCCGGCGAGGAAGGGCTGCCCCTGCCCATCGCACACATCAAGGAGGAGCCGCCCTCGCCGGGGAGCGCCCCGGTCGCCGCCGGCCCCCCCTGTCTTCCTCAGCGCCTCCTGCTTCGACAGCCAAGACCACTCAGCCTTCGAGATGGAGGAGGACGAGACTGACAGCAAAGCGCACCTGCGCGGCTTGGGCGGCCTGGCCTCCTGACCCTCGCCCTCCAGCTGGCCCCCCGTTTGCAATATGGAGGAGAGAAGTTGAAGGAGGGGGTCCCTCCTCCACCTGCCCACCGCCCCTCCCAGCCCTGACACTAAGGAGGGGCCGCGTGCGCCCCTCCCTCGCCCGCCCCCGCCCCCAGGTCCCCTTTGCTGGTTGGGAACTGCTCACCCGCCGCGCGTCGGACCCTTGGAAAAGGAGGGGCAGGACATTGGCCAGAAGGATGGAGACTGGGGGACCCCCGCCCGCCGCCCCGTTTGTACACACTGGACACCGTCACCTCTTTGGAACTGCCAGGCCTCGGGGGTCCCCAGTGAGCAAAAGGTCCGCCCCTGTCCCTCTGTCTGTCTGTGAATAAATGTGAGTTCGTGAAGGAGAGTGAGGCTGTCTGTGGGGGTGGGGTGGGGGGCGCAGTGGGGGGAGGGGCTGGGGGAGCCAGGGTCCGGCCCACGGTCTGTGGACGTGCGTTTCCCGCGGGAAGGATGCAGAGTTTGGCCAAAGGAGACGCGGGAGTGGGAGAAGAGGGACACCATCGCCCGGAGGCAGCTGCGGGGAGCCCCACGCGCCCCTGGATTCCGGCATGTGCTCTCCTTCAGCAAGCCCGGCCCAGTGCTGAGCTCCGAGGATGCCGGGATGAAGCCACCACCCTCTCAGAGGAGCTGGAATTGTGTATAAAAAAAACATTTAAAAAATATCTTATTGATTGAGAGAGAGAGAGAAACATCAATTGGCTGCCTTCCACATGCACCCTGCCTGGGGGTCGAGCTGGAGGCCTGGGCATGCGCCCTGACCAGAAATTGAACTGGCACCCTTTCACCCAACCGACACACAGGCCAGGGCTGGAATTCTAATTTTAAAAACTTTTATTGATTGAGAGAGAGAGAGAGACATCCCCTTATTCCATGTACTGATGCATTCATTGATTGACTCTTGTCTGTGCCCTGATTGGGGATCAAACCTGAAACCTTGTTGTATCAAGATGATGCTCTAGCCCTGGCCGGTGGTGTGGCTCAGTGGATAGAGCATCGGCCTGCGGACTGAAGGGTCCCAGGTTGGATTCTGGTCAAGGGCACATGCCCGGGTTGTGGGCTTGATTCCCAGTAGGGGGTGTGCAGGAGGCAGCCAATCAATGGCTCTCTCTCATCATTGATGTTTCTATCTCTCCCTCTTACTCTCCCTTCCTCACTGAAATCAATAAAAAATATATATATATTTTTTTTTAAAAAGATGATGCTCTGACCACCTGAGCTACCCGGCCAGGGTGGAGCCGGAGCCTAGATCTCTGTCCAGGACGGTGTAGCCACGAGCCGCAGGTGGCTGTCTCCATTCCAATGCAGAGTAACTAACAAGTTTAAAATAAAACGGAGTAAGATGGAAAGGTCCTCAGCCGCATTATTGCGAGCGCCAGTAGCCCCTGTGGCCAGGGCCACGCTGTTGGACAGCCCGGGTCCAGAACGTTCCGTCATCCAGGACAAGGCGGCTGAGATGACCACCGATTGGCAGTCCAGCCTCAGGTATGACAAGGGGCCCCAGGACCCTGCAGGGCTGGGCGCGGACAAACGGGGGCGGGGCTTGCTGAGGTCAGTTTCTGACCTGAATGTGGTGGGGGGGGGCAGCCTGGGTGAAGGCCGTGAGGGGGCGGGCTCTGTATGTTAGAGAAAAAAAGGGGTTGGGGTGGAGATGGCCATTTTCTACAAATCCTCTGAGTGTTTATGTTTTTAAATGTTTATTTATTGATTTGAGAGAGAGAGAGATAGACTTGTTGTTCCACTCATGGATGCATTCATTGGCTGATTCTTGTGTGTGCCCTGACCGGGGATCGAACCTGCAACCTTGGCATATCAGGGTGATGCTAAGCAACGGAGCTACCTGGTCAGGGCTCGGTGTTGTTTGTTTGTTTTAATTTTTATTATATGTTTCGATTGATTTTTAGAGAAAGCGGAAGGGAGAGGGATAGAGAGATAGAAACATTGATGAAAGGGAAACATCATCCATTGGCTGCCTCCTGCACGCCCCTACTGGGGGGATGGAGCCTGCAACCCAGGCAGGTGCCCTGACCAGGAATCGAATCGTGACCTCCTGGTTCATGGGTCTACGCTCAACCACTGAGGCACGCCGGTGTGTGTGGGGTGTACGTGTATGTGTGTATGTGTGTGAGTGTGTGTGTGTGTGTGTGTGTGGTGTGTGTATGTATGTGTGTGAGTGAGTGTGTGTGTGTATGTGAGTGTGTGTGTGTGTGTGCTGTGTGTGTGTGGTGTGTGTGTGTGTGTTGTGTGGTGTGCGTGTGTATGTATGTGTGTGTGTGGGGGTGTGTGTGTGACTGTGGTGTGTGTGTGTGACTGTGTGTGTGATTGTGTATGTGTGTGTGTGACTGTGTGGTGTGTGACTGTGTGGTGTGTGTGTGAGTGGTGTGTGGGGGGGTGTGTGTGTGACTGTGGTGTGTGTGGGGTGTGTGTGAGTGTGGTGTGTGTGTGTGTGTGTGACTGTGGTGTGTGTGTGTGACTGTGTGTGTGATTGTGTATGTGTGTGTGTGACTGTGTGGTGTGTGTGTGAGTGGTGTGTGGGGGGGGTGTGTGTGTGACTGTGGTGTGTGTGGGGTGTGTGTGTGTGTGTTGTGTGGTGTGTGTGTATGTATGTGTTGTGTGGTGTGTGTGTATGTATGTGTGTGTGGGGTGTGTGTGTGTGACTGGGGTGTGTGTGTGTGTGACTGTGTGGTGTGTGTGTGTGACTGTGTGGTGTGTGTGTGACTGTGTGGTGTGTGTGTGAGTGGTGTGTGTGGGGGGGTGTGTGTGTGACTGTGGTGTGTGTGGGGTGTGTGTGTGTGGTGTGTGTGTGTGTGGTGTGTGTGTGTGCTGTGTGTGTGTGGTGTGTGTGTGTGTGTTGTGTGGTGTGCGTGTGTATGTATGTGTGTGGGTGTGTGTGTGTGTGTGACTGTGGTGTGTGTGTGTGACTGTGTGTGTGATTGTGTATGTGTGTGTGTGACTGTGTGGTGTGTGACTGTGTGGTGTGTGTGTGAGTGGTGTGTGGGGGTGTGTGTGTGTGACTGTGGTGTGTGTGGGGTGTGTGTGAGTGTGGTGTGTGGTGTGTGTGTGTGTGTGTGACTGTGGTGTGTGTGTGTGACTGTGTGTGTGATTGTGTATGTGTGTGTGTGACTGTGTGGTGTGTGTGTGAGTGGTGTGTGTGGGGGGTGTGTGTGTGACTGTGGTGTGTGTGGGGTGTGTGTGTGTGTGTTGTGTGGTGTGTGTGTATGTATGTGTTGTGTGGTGTGTGTGTATGTATGTGTGTGTGGGGTGTGTGTGTGTGTGTGTGTGTGTGTCACACATTTTTTCAGCCCCAGGACTGGGTGGAGAAGGCTGTGGCCTGTCCCGAAACCCCTCTCATGCCTCCTGCGCAGACACCTGCCTCCCCCAGCGCCTGGCCGGCTCTCTCTCCATGTTGTCAGCCCTCAGGCGGGGGCAGAGGGCCGGAGCAGCCCTGTTTCCCGGCTCCGGGAGGGGAGGCGCCCCTGGGGGGAGCGGTGGGAGGGAGGGAAGCGGGAAGATGGCGGAGGGGAGTGGGGAGGGGGGTGATCACCCTGAGCCGCTCAGAATCCCGCTGAGCTCTGGGCGCGGTGCCCAGCTCGCAGGGAGCGCTCAGCACGCGGGGCCGTCATCCTCACCCAGGGATGAGGTGGGGGCAGTGGCAGTAAGACCAGCTGGGCCCCCCCACACACACACCCCTCTGGGAGCTGCCAGACCAGCAGAGGAGCTGGGACATAATAAAATCCGGGCACACAGAGACGAGGGGTGCCCACTGAGACCGGGTCCCCCACACGCTAGACCCTACAGGAAGCCGTAGCTCTGCCTGGGGCGCTGGGGAGACAGGGGCCCAGTTATGCTTTCGTGACCGCAAAGCCACCTCCCCCCAAGACCCTCAGCGGCTCCCTATTGCCACATGCAAATGTGGGCCCCGTTAGTGCACACCTACCGGGCCAGCCAGCCATTCAGACAGTCCCAAGCACAGAGCCGTTGAGGGAGGGCAGTCATGGCCCCATTGATAGGACGGGCACACTGAGGGTTCCAGCTCAGAGCCACTTGTCCTGTAGCCACCGCCATCCATTGAGCCTCTCGGATTAAATGAGTTACTTCGGGCCCTGGCCGGTGTGGCTCAGTGGATAGAGTGTCAGCCTGCGGACCCAAGGGTCCCGGGTTCGATTCCAGTCAAGGGCATGTACCTCGGTTGCAGGCTCATCCCCCCACCCGGCCCTGGTTGGCGCTCGTGCAGGAGGCAACCAATCGATGTGTTTCTCTGAAATGGATGTTTCTCTCTGTCTTTCCCTCTCTCTTCTACTCTTTCTAGAAATCAATGGAAAAATATCCTCAGGTGAGGATTAAAAAATAATAATAAATGAATAATAAATGAATGAGTTACTTCGAGAAGAGGGGAGAATACTCTGGGAGGAGGGTATTGCTATTGTTGCCTCGTTCTTTTTTTTTTTTTTTTTTAATCCATTTTTATTGATCTCACAGAGGAGGGGATAGTTAGAAACATCAATGATGAGAGGGAATCATTGATCGGCTGCCTCCTGCAAGTTGGATGGAGCCCACAACCCTGGCATGTGCCCTTGACCAGAATCGAACCTAGGACCCTTGGGTCCGCAAACCGGCACTCTATCCACTGAGCCAAACCGGCTAGGGCATTGCCTCATTCTTTTTCTTTTTATTATTTTTTAAAATATATTTTTGCCCTGACCAGTTTGGCTCAGTGGATAGAGCGTCAGCCTGCGGACTGAAGGGTCCCAGGTTCGATTCCAGTCAAGGGCATGTACCTTGGTTGCGGGCACATCCCCCGTAGGGGACGTGCAGGAGGCAGCTGATCGATGTTTCTCTCTCATCGATGTTTCTGACTCTTTATCCCTCTCCCTTCCTCTCTGTAAAAAATCAATAAAATATATATTTTTTAAATATATTTTTATCGGTTTCAGAGAGGGAGAGAGAAATAGAAGCATCAATGATGCGAGAGAATCATGGATCGGCTGCCTCCTGCGCCCTCCCCCTCCCCCCCCGACTGGGGATCGAGTGTGCAACCTGGGCATGTGCCCTGATGGGGAATTGAACTGTGACCTCCTGGTTCATAGGTCGAGGCTCAACCACTGAGCCATGCCGGCGGGGTAGTGTTACGATTTAGAGTGGTTTCCGGTCCACAGCAAAACGGGTGTTTTCTATACATTTATTTTTTAAAATTTCATTTCAAAGCAATTTGCAAATACAGGTGCATGTCACCCCTAAACTCTCAGCATGCGTATCTCAACAAGCTACCCAATATTTATGTAAGCTTCCTGTCCTTGGCAGAAATTGCAAAACAGTGAAATACATACCTTCCACATGTTACCAACTAACACATTTTAAATTTTATTTTTTTTAAATGTATCTTTTTTTTATTGATTTCAGAAAGGAAGGGAGAGGGAGAGAGAGACAGAAACATCAATGAGGAGAATCATTGATCAGCTGCCTCCTGCATGCCCCCCACTAGGGATGGAGCCCACAACCCGGGCCTGTGCCCTTGACCGGAATCAAAGCCGGGACAATTCTGTCTGCAGGCGGACACTCTATCCACTGAGCCAAACCAACCAGGGCTAACACATTTTAAAAATATGTTTTTATTGATTTTAGAACGAGAGGAGGGGTGAGGGAGAGGGAGAGAGAAACATCACCTCCCTTATGCACCCCAAGCTGGGATCGAACCCACAACCTGGGTGCGTGACCTGCCCAGGAGTTGGACCCATGACCTTTTGCTGACAGGAGGACACTCAACCGACCGCGCCACACCGGCCAGGGCCCATCTGCATTTTGAGAAGTACCGACACCTGAGTAACACGGACCACTCTCCAGGGCAAAGTCCTCTTAGGCCCCCTGGCTTTGTGTGTTAAGTAACCCCTTCCTTTAAAAGAAACAACTTACTTACTGATTGGAGAGAGAGAAGGAGAGAGGACTGTTAGCTTGTTGTCCCACGGATTCATTGGGTGAATGTTGCCTTGCCCTGACCGGGGATTGAGCCCACAGCCTTGATGTGTGGTGGGGACGCTCCGACCCACTGAGCCACCAGGCCAGGCCCTTTAACCCCTTCCTTTTAGAATCACTTAGATTTATAAAGAGGTTCCAATGACCCGAGAACCCCTCACCCAGGCCCCCCTAACGTCACCATCTCCGTTACGTGGCCGCCTGGCCAAACGAAGAAGCCGACCCGGGCAGAGGGCCACCCCCAGGTGCATCCTGCGCTCGGACTTCACTCACTTCCCCTGATGCTGGTGTTCTGCTCCGGGATCCGGCCCGGGGTCCCACACGCCCGACAGCGCAAGCCAGGATGTCTGCCCTGGCGGGATTGAACCCACAACCTTGGCATAATAAGACAATGCTCTAACTAGCTGAGCTACCTGGCCAGGGCCTGTTATTTTATTAAATGTATTCTTTTTTTTTTTAAATATATATTTTATTGATTTTTTACAGAGAGGAAGGGAGAGGGATAGAGAGTTAGAAACATTGATGAGAGAGAACCATCCATCAGCTGCCTCCCGCCCCCCTCACTGGGGATGTGCCCGCAACCAAGGCACATGCCCTTGACTGGAATCGAACCTGGGACCCTTCAGTCTGCAGGCTGACGCTCCATCCACCGAGCCAAACCAGCTAGGGCTAAATGTATTCTTATTGATGTCAGAGAGGAAGGGAGAAGGAGAGAGAGAGAAACATCCATGATGAGAGAGAATCACGGATCGGCTGCCTCCTGTATGCCCCACTCTGGGGAATGGAGCCCACAACCTGGGCATGTCCCCTGACCGAGAAGCGAACTGTGACCTCCTGGTTCCTAGGTTGACACTCAGCCACTGAGCCACACCGGCCAGACGCCCAGCCTCCATTTTCGAGGGGCTCTGAGGCCCCCAGGGGAGGCCGCCTGCCCACGGACGTCCCCTGCAGAGCCCACGGCGCCAGCCCCCCTCCTCCCGGGCTCCTGGGAGGGAGGTTCGGAATCCAGCCTCCAAGGCCAAGTCCTGGGCCTTATCTGGCCACACCCAGCACCGTGCCTGGCACGGCCTGAGCTCCATAAATACTTGTGCCACTCAGCCAGCTGCCCGGGCCCAGCCGCCCTTCCTTCCCACCTCCAGGCCTGGGCCGGGCTGTGCCGCTCCTGACCAGCTCTTTGGACTCGAGCAGGGATTGGGGGGGGCGGGTGGTTGATGGGACCAGAGGTGGAACCAGAAAGAGGGAAGCGACCCACCCAAGGTCACGGGAGTGGGGGAGCCGGAACAGGGGAGAGCGAGCTGGCGGCCTCCGGACTTCTCTGACGGGAGGAGGTGGGAGCCGCTCTTCATCACCGCGCCCACTGCCCGCGCCAGGCACGTCTCACGCATGAGCCCGTCCACCTGCGCAGCCACCGCCGGCCCAGCACAGCCCACACGCCCAGCGCGTGGCCTGGACGCCGATGGCTTTGCCCGGAGTGACCCTCCGGCTCTTCCCTGCAGGCCTCCCCTCACAGGCCCCTCAGGCCCAGCCCGGGGGTGCTTCGACCTAGGAACCTGGAGGTCGAAGTTGGCTTCCCGGTCAGGGGCGCCTGCCCGGGTTGTGGGCTCGATCCCCAGTGTGGGGCGTGCAGGAGGCAGCCGATCCATGACTCTCTCTCATCATTGATGTTTCTCTCTCTCTCCCTCTCCCTTCCTCTTTGACATCAATAAAAAATATTTTTTAAAAAATAAAAATAATCAATGCCCCTCAGGAGTCCCCCCCCCCCCCCGCCCCCTTCTTCCACATTTCATCTCCAGGGACCCCCGGCCACAGGCAGAATTCTAAGACACCCCCAAACCCCCGTTCCTGGGCACACACGCCTTCTCCCAGTCCTTGTCTGATGGCCATCCGAGCCAGCTGACTGGGCCAGGAGCTGACCTGGTGGGCCTGGCCTCAGAGCAACTCCCTCACCTGGAGAGAGAGCCTGGACGTGTGAGGGGGATGTCAGGGGAGGGAGAGGCCCCTGGCTGGATTTGAAGCAGGGCTGGGGTGGGGGCTCAGGGGGGCCCCGGGGCTGGGGAGGGGGGTTCGGGGGGCACTGGGGCTGGGCTGGGGGGTTCAGGGGGCACCACAGGGCGAGAAAGGCAGGCGGCCTCTGAAAACGGAGTGGACACCGGATCCGGGCGACAGCCGCGAGGGAGAAACGGAGCCTCGCAGTTTATCCCTCAGGGGGGACCCCCGTCCCGCTGGCCTGGGCTCCTGACTCACAGGAGCCATGAGCTCATGGGGTGCGGTCCCCAGCTGCTGTGGTGGAGGTGCCAGGGAGGGGGGAGGGGGGACAGGTGGGGCCCGGGGCCGGGGTGCTCCAGGGCCCTGGAACCGCGCTGGGTGGCGCTATGAGGTGGGCACATGTCATGGACACCAGGCCGGCCACCCGGGGGTCCGCGGCCGCTGCTGGCCGGTAAGGCCCGAAAGGTCAGCGGCCGCCGGCTTAAGGACCAGACCTCCCCCACGGGAGGGCGACACCGAGAGGGAGCCCCAATGCCTACGGACCGTGTCAGGCAGTGGTTCCCCGCGGGGGGCACAGGCCCTGGGGGAGGGGGGTGGTGTGATTTTTAAGGAGGGCGATTTGAGAATGAGCTCTTGACAGTGGATTTTTGGCATTTCTTTTGGGTCTAGGGCCCTCATAGACGGTCTAGAAGTGACATATTCATGCGTTTCCGTTCTCTAGTCTATGCTTTGAAACTGTATTTGCTATATTTCCATATCACTTCTTCTTATTTTTAAAATATATTTCTTTATTGATCTCAGAGAGGGAGAGGGATAGAGAGATAGAAACATCAATGATGAGAGAGAATCGTGGAAAAATATTGATGAGCTGCCTCCTGCACGCCCCCTACTGGGGATCGAGTCCACAATCCGGGCATGTGCCCTTGACTGGAATCAAACCCGGGACCCTTTAGTCTGCAGGCTGACGCTCTAGCCACTGAGCCAAACCAGCCAGGGCTATTATTATTTTTTTAAACAATTTCTTAGTGATTTCTTCCTTAGGACTTCAACTGTCCTTTCGTTCTTTTATTTTTCCCTTTCACGGATGCCATGTTCTTTAGAAGCTTGTTTAGACCAAGTTCGTGGCCATTTAGGCTTCCTCCCCAGGAAGAGTTTACTTTTTGACAGTATTTTTTAAAATATATTTTATTGATTTCAGAGAGGAAGGGAGAGAAAGATAGAAACATCCATGATGAGAGAGAATCATTGATCAGCTGCGTCCTGCACGCCCCCCATTGGCGATCGAGCCCACAACCCAGGCATGTGCCCTTGACCGGAATCAAACCTGGGACCCTTCAGTCCGCAGGCTGATGCTCTATCCACTGAGCCACACCAGCCAGGGCAGGAGTTCACTTTTTGAATAATAAGAATTACATGTCACGGGGGTGGGGGGCATCAGGATGTTAGAGACGCTTAGGTGGGGCGTGGTCAGAAAAGGTTGGGGACCATGGGGCCAGGGTGTACAGGGAATCTTTGTCCCTTCCTCTTAATTTTGCTGTGAACCTAAAACTGCTCTAAAGAATAACATTTACTCATTAAAAAAAAAAATGCAAATAAAGAAAGGGATGCCGCTGGGTGGTGTGGCTCAGTGGTTGAGCATCCTCCCTGCACCAGGAGGTCACGGTTTGTTTTCGGTCAAGGGCACTTGCCAGGGTTGTGGACTCGATTCCCAGCAGGGGGCGTGCAGGAGGCAGCCCATCAATGTTTTTCTCTCTCCCCTTCCCTTCCCCTCTTTCTAAAAATCAATAAAAACATTGCCCTTACCAGTTTGGCTCAGTGGATAGAGCGTGGGCCTGCGGACTGAAAGGTCCCAGGTTCGATTCCGGTCAAGGGCATGTACCTTGGTTGCAGGCACATCCCCAGTCGGGGGCGTGCAGGAGGCAGCTGATCAATGTTTCTCTCTCATCGATGTTTCTGACTCTATCCCTCTCCCTTCCTCTCTGTAAAAAAATCAATAAAATATATTTTAAAAATATTTAATACAAATATATATATATATATATATATATATATATATATATATAATTGATTTTACAGAGAGAAAGGGAGAGGGATGGAGAGTTAGAAACATTGATCCTCCTGCCCGCCCTCCCCCCCCCGCCCCCACTGGGGTGTCGAGCCCACAACTGAGATACATGCCCTTGACTGGAATGGAACCCAGGACCCTTCAGCCTGCGGGCCAATGCTCTACCCACTGAGCCACACCGGTCAGGGCGCTAACATTCCCTGTCATGTGACCCCCACTCATGACCGGTCTCTTCTCTGCAGCCTCTTTCCCTTCAGGACTTCCCAGGGCGGCCTCCGGGCCCCACTTTGTCACCCCGTTAGAGCAGGTAGCGCCCTGCGTAAGGATCGCCTGCTCCACATCCCGGCTCATTCCCCACTCTCCCAGGGCAACGGCCGGCTCCCCCCAGCTCAGGCCCCAGGAATGGGGTGTTGAGTTGGGATGGAAACCAGAGCCGCCAGCAACCTGGATGTGCGTCGGTCCTGGCTCCTGGCCTGCACACACCTGCACACACCTGCACATGCATGCATGTGCCTGCACATGCCTGCACACCTCTGAACTAACCTCCACACATTTGCACACACCTGCACACACTTGCATGCGTCTGCACACATCTGCACTCACCTGCATGCACCTGCACACACCTACACATACATGCCTGCACATGCCTACATGGATCTGCACATGCCTGCATACTCTTGCATGCACATGTATGCATTTGCACACGCCTGCACGCATTTGCACATGCCTGCACACATCTGGGGGTGTGAGGCAGGGGGTCCACCCCTGGGGGTTTAGGTCCCCACCCTGCCAGCGACCCTCCTGGGGACACGGTGAGAGATTGAATCTCATGGTGTCCCTTTGCTCAGCTATAAAACGGAGCTAAGAATAGGGCTGCTGCGGGATTAGCGCGGGCGGCACACACGGAGTCAGGGAGCGCGGCCGTCACTGTCCTCAGTCGGGGGGTTTAGGGGCCATCAGGCTGGCACTCGCTCGGCCGCCCTCCCGTCTCACTGAGGCACACCTTTCCCAAGGCCGGGCGGTGCCGTGTGCCCGCTGGGAGGCCCTCTGGGTGGCGGGGTGGCGGGGAGACGGGCGGGGAGGCAGGAGCCAGCTCAGCGTGGGCTCGAGGCCAGGCCAGGGGAGCGCGGACTCCGGCCTGGGAGGCTCCAGAGGAGGGAGGGACAAGCGTCCGTTAGAAGGAGGCCTTTGGCCCGGCCGCCGTGGCTCCGTGGCCGAGCATTGACCTAGGAACCCGGAGGTCACGGTTCGATTCCCGGTCAGGGCACAGGCCCGGGTTGTGGACTCCATCCCCAGTGGGGGGCATGCCGGAGGCAGCCGATCCGTGATTCTCTCTCATCATTGATGTGTTTGTTTTTTTTTAATATATTTTTATTGACTTCAGAGAGGAAGGGAGAGAGAGAGAAACATCAATGATGAGAGGGAATCATTGATTGGCTGCCTCCTGCATGCCCCCCACTGGGGATGGAGCCTGCCACCCAGGCATGTGCCCTGACCAGGAATCAAACCGGTGATCTCTTGGTTCCTGGGTTGACACTCAGCCGCTGAGCTTCACCCGGCTGGGCATCATTGATGTTTCTCTCTCCCTCTCCCTTCCTCTCTGAAATCAATAAAATACCTTTTTAAAAGCCCACGAGTCCCCTGGTTCTGCGATTGCGGCATTGGGGGCTGCCCATCCCCGCTGTGGGCTGCGGGCGGGGAACCGCGGTGACCGAGCTCCCTGTGCACCCGAAACACGGCGTCCTTGTGCGATCGGTATGCGATCCCTCCGGGCGGCGGCTGACATTCCCTTTTTCGCGCTAAGTTGTTAAAATCCCCGGCCTATTCTGTGCTCACGTCTCAATTAGGGCCGGCCACGTGGCCAGGGCTGGAGCGCGGCCTGGCCAGCGGCTGCCCTCTCAGGCGCCCGGGCCTCTCGCTTCCTTCCCATCCTCGGAGGGACCCAGGAACTCAAACAGGAAAAACGCGAGGTCCAGGCCACAGGGAGCCCCCCGAGAGCTGGGGGTGGGGACAGGGAGGCCGCACAGTTTCTCCTCTGACCAGGAATTCCCGGGGAGGCCAGCGCCCCGGAGGCAGCGTCCACTTAGCACAAGTCAGCACGAGCCGGGACCGTCTTTGCAGCGGCTGCTGGTAAGAGCAGGATGTTGGAGAAACAGAAGAAGATGACTGTCCCGAGAAGTACGAATCCATGAAGGACGGCCCGTCCACACACCGGGACACCGTGTTGAGCTAATGAAGACGAAGGCCGCTGCTGGTCACAGGCGTGATCCTGTTTATACATTGAACAACACGCAAGACGGTGCTCCCCGGGGGTTATGGGCTCATGCATAGGTAGCAAAGGCATTTTCGTTTTTATTTTTTAAAATATATATAGCCCTCACCGGTTTGGCTCAGTGGATAGAGCGTTGGCTGGGGGTCCCGGGTTCAATTTCGGTCAAGGGCAAGTGCCTTGGTTGCGGGCACATCCCCAGTGGGGGGTGTGCAGGAGGTCGATGTTTCTCTCTCATAGATGTTTCTAACTCTCTCTCCCTCTCCCTTCCTCTCTGTAAAAAAATCAATAAAACATATTTTAAAAATATCTATATATATAAAAGCCAAGCGACCCAAACACCGGACACTATGATGCACACTGTAGCCAGCCAACCTCCTTCAGCCCCTCCCCCTGGCAAGCCCTGTCCTCGATCAGCCCCCACTCAACCCTGATCAGGGGCAGGACCAGCTGGACCCCACCTGTGCACGAATTCGTGCACTGGGCCTCTAAGTATATATATTTTTTTCTTCAATTCTTTTTTTAAAAAAATATTTTATTGATTTTAGAGAGGAAAGGAGAGGGAGAGAGAGATAGAAACATCAAAGATGAGAGAGAATCATGGATCGGCTGCCTCCTGCACGCCCCCTCCTGGGGATCAAGCCCGAAACCCAGGCATGTGCCCTTGACCAGAGTTGAACCTGGGACCCTTCAGTCTGCAGGCCAATGCTCTATCCACTGAGCCAAACCAGATAGGGCTTCTTCAATGTTTTATTGTTGAAAGTATTGCATAAGACTCCTTCCCCCCATTGACCTCTCCCCGACACTCCCATGCCCCAGCACATGCCCTCACCCTTAGTGTCTGTGTCCATGGTTATGCTCATATGCATGCATACAAGTCCTTTGGTTGATCTCTTACCCCTCCTCCCTATTAAAAAATATATATATGTATATATATATATATGTATATATATATATATATATACATATATATATACATATATATATATATATTTAGCAAAGGTGGAAATTTATTGAAGAACAAATACAGACTCCCACATGGGGAGGGGAAAAAAAATCTCACAGCACAGACTCCCACGTGGGGAGGGGGAAAGACTCCCCTAAAATATATTTTTATTGATTTCAAAGAGGAAGTGGGAGGGAGAGAGAGATAAACATCAATGATGAGAGAGAATCATGGATTGGCTGCCTCCTTCACTGCCCCCTACTGGGGATGGAGCCCACAACCCGAGCATGTGCCCTTGTCTGGAATTGAACCCGGGACCCTTCAGTCCGCAGGCCGACACTCTATCCACTGAGCCACACCGTCCAGGGCCAAACAATTGTGCTTTTTGCTACTGGGCGGTCTTGCCTTCAATTTGGAGAAAAAGCATTGCACCTACCTGTGCAGCGCAATAAAGCAAGGTACGCCGTACATTGTGAGGTGTGCCTCCTTTATTTGTTTTGCTGGCATTAAAAATGCTCCTGTCTGGCCCTGACCGGTGTGGCTCAGTGGGTAGAGCGTCGGCCTGCGGACTCAGGGGTCCTGGGTTTCATTCCCGTCAAGGGCATGTACCTTGGTTGTTGCGGGCACATCCCCAGTAAAAAAAAAATCAATAAAAAAAAATATATTTTTTTAAATGCTCCTGTGTCTTTAACAAGCATGCTCTGGGTAGGGGCTGCCATGACACGCCCCCCCCCCCCCCCCGCCTCCCCAGCTCATGAGGAGGAAACGGAGGCCCGCAGGCCGCGGGACACTTGGGGGCGCTCACTGGGCCGGGGACAGGCGGCAGGGGTCACAGCAGGCGCCTGGGCTGGCGGGGAGACACGGCCGGAGGCGGGAGGCAGGGGGCCAGCTGTAGTGAGGGTGTGTCCACGCTGGGCCCGACTGCAGCCTCCCCCCCCCCCGGCCTCTCCGGGTCACTCCGGGTGACCCCCAAGTGGCAGTGGCGTTGCTAAATGGGGACGTGCAAAGCTCCGGGATCAGCGGGAGCCTCCGCGTGGGTGTGCGCTGGGCGCTGAGCAGGCCCAGGTGCTGCCCCGCAGCCTGACCTCCCAGCCCTGCAGCCCCCGCACCCGGCGGCCCAGGTGCCCCAGGGGGGACTCAGCCCCTGCAGGGCAGGCACCGGGTCTGCCTCACAGCTGCCGGGCAGGGGGCAGGGGGCAGGGGGCAGCCCTGTCCCAGAGCCTCCTAGGATCCTGCTCTGCCCGGTACCTGAGTGTCCCCACCCCTAAAGTGGAAACCCTCAATCTACCGTTTGCAGGGAGGACCTAGAAGGTCCTGAATGAATTAAAAAAAAAAAAAAATAGAGCCTGGGCATGCAATCAACATCAACACATTATTTCACTGTTTATTTTTAGAGGGAGTAGAAGGGAGGAAGGGAGGGGGAGAGAGAGAGAGAAACATCAATGAGAGAATCATGGATCGGCTGCCTCCTGCATGTCCCACACCGGGGATCGAGCCTGCAACCCTGGCATGTGCCCTTGACCAGAATCAAACCCTGACCCTTCAGTCCTCAGGCCGATGCTCTATCCACTGAGCCACACCGGCTAGGGCTCACTTTGAGCTTTTTAATGAAACATTTCCAGCATAACCAAGAATACAAAAGGAAAGTACCAACATGTGGGTGCCTGTCACGACACCCCCCCACCCCGTGCAAGCTTGCATGTTCTTCCACTGCAGTATTTCACTTCATTTACTTACTAGAGGCCCGATGCACGAAAATTCGTGCAAGAGTAGGCCTTCCTTCCCCTGGCTGCCAGCACCAGCTTCCCTCCGGCACCTGGGACCCGGGCTTCCCTCCTCTGGCCGCCCACAGGCACCTGGGACCGAGGCTGCTTCCTTCCAGCCCCAGCTTCATCAGGAAGGACATCCGGAATGATGTCCGGAAGACGTCCGGTCTAATTAGCATATTACCCTTTTATTATTATAGATTACTTTCTAAATTTTTGTTTGTAATATATTTTTAAAAATATGTATTTTATTGATTTTTTACAGAGAGGAAGGGAGAGGGAAGAGTCAGAAACATCGATGAGAGAGAAACATCGATCAGCTGCCTCCTGCACACCCCCCCACTGGGGAGGTGCCTGCAACCAAGGTACATGCCCTTGACCGGAATCGAACCTGGGACCTTTCAGTCCGCAGGCCGACGCTCTATCCACTGAGCCAAACCGGTTAGGGCAGTAATATTTTTTTTAAATTGATTTCAGAGAGGAAGGCAGAGGGAGAAAGAGCTAGAAAACATCCATGATGAGAATCACTGATCAGCTGCCTCCTGCACGCCCCCTAGTGGGGATCGAGCCTGCAACCCGGGCATGTGCCCTTGGCCGGAATCGAACCCGGGACCCTTCCGTCCGCAGGCCGACGCTCTATCCGCTGAGCCACCCAGCCAGGACCCGCTCGGGTATTTTAAAGCAAACATCAGGCAGCGTGTACTTTCCGCCCCCAATTTTGCCACAGGCTGTCGTTGGCTTTAAAATACTTCATCCCGACCCCACCCCACCCCACCCCACCCCCACCCGCACCCCCAGAAACCAGCGAAGGCGAGGGTGGTGCAGAGCTCTCGCTGATGAAGTCGGTTACGCCGGAGGGTGCGCATTGCGGCCCCTTTGACTTTTCTGTATGTTGGCGGCTTTGCACAGTCAAACCTCCAAAAGGTCAAAGAGCAGAGGAACTTCTCCCCCCTATACACACCCCCCCCCCCCCCCGCAACACCCCGCCAGTTTCCGGGGATCCTTCCAGGGCGGGAGGCTGTCGCTGTCTGTATTAATAGCAGCTGTAGTAGCGTGAAAGCCGATGCCTGGGGCGACAGGGCTCTGCGTCAGCCTGGCTCCCGGCCGCTGACACCTCTGCCCTCCGGCCTGGGCAAGGCCATCTGTGCCTCGGAACCTCAGTTTCCTGCTCTGCAAACTGGGGCTAGAACCCCACTTTTACCGCGTGGCTGGGAGGAGCCCTGCAAAGCCACGCCCCCCCACCCAAAGCCAGGCTCCCAGCGGGTGCCGAGGGTGTGGGACAAGGCCATTCCCACCCATCTATGGGCTACAGGCTCCAGGGTCTGAGGGAGGAGGCTGGGGGCCTGGGCTCCTGAGTCTGAGGGAGGAGGGGCTGGGGGCCTGGACTCCTGGGTCTGAGAGAGGAGGCCAGGGGCCTGGGCTCCTGAGTTTGAGGGAGGAGAGTGGGGGCCTGAGCTCCTGGGTATGAGGGAGGAGGGGCTGGGGGCCTGGCCTCCTGGGTCTGAGGGAGGAGGAGTTGGGGGCCTGGACTCCTGGGTCTGAGGGGCTGGGACCTGGACTTCTGGGTCTGAGGGAGGAGGGCTGGGGGCCTGGACTCCTGGGTCTGAGAGAGGAGGCCAGGGGCCTGGGCTCCTGAGTTTGAGGGAGGAGAGTGGGGGCCTGAGCTCCTGGGTATGAGGGAGGAGGGGCTGGGGGCCTGGCCTCCTGGGTCTGAGGGAGGAGGGCTGGGGCCTGGACTCCTGGGTCTGAGGGAGGAGGCTGGGGGCCTGGGCTCCTGGGTCTGAGGGAGGAGGAGTTGGGGGCCTGGACTCCTGGGTCTGAGGGAGGAGGGCTGGGGACCTGGACTCCCGGGTCTGAGGGAGGAGGGGCTGGGGGCCTGGACTCCTGGGTCTGAGGGAGGAGGGCTGGGGCCTGGACTCCTGGGTCTGAGGGAGGAGGCTGGGGGCCTGGGCTCCTGGGTCTGAGGGAGGAGGAGTTGGGGGCCTGGACTCCTGGGTCTGAGGGGCTGGGACCTGGACTTCTGGGTCTGAGGGAGGAGGGCTGGGGGCCTGGACTCCTGGGTCTGAGAGAGGAGGCCAGGGGCCTGGGCTCCTGAGTTTGAGGGAGGAGAGTGGGGGCCTGAGCTCCTGGGTATGAGGGAGGAGGGGCTGGGGGCCTGGCCTCCTGGGTCTGAGGGAGGAGGGCTGGGGCCTGGACTCCTGGGTCTGAGGGAGGAGGCTGGGGGCCTGGGCTCCTGGGTCTGAGGGAGGAGGAGTTGGGGGCCTGGACTCCTGGGTCTGAGGGAGGAGGGCTGGGGACCTGGACTCCCGGGTCTGAGGGAGGAGGGGCTGGGGGCCTGGACTCCTGGGTCTGAGGGAGGAGGCTGGGAGCTGGGCTGTTGGGATGCTCCCTGGCTCCGGAGCCAGCACTCCCAGGCCCAGAGGAACCCTAACACTGTGTGCCCTGGTTAGGCCTGTGAAGTTTTGCCTCCCCTTTTTCCTCAGCCTTCAGGCCTGGCCCCGGGGGTTCACAATGTGTTTTGTCCCCTCTGTCCTGGGACTAGAGCCCAGACTCCAGGCTGGTCTAAGTTTGGAAGGGGAGGGAGGGGGGCCGCAGGTCAGAGGGGGTGAGGGAGGGGTGTGAGGGGGGACGGGATGTCTCTGAGCTGTCACACACACCCCTGTCCCAGGCCCAGGAAAAGGGAGGGACAAAAGGCTCGGAGAGACAGTCAGTCAGGAACAAAGACAGGAGGAGAGAGACCGAGAGGCTCCCGGGAGAGGAGGCCACAGGGAAGCCAGCCTGAGGGGAAACCAGAGAAAGAGAGAAGGGAGGGCAGAGCCCAGTGGGGCCATCCCATCACAGACGGTGGCGACAGCAGTGGAGACAGTGTGGGGACGAGAGAGAGGGGCCAGGGACCAGCAGAGTCAGGACAGGGAGTCCTACCCCAGAGACCCGAAAGCTGGGACCTGGGCCGGACAGAGACAGGGAGGGTGGTGGGGAGGTGAGGGAGGGGAGGAAGAGGTGAGAAGGAGTGAAAGACGTCAACAGAGCAGGACCCAGGACGCTGGAGGCTAAAAGAGAGGAGAGGGGTGAGGGAGACAGCGAGCTTCAGAGAAAGCTGTGGGCTTCGTTGCAGAGAGACGGGGCAGGGCCTTTCAGACGGGCCCCTAGACCGTGGATCGGTGGGACGCAGGGGGCTTGAGTGGGCCAGTCGCCTGTCAGGAGCCTAGACAAGGGGGAGCCCAAGGGTCTGCTGACACCAGGCAACCCCAAGATGGAGCTCAGGGACCCCGAGAACCAGGAGGATGGGGACCCAGAGGTGAGAGATGGAACACAAGGACGGAAGGGAGAGAGAGAGACACAGAGAGAGAGAGGCAGATGCACAGAGAAAGGGAGTCAGAGAGAGAAGGGGCACGGGGAGGGGCAGCCACGGAGGGACGGAGAAGGAAACAGAAGAGTCTGGGAAACAGAGAAGCATCAGAGACTCCGAATAATACAAACCCCAGGACACACAGCAAGGCCGAGGCCCCAGAGCAAGGCGCTCAGGAGCAAAGAATGGGGAGCACAGGGAGAGAGGAGGATGGAGAGAGAGAGAGAGATGGGTGGAGCGGAAGGAGGGGGAGGGGCGTGTTGTGAGGGTGAAGACGCAGCCCCAGTCGAAGCTGGGGGCTTCTTGGGGCTCCCCCAGACGGCAGTGGGTGGGGTCCCCGAGACAATCACCCTTAACCTTGCCAGGACACAAAAACAGGTGGCCCGAGGCCTGGTGAGTCACCGTGACTCATCCTCCTTTCTGGGGACGGTGACCCCACCCCCTGACCCCCCACATCAGCCCTGGTGCTGGCCGCCAATCTCCTCTCCTGCTCTCCCTGGGTGGGTCCTGGGCTCACCCCTCCCCACCTGTGTCCCTCGCCTGCAGGAGGACACAGCCACGGCCCTGCAGCGGCTGGTGGAGCTGACAGCCACCAGGGTGACCCCCGTGAGGAATCTGCGTGCCCAGTATCGCCTCATCCGAAAGCTTGGCTCGGGCTCCTACGGCCAAGTGCTCCTCGCCCGGCCTCGCCAAGGGGGTGAGTTCGGCCACCAGAAGAAGGCAGACTCGGGGACTCTCCATAGTAGGCTTCTCAGAAGCTCCCGAGACAGGGAACATCCCGGGGAGAGGAGTTGGAGACCCTTCTGGATCAGGGCTCTCCGAAAGTTAAGGACTCTGTGATCTTCTGAGGAACAGAGCCTGCCCAGAGAGGGTAAGGAACTTGTCTGAGGTCACACAGCCAGGTCAGCGCGCCCTGAGTCCCCTCCTGCGCCCCTTCCTCCCGTCAGGTCCAGCTGTGGCTCTGAAGCTCCTACGTCGGGACTTGGTCCCGAGAACCACCTTCCTGAGGGAGTTCTGCGTGGGCCGCTGCGTCTCCTCGCACCCGGGTTTGCTCCAGACCCTGGCGGGGCCCCTGCAGACCCCCCGGCACTTCGCCTTCACCCAGGAGTACGCACCCTACGGGGACCTCAGCGGGATGCTGCAGGAGCGGGTGAGGCAGGCAGGGGACAAAGGCTGGGACCGCTCATCATCTCAGGTGCCACTCTGTCCCAAACCCCATTGCTACCTCCAACCCTGAGTCCCCAATCAGTGCCCATCTTAGCTCCACCCTAAGCCCCCAAACGGCCTCCTTATTCCTGATTCTCAGTGCAATTTCATGTCAGGTCCCAACCCTAATTCATCCAAACACAAGCTGGGATGGGCAGGGAGCTGGGGTTGGGGCTGAGGGCGGATTGGATCTGGTGAAGGCGGTGGGTGGAGCCAGAACTGGGATTCTAGGGAGCACAGAGGTTGGCAGTGTGGGCATGAGTGGGGCGGGTGGGCTGAGTTTAGAGCTGTTTGTAGATTGATAATGGGTGTGGAGAAGAGCGTGGATGGGGTTGGAACGTGAGGCAGAGGGTATGTATATAGATGGAGTCGGAGACGGGCTGTAGGGAGGTTTCCTCTAGGAAGGAGACGAGGTCCGACTGAATCCATGAGCTTCTAGGCGGACTTGAGCATGATGGTTAAGGTGGGACCATCTTTTTGGGAATCGGCTTTAGGTTTGAGATAGGGTTGGGAATAAACAGAAGGAAGGAAGGTAAGAAGGAGGGAAGGAAGGAAAAAAGGAGAAAGGATGGGTGATAGGAAGGAAGGATGGATAATGGATGAATGAATGGATGTAAGGAAGGAAGGATGGATGGATGGATGGGTGGATGGATGGATGGATGGATGGAAAGAAGGAAGTAAGAAAGGAAGGAAGGGTAGAGGATGAATGGAAGGATGGATGGAAAGAAGGAAGGCAGGAAGGATGGGTAATGGATGAATAGAAGAAAGGAAGGA
The DNA here is from genome assembly GCA_025583905.1 of Ia io. Classification (NCBI taxonomy): domain Eukaryota; kingdom Metazoa; phylum Chordata; class Mammalia; order Chiroptera; family Vespertilionidae; genus Ia; species Ia io. Next base: position 50,337,630 of record JAJQQW010000021.1, on the reverse strand, counting down.
AAGAAGAAAATGTGAATGGATGGAAGGAAGGAAGAAAGGAAGGAAGGAAAGAAGGAAGGAAGGAAGGAAGGAAGGAAGGAAGGAAGGAAGGAAGGAAGGAAGGAAGGAAGGAAGATGGAAGACTGGATAGAAGGATGTATAGAATGATGGAAGGGTAGGTGGAAGGAAGGATGGGTGGATGGACAGATGAACGAAGGAAGGAAGGAAGGAAGGAAGGAAGGAAGGAAGGAAGGAAGGAAGGAAGGAAGGAAGGAAGGAAGGAAGGTAGGAAGGAAAGAAGGAAAGAAGGAATTGTATATGGAAGGACGGGAGGAAGAAAGGCAAGAAGGAAGGGTGTATGGGAAGAGAGGAGGAAGGAAGGAAGGGTGGATGGAAGGATGGATGGAAGGATGGAAAGATGGATGGAAGGAAGGAAGGAAGAAAGGAAGGAAGGAAGGAAGGAAGGAAGGGTGGAAAGATGGATGGAAGGAAAAAAGATGGAAGAATGGATAGAAGAATGGAAGGGTAGGTGGAAGGAAGGATGAATGGATGGATGGATGAGTGGATGGATGGATGGAAGGAAGGATGAATGGATAGATGGATGGATGGATGGATGGATGGATGGATGGATGGATGGATGGATGGATGGATGGATGGATGGATGGATGATGTATGTATGTATGGATGGAAGGAAGTATGGATGGATGGATGGATGGATGGATGGATGGAAGGAAGGATGAATGGATGGATGGATGGATGGATGGATGGATGGATGGATGGATGGATGGATGGATGGATGGATAGACGGATGGAAGGAAGGAAGGGTGGAAGGAATGAAAGAAGGAATTGTATATGGAAGGAAGGGAGGGAGAAAGGCAAGAAGGCAGGGTGGGTAGAAGGAAGGAAAGGTGCATGGAGGGAAGAAGAGATGGATTCTGGTATTAAATAACGGAATAAGTTATTGGATTGCTAACTGTCTGGTGGGATGGACGTTGAATGAAAACACCATAGAATAGACTGTTGGGTGGGAAAATGGTTTGGCGGCTGGGTTGCTGACTGGCTGCCCAGCTAGCTGGGTGGATAGATTAATCAATCGATTGGTGAAGGTCGGACCATCTTTTTGGGAATCAGCTTTAGATTTGAGATAGGGTTGGGGATAAACAGAAGGAAGGGACCTAAATTAGTGTGGGACTAAGGACAGAATTGAGCGTGGGGTTCGTGATCTCACTGGAGATCTGAGCAGTCCGTTTAGAGGAGGCGAATAAGAAATGGAAGGAATGGTTTCGAGTGTTGGGGTTAGGAGCACGTTTGGTGGAAGCTAAAAGAGCTCCCGGTTCGATTTGGGGTTCGGTCTATGGCTTTACAGAAGGGGTGCTCGTTGGGGTTGAAGATCTGGAGCAGGTGTGGGGGAGGTTATGGGGACACCAGAGGCAGCCACTGGTCTGGCGTCTGGATGCTTCAACCCCAAGGAGCAAAATAAGGAAGGAACCAGCCCTGGCCGGTGTGGCCCAGTGGATAGGGCGTCGGCCTGCAGACCGAAGGGTCCTGGGTTCGATTCCAGTCAAGGGCACATACCTCGGTTGCAGGCTCCTCCCCGGCCTGGGTCCTGGTCTGGACTCATAGGAGGCAACCAACCCATGTGTTTCTCTCACATCGATGTTTCTCTCTGTCTTTCCTTCTCTCTCTCACTCACTCTAAAAATCAATGGGAGGATTAAAAAAAGAAAGAAGGAACCAAGGCCCCCTGACCTTGACCTTCTCCCCTTGCCCCAGGGCCTCCCCGAGCTGCTGGTGAAGCGGGTGATGGCCCAGCTGGCCGGGGCCCTGGACTTTCTCCACAGCCGCGGCCTGGTGCACGCCGACGTGAAGCCGGACAACGTGCTGGTCTTCGATGCGGCCTGCAGCCGCGTGGCCCTCGGGGACCTGGGCCTGACCCGGCCAGAGGGTAGCCCGACCCCTGCGCCCCCTGGACCGCTGCCCTCCGCCCCGCCCGAGCTCTGCCTCCTGCTGCCCCCCGGCACCCTGCCCCTGCGGCCCTCGCTGGACTCCTGGGGCCTGGGGGTGCTGCTCTTCTGTGCCGCCACGGCCTGCTTCCCCTGGGACGTGGCCCTGGCCCCGGACCCCCAGTTCGAGGCCTTTGCTGGCTGGCTGACCACCCGGCCCCAGCCGCCTCAGCCGCCCCGCCCGTGGGACCGGTTTGCGCCCCCCGCTCTGACTCTGCTCCAGGGCCTGCTGGACCTGGACCCCGAGACCCGGAGCCCCCCACTGGCTGTCCTGAACTTCCTGGGGGACGACTGGGGGTTGGAGGGGGACAGAGGGGGACCCGGAGGCTCGGGGAGCATATCGGGGGAGGATGGGGAGGAGGAGGAGGAGGGGGGTTCAAGCTTGGAGGAGTGGACAGAGGAGGAGGAGGGGGAGGGGGACCCAGGTGGCATGAGGATGGGGACAGATGGGGGAACTCCCGGACAAGGTGACTGAGACAGGTGGCCGGGCCCGGAGCCAGAGGCCCCTCCCGCAGCCTCCGCAGCCACCTGGATGACAGACAGCTGCTCCCGAAGGACAGACACAGCCCATCGGCACTCTCCCTTCTGGAGGCTGGACGTGGCTGCACTATTCCCCCCCTTCGCTCCCCACACATGAGGACCCGGGAGTCCAGGCCCCAGCCCCTCCTCCCTCAGACCCAGGAGCCCAGGCCCCCAGCCTCCTCCCTCAGACCCAGAAGCTCAGGCCCCCAGCCCTCCTCCCTCAGACCCAGGAGCTCAGGCCCAGGCCCCCAGCCCTCCTCCCTCAGACCCAGGAGCTCAGGCCCCAACCCTCCTCCCTCAGACCTAGGAGCCCAGGCCCCCAGCCCCTCCTCCCTCAGACCCAGGAGGCCAGGCCCCCAGCCCTTCCAGTTCTCCCTTTGCTGGGGGCCATGTCCCAATGGCCACCCCGGTCAGGCAGGGGAACTGTGCTTCCTCCTGGACTCTGTCCCGCGTGCTTTCTGGAATTTAGGAGTGACTGAACATCGACCTATGAACCAGGAGGTCATGGTTGGATTCCTGGTCAGGGCACATGCCCAGGTTGCAGGTTCAATCCACAGTGCGGGGCGTGCAGGAGGCAGCCGATCCATGATTCTCTCATCATTGATGTTTCTCTCTCCCTCTCCCTTCCTCCCTGAAATCAATAAAAATAGACTTTAAAAAAGAGTGGGTTCACTCTGCACAGCAGCGTGGTGTCCTGGGTTGCCCCCGGGGGCAGCAGGGGTTGTTGGGGAAAACGCTGGTGACATGGGGGATCGAGTGTTTGTCCGTGAATGTCTGAGCGGGACACGTGCACCGTGGGCCATCGGCCAGGAGACGCTGAGCCGGGGCGGCCTGGGCCAGAGCACTCAGCACCATCTTTGCAACTGTTCCAAAAATCTAACGTTATTCCCAAACAAAGGTTTGTTCTAAAAAGTTGCGTTCGCATCTGTCCTCTCGCTGGCAGCCTGAGGGCTGGGTGCCTGGTCCAGGCGGCTTCCTCGCTGAGACCCAGTCCCTGCGGGCTTCTCCCCGGCGATGCCCACGGCTCCCTCCCCGCAGGCCCTCTTCCCAGTTGTCCACCACCTGCTGCCCCTCGGTCCCAAGTCTGAGCTCATCCCTCGCCACATCGGTCTGGAATCCGTTGTCTCATCCTCTCCCACAGGACCCCAGGGTCTTGTCCCGGGGACACCCTCACCAGCACTTGTGTCTGACCTGTCAGTGGGCCGCGGATGGGCAGCTGGGGTCAAGGCAAGGGATGCACAGAGAAATGACTTCACCCTCTACAGGCGGTCCTGATCCTGGGTCCCAGGGAGGAGGGGCTGGGGCCTGGACTCCTAGGTCTGAGGGAGGAGGGACTGGGGGCCTGGACTCCTGGGTCTGAGGGAGGAGGGGCTGGGGGCCTGGGCTCCTGGGTCTGAGGGAGGAGGGACTGGGGACCTGGGCTCCTGGGTCTGAGGGAGGAGGGGCTGGGGGACTGGGTCTGAGGGAGGGGCCTGGGGGCCTGGGCTCCTGGGTCTGAGGGAGGAGGGACTGGGGGCCTGGACTCCTGGGTCTGAGGGAGGAGGGCTGGGGACCTGGGCTCCTGGGTCTGAGGGAGGAGGGGCTGGGGCCTGGACTCCTGGGTCTGAGGGAGGAGGGGCTGGGGGCCTGGACTCCTGGGTCTGAGGGAGGAAGGGCTGGAGGCCTGGACTCCTGGGTCTGAGGGAGGAGGGCTGGGGGCCTGGGCTCTGGGGTCTGAGGGAGGAGGCGCTGTGCTCCTGGGGTCTGAGGGAGGAGGCGCTGTGCTCCTGGGTGTGGGACATTTGTCCCTCCACAGCCAGTTCTGGGAATCAACACACGATGTCGCTCCATCCCTAGTGGGATCGAGGGGGCGGGGCCATGGGCGGAGCTTAGGACCCTAGGTGGGGGCGGGGTCTCGCTCCTGGGCAGGCCTGCGCTGGCCTGGGTTGTAAGTGCTGGACACTGACCACAGCGGGCAGCCCAAGGGTCAGGCCAGCCTTGGAGAAGGTGAGGTCCGGAGTCGGGGCCCAGGTCAGCAGGAGGCAAGCGTTAAAGGGCCTGAGGTGGGTGGCACCTGAGAGGGAGGCCAGGCAGGTGGCCAGCGTCCCGGGTCCCCAAGGAGAGCAGGACTGGACCTTCGGGCTAGGGAGTGGTTGAGTGTTAGGGACAGAGTCTGGGGGTCCCAACACGTGTGAGTTGTATAGGTCCCAGTAGAGATGGGACCGGGACCCTGACTGCAGGGTCTGAGGGAGGAGGAGGGCTGGGGGCCTGGGCTCCTGGGTCCGAGGGAGGAGGAGGGCTGGGGGCCTGGATTCCTGGGTCTGAGGGAGGAGGGCTGGGGGCCTGGGCTCCTGGGTCTGAGGGAGGAGGAGGGCTGGGTGCCTGGACTCCTGGGTCTGAGGGAGGAGGAGGGCTGGGGGCCTGGACTCCTGGGTCTGAGGGAGGAGGAGGGCTGGGGGCCTGGATTCCTGGGTCTGAGGGAGGAGGGGCTGGGGGCCTGGGCTCCTGGGTCCGAGGGAGGAGGAGGGCTGGGGGCCTGGGCTCCTGGGTCTGAGGGAGGAGGAGGGCTGGGCGCCTGGACTCCTGGGTCTGAGGGAGGAGTGGCCGGGGGCCTGGACTCCTGGGTCTGAGGGAGGAGGAGGGATAGGGGCCTGGGCTCCTGTGTCTGAGGGAGGAGGAGTTGGGGCTGTAAGAGTGGGACCCCAGCCCTCTCAGGCACTGGGCTGCTCTCACGTCCTCCCTCGCATTCGGCCCCACGGCCCCCAGCCCTGGTCCGCAGCCCTGCCGCCGGCCCCCAGGGGCCGTGAGCACCTGTTTGTGCTCAGGCACCCGATGCTGCTCACCCACCCCCAGGGCCCAATCTGTTTGCTTTGGAAACAAGATGGGGGCGTCTCGAGTTATCTGGTTCATCTTTCACGTGGGCCACTGGGTGACTGTGGGGGGGGGGGGCGAGGGACACCTGTGACCTTAGACTTAACCTCGCCCCAACTCCCTACTGCTTTCCCGCTCCTCAGTGCCTTTACTGGTGAGGGAGACTGAGTCACGGGGGGGAAGAGCCCGACCCTCCTCCCTCAGACCCAGGAGCCCAGGCCCCCAGCCCTCCTCCCTCAGACCCAGAAGTCAAGGCCCCCAGCCCTCCTCCTCCCTCAGACCCAGGAGGCCAGGCCCCCAGCCTCCTCCCTCAGACCCAGAAGTCAAGGCCCCCAGCCCCTCCTCCCTCAGACCCAGGAGTCCAGGCCCCCAGCCCCTCCTCCCTCAGACCCAGGAGTCCAGGTCCCCAGCCCTCCTCCCTCAGACCCAGGGGTCCAGGCCCCTCCCTCAGACCCAGGAGTCCAGGCCCCAGCCCCTCCTCCCTCAGACCCAGGAGTCCAGGCCCCCGGCCCCTCCTCCCTCAGACCCAGGAGTCCAGGCCCCAGCCCTCCTCCCTCAGACCCTGTCTGGCCCTGGGTCAGCCTCATGCTCTGGCCGCAGACATGCCGGGGAAAGAGTCCGATGAGGATCAGGTGGAGGCGGGGTCGCCCGAGAACGGAGCTGAGGCCCCGGAGGACCTGGGGGGCCTCACGGTGGAGGAGCTGCAGCAGGGCCAGGAGGCGGCCCTGGCCCTGGAGGACATGATGACCCTGAGCGCCCAGACCCTGGTCAGAGCCGAGGTGGACGAGCTGTACCAGCAAGTGCGCCCCCTGGGCCAGGGCCGCTTCGGCCGGGTCCTGCTGGTCACCCACCGGCAGAAAGGTAGAGGCCTGGGGACGGAGTGGGGGGGCCTGGGGATGGAGGCGGGGGGGGGGCCTGGGGACAGAGGCGGTGGGGGGTCCTGGGGACGGAGGCGGGGGGTTGGGGGTGTGTGGGGCGGCCCGGCCCAGGAGATGCCAGCTGGCTGGGAGCCTGCAGACCTGAATCAAGGTTCCCATGCCCTCCAGGCTGGGTGTGCTGTTGGGAAGTCTGCGGTGAGCATAGCAGGGCTGTGGTTGCCAGGACAACGGGGTGCAGAGAGGTGTCCCCTCGGGACCCTGCGTGCAGCCAGCTTATCAGTCACCATGGGGATGGTTCGGAGCCAGGCTGTGCGCCAGGCACCCAGCAATCTGGTGTCTTTCCGCCCAGTGTGCGCGTGCACATACACACACACACACACACACACACACACACACACACACACACCCCCGCACCCGCACACACACCCCGTCCTCCCCACGGAACAGGACACTGTGGATGGAGCTCGGAATCCATGTCAGTCGGGACTCCCCCTCCGAGCTCCCCCGGGGCTCGGCCCATCCGGGTGGTGCCAGGGACCCAGGCTCCCCTTCAAGGAGGGGGTCCTGGGCTGCTACACACAGGACCAGGGCAGGGCGGCTCGAGCATCAGAATCTACAGGGCGTCCCGAAGAAATGTCCCCAAGATGTAGTCACACGTTAGCGGCTGCAGCTCAGTCTTGACCATGAGGTGTATTTTAATAAACACTGCCTCCTCCCCTCCCACCCCCCACCCCCCCCCAGAGAGGAAGGGAGAGGGAGAGATAGAAACATCAACAATGAGAGAGGATCACTGATCGGCTGCCTCCTGCATGCCCCCTGCACTGGGGATCAAGCCCACAACCCGGGCATGTGCCCTTGACCAGGAACCAAACCCAGGACCCTTCCGTCCGCAGGCTGACGCTCTATCCACTGAGCCGCACGAGCCAGGGCAGTGTGTATTATTTCCTGGGGACACCGTCTTCTCGCCCAGTCCTGGGGGCTGGGAGTCCGGGGTCACGGCGTCAGCTGGGCTGTCCCTCCTGGGCCTGTGGCCGGCCGGCCCCGCCCTGTGTCCTCAGGTGGCCGCCCCTCTGTGTGTGTGTGTGTGTGTGTGTGTGTGTGTGTGTGTGTGTGTGTGTGTGTCTGAATGTCCTCGGATTAGACTAGGGAGCACCCCATGCCCTTATCTCACCCCTCCAAGGCCCCCAGCTCCAAAGGCAGCCACTTCCTGCCATGTGGGGGTGAGGCCGTGAGCATAGGAATGGGGAGGGGACAGGATCTGGCCCAGAGCAAAGAGAAAGGCAGACCCAGAGCCGGTCCCTGCAGAGCTGGAGGCAGGAGCAGCGGAGGCCGCTGGGGAGGCCCCGGGGGCGCCTGGCCTGGGCGGGGCTGGGGATGGAGGTGTCGCTGTCCGCTGTCCGGGGCGTGCTCTCGGGCTGCGGGCGCCCAGACGGACGGGCGGGCGCGCAGCTAGGGAGGGGGGGGCGGGGCGGCCGCGGAGGGGGGTTGGGGCCTGCTGCGCCCGGCAGCTCCCGGTGGGCGGCTGGGCCTGGCAGGTGGCGGCCGTAAAACGGGAGAGAGGAATGCGGGCCTGGAGAGCTCCCGTTCCAGGGGGCCGCTCCCAGGTGGGATGGAATTCCTGGAAATGCCTTAGTGGGATCTGAGGCCCAGCGCACGGCTTGGGCGGGTGGGTGCTGGAGCCGGGCCCCCCTGGGCCCCCGAAGGTTCTGAGTTAAGTTTTCATGGAGTCCCTTCGTGGGCTTCAAGTCTGCAGACTTGAGGAGAGCAGAGCGGAAACGCTCAGAATGCTGTTGTATTTTTTTTTTTTAAAAATATGTTTTTATTGATTTCAGAGAGGAAGGGAGAGGGAGAGAGAGTGGCTGCCTCCTGAACACCCCCTACTGGGGGGATCGAGCCTGCAACCCGGGCATGTGCCATTGACCGGAATCGAACCTGGGACCTTTCTGTCCACAGGCAGATGCTCAATCCATTGAGCCAAACCAGCTGGGGCTGCTGTTGTATTTTTAAAAAATATATTTTATTGATTTCAGAGAGGAAGGGAGAGGGAGAGAGATAGAAACATCCATGATGAGAGAGAATCATCGATCAGCTGTCTCCTGCACGCCCCCTACTGGGGATGGAGCCCGCAACCCGGGCATGTGCCCTTGACTGGAATCAAACCTGGGACCCTTCAGTCCTCAGGCTGAGGCTCGATCCACTGAGCCACACGGGCCAGGGCAATGCTGTCGTGTTATGTCGGTGGCTATGTGTTGGGGGGGCGGGGGGCCTTGCTGGGAGGCGGGACGGAGCCGGTGGAGGTGGTGTAAGGAAGGGGCTCCGCTGGCACCAGCGAGGCTGCCCGGCCCTGCCCCACCCGCCCTCCGCCCTCCCCCAGGCACGCCCCTGGCCCTGAAGCAGCTGCCCAAGGCCTCCACATCGCTGCGGGGCTTCCTGTACGAGTTCTGCGTGGGCCTGTCGCTGGGCGCACACCCGGGCGTGGTGGCCGCCTACGGCATCGGCATCGAGTCCGCCGACTCCTACAGCTTCCTGATGGAGCCGGTGCTGCACGGGGACCTCATCCACCTCATCCAGCCCAAGGTGGGCCTCCCCGCAGCACCCTGGGCGCCCCCCCAGCCTCTGGCCGGCCCACGGGTCTCATGGAACGGCTAGTCCTCCTGGGCTCGGTGACCCACAGGCCACCCCTACACCCTCAGATTCGCCAGCCCTCACTGGTCCTCACAGGGCCACACCAGACCAGCCCTCACCGGTCCCACGGGGCCACACCAGACCAGCCCTCACCGGTCCCACGGGGCCACACCAGACCAGCCCTCACCAGTCCTCATGGGGCCACACCAGACCAGCCCTCACCGGTCCCACGGGGCCACACCAGACCAGCCCTCACCGGTCCCATGGGGCCACACCAGACCAGCCCTCACCAGTCCTCATGGGGTCACACCAGACCAGCCCTCACCGGTCCCATGGGGGACCAGCCCTCACCGGTCCCATGGGGTCACACCAGACCAGCCCTCACTGGTCCCACGGGGCCACACCAGACCAGCCCTCACCGGTCCTCATGGGGTCACACTGGGATTCATGGGGTCACACTGGGGCTCCCTGGTCCTCACCTAATTGAGGCTCTTGGTTCTCCTGGGCCTGCTTCCTGGGGGGGGGGGGGGGAGGGGGGGGCTGGCGGGGAGAGAACCTGAATCGCCAGAGGGACAGCAGCCTGCCCCCGCCCCCGCCCCCGCCCCTGACCTGGCCGCGTGCCCGCAGGTGGGGCTCCCGCAGCCCGCGGCCCAGCGCTGCGCGGCGCAGCTGGCCTCGGCCCTGGAGCACATCCACGCGCGCGGCCTCGTGTACCGGGACGTGAAGCCCGAGAACGTGCTGGTGCGCGACCCCGGCTGCCGGCGGGTGCAGCTCGCCGACTTCGGCCACACGCGGCCCCGGGGCACGCTGCTGCGCCTGCGCGGGCCGCCGCTCCCCTACACGGCGCCCGAGCTGTGCGCGCCGCCGCCGCTGCCCGACGGGCGGCCCCTGCAGCCGGCGCTGGACGCCTGGGCGCTGGGCGTGCTGCTCTTCTGCCTGCTCACCGGCCACTTCCCCTGGGACCAGCCGCGCGCCGACGCCGACCCCTTCTTCCAGGACTTCCTGGCCTGGCGGGCCTCGCGCCAGCCCGCCGACCGGCCGCAGCCCTGGGCCGGCCTGGCGCCCGCGGCCGACGCCCTGCTGTGGGGGCTGCTGGACCCCCAGCCCCGGAGGAGGAGCCCGGTGAGCTCCGTCCACGCCTACCTGGGCCGGCCCTGGAGGCAGCGGGCGGGCGAGGCTGAGGCGCTGGGGGACGGCGAGGAGGGGGGCGGGGAGTGAGGGGCAGCCTGCCCCCCCTTGTCCCGGAGACTCAGGGGAACCGGGTCCCCCATCCCTTGTCCTGCGGGGTCTCCGGCTCCCTGTGCGCGCTCGGCGCACCTGCCTCCATCTACCCCAGGGCCTTTGCACTGGCTGCCTCCTCTGCCTGCGGTGCTCGCGGCTCCCCCGCTCACCGCCTGGTTACCCGGCTGGGGCCCGAGCTCCTGGAGGCGGGTCCGGCCTGTCCTGTGCTCCGTGTGTCCCACGCGGCCGCAGCAGGGGGGCAGAGGCCTGTGGAATGAGGGGGCCCCTGTGGCCTTGCCCCGCCTCCCCTCCTCCCTCACTCCCGGGCCCCTCCCCTCCTCCCTCTGCTGGGGGTGCCCTCTTGGTGAGGTGCCTTCTCCTCGCACCCCAGCCCCTGCCTGCAAATAAAGTCCACCTGACCCCTCGGCTCCGTGAGGCTGTTGGTCTGTCAGCTCAGGGGAGGGGAGGACACCGTGTGTGTGTGTGTGTGTGTGTGTGTGTGTGTGTGTGTGTGTGTGTGTGTGTGTGTGTGTGTGTTGGGACGGGAGAGAGCATGTGCAGCAGGGGGAGAGGGGGAGAGGGGAAGAGAGAGACAGACAGATGGAAAGAGACAGAAAGAGAGACAGAAAGAGAGAGGGAGGGACAAAGAGGAAGAGAAAGACAGGCAGACGGGTGAAGGGCAGGCGCCCACAGCCCGGTGTGAGCGGCTCTGGGTGCGGTGTGGGCCCGGCTGCGTGGGCCGGGTCTCCGGGCCTGTTCCTGCGCGCCCGTCCGTGTGTGCAGTGGTCGGCAAACTCATTAGCCACAGAGCCACATATCAACAGCACAACGATGGAAATTTCTTTGGAGAGCCACATTTTTTAAACTTAAACTTCTTCTAACGCCACTTCTTCAAAACAGACTCGCCCAGGCCGTGGTATTTTGTGGAAGAGCCACACTCAAGGGGCCAAAGAGCCGCATGTGGCTCGCGAGCCGCAGTTTGCCGACCATGGCCTGTGTGCAAGGAGACGGATTACAGGGAGCTCGTAGGTGCCCGCTGTCGGCCACAGGAGTGGGAGTGGCTGGAGCGGGTGATCCCGTGTACCTGCGTGTGCCCAGCCCCTGAGCCTGTGTGTGTGTGTGTGCGCGGTCACACTGTGTGTGAGCACAAGGGGCCAGCATGGAAGCTGCGGCGCGCTCACTCTGTGGCCGTGGGATCCCTGTCTGTCCCCGAGGCCTTGAGTGTGTGTGTTGGGGAGGGGGGGGTCAGCGGGCCGGCGCCACCGCCCGTCACCAGCTGGGCCCTGCCCCTTCACACCTCCCCTCGCACCAGCCCCCTGGCAGCCGCCCTGTTTGCAAACACTCTGTCTTCCTCTCTGCGCCCGCCTTGGCCGCCAGCCCAGCGCGAGGCTACAACTCGAGCTGGATCCGGTGTCACTCCCTCCTGGCCCGGCCCCACACCTGGTGCCCCTGCTGTGCCCACGAGGCATCGCCTGGTGGGGGGGTGACAGCGTGTGTGGGGTGAGTGACCCCAAGGGCCCTTTGAATCCAGGTTCAATTCCGAGGACTGGGGACACGGGCCCCTGTCCCAGGCAACCCGGGTGAGCTTCCTGGAGGAGGGGTCGTGGGTGTGCATGGAGCAAGGGCATGATCAGGGCCTCCTGCCGCCTTATCCATGAATCTGAAACAGATCCGAAATAGCCTGAGCAATTGGGCCAAGAATGTGTCCCCGAAGAGCCAGAGGCGCCGGAGCGGGTGAGGCTGGGCAGAGGAGTGCGGAGGGCAGGAGGGCAGGGGGCAGAGGTGGCTGCAGACGGTGTTAATTGGTAGCAGCAGCTGAGGCTTAACTGGGAGGTGACAATGACAGGGATGGCCCAGGGGCAGGGGAGGACAGGGAGGCCCAGGAAGGGCCTGGGGGGGGGGGCATGCTCATTAAATATTTGTTAATTAAGTGACACCGGACACTCATTGTAATACTTAGTGCCCAGGAAGATCCTCAGCTTCCAGGCAGGCACGTGGGCTCAGACCCTCAGAGCCACCAAGCCCGGAGGGGGGGTTAGGGGAGGGGGGCAGTGACAGCCCAGCGCAGCCACGATGCCCATCTGTGCCCGTGGAAGGTCAGGGCAGAGGTGGGACTCGACCCCGGGCTGACTCCTGTCCAGGGCTCAGCTCTTTTTAAAAAATATATTTTTTTATTGATTTCAGAGAGGAAGGGAGAGAGAAACATCAGTGATGAGAGAGAATCATTGATCGGCTGCCTCCTGCACGCCCCACACTGGGGATCGAGCCCACCACCCAGGCCTGTGTCCTGAATCAAACCGTGACCTCCTGGTTCAGAGGCCGATGCTCAACCACGGAGCCATGCCAGCTGGGCATGGGCTCAGCTCTTCAGCAGCAGGGATGTCCTGTTGCCATCAGCGGGTGAAGGGGCCCTGTGCAGGGGTGGGGGGCGGGGCAGGGAGGCTGGGAGTGTGAGCACGAGTGTGTGTTACCACGAGTGTGTTCGCGTGTTTGTGTGACAGTGGGAGTCTGCGGTGAGTGTATGAGCATGAGTGTGCATTTGTGTATGAGAGTATGAGTATGAGAGGGTGTGTCCATGTGAGTGAGCATGCATGTGAGAATGTGACAGTGAGGGTGTGAATGTGAGAGTGTGAGTGTGAGAGTGTGAGTGTGCATTTGTGTGTGAGGATGTGGGAGTGACTGTGAGCAGATGGGTGGAGGGAAGGGTGAGTGTAACTGGGGAGTGTGTGTGGGCACACGTGTGTGAGAGTGAGTCGTGTGAGCATGTGTCTGTGTGTTGGTGAGGTGTCACACGTCCCCTGGAGGAGACTGGAGTCGGGGGCAACTCAATGAAGACAGAAAACGGGGCTGCGAAGCCTTCAGACCCACTGAAGGGTCCTCGCCAAAGGCCGACGATGTACAGCGGGCTGGGGGAGCGGAGAGGGATGTGTGGAGGTGGACGAGGGCATAGAGGGGAAAAATGGAGATGGGAAAATTGTTTTTAAAGCTGTGGGGGAGAAAGGCAGATGGTGGTGCATGTTGGCGAGGACGGGGACAAGCTGGCGGAGTGGGAAAAGGGGCGGCCCCGGGGGGGGCGGGGGGGGACAGCGTGCCCTTCCTCTACATGTGGGAGACCAAGTTCCCGTGTGGCCCAGCAATTCCGCTCCTAGGCGCCTGCCCACCAGAAATGAAAACGTACCTCCGCGTGACTGTTCACACCAATGTTACTCACCGTAGCCGAACACCAGAAACAACCCAGATGCCCACCCACAAGCAGGTGGGTACACTATAAGTGGGGTACACCCGGACAGTGGAATGTCACTCCTCCACGAAGAGGAAGCCCTGACGTGCGCGGCAGCACGGACGGACCTTGAAATGGGAGAAGCCAGTCACAGGAGACAGTCTGTGGCAGGATCCCACCTTCGTATATGAAATGTCCGGAATAGGCAAATCCATAGGGAGGGATTAGTGACTGAGGAGGGGGGCGGGGGGGAGGAGATGGGGAGTGATGGCTAATGGGTACAGGTTTTCTCTTTGGGGTGGTGATGGGGGTGGAAAAGTTATAAAATTAGATTGTGGTGAGTGTTGCACAATTCTCGGAAGATATTAAAAACCACTGAATTCTAGGCCCCGGCTGGTGTGGCTCAGCGGCTAGAGCGTCGGCAGGTGCACGAAAGCGTTTCGGGTTGGATTCCCGATTAAGGGCACGTACCTGGGTTGCAGGTTTGATCCCTAGAGGCAAACAATTGATGTGTTTCTCTCACATCCATGTTTCTCTCTGCCTCTCTCTCTCTCTCCCTCCCTCCAACCCTCCCCTCCACTGTCTTTAAAAATAAATAAATAAATAAATAAATAAATAGAAAACAAACAGCACTGAATTGTACATGTAAAAAGGGCGAATGTTGGGGCATGTAAATGTCGCCCCAATGAGGCAGCTCAAAAACACAAACCAAGCATTTCCCAGGTGCCCTGCTGTGGCCTTGATCAGTTTTTCCCTCGCCGAGCCTCTAATTGCCATTAAAAAGAAAAGGAAAACCTGACCTTTTTAAAAATATATATATATTTTTTATTGGTTTCAGAGAGGAAGGGACAGGGGGAGAGAGAAACATCAATGATGAGGGAGAATCACTGATCGGCTGCCTCCTGCACACCCCCTACTGGGGATCTAGCCCGAAACCTGGGCATGTGCCCTTGGCTGGAATCGAACCTGGGACCCTTCAGTCTGCAGGCTGACGCTCTATCCACTGAGCCAAACCAGCCAGGGCCAGGGTTTCTTAATTAAAAAAACAAAACCGGCCCAGCCAGTGTGGCTCAGTGGTTGAGCGGCGCCCTATGATCCAGGAGGTCACGGTTGGATTTGCAGTCAGAGCACATGCCCCTGGGTCCCCAGTGGGGCGCGTGCAGGAGGCGGCCGATCAATGATTCTCTCATTGATGTTTCTCTCTCTTCCTCTCCCTTCCTCTCTGAAATCAATAAAAAAAGAAATAGTCCTGACCGGTTTGGCTCAGTGGATAGAGCGTCGGCCTGTGGACTGAAAGGTCCCAGGTTCGATTCCCGTCAGGGGCATGGACCTTGGTTGCGGGCACATCCCCAGTAGGGAGAGTGCAGGAGGCAGCTGATCGATGTTTCTAACTCTCTATCCCTCTCCCTTCCTCTCTGTGAAAAATCAATAAAATATGTTTTTTTAAAAAAAGAAATAAAAGATAAAAAGTGTTTTCCTTCTCCCCTCTCTGTCTCTACCCCGTCTCGTCCCTCTCTCTCTGTATCTCTCTCCATCTCTCTCTGTGTCTTTGTCTCACTGTCTCTGTCTCTCTCCATCTCTGTCTCACTCTGTCTCTGTCTCCGTGTCTCTGTCTGCCTGTCTCTCCGTCTCTCTGCCTCTGTCTCTCCATCTCTCTGTCTCTCTCTGTGTCTCTATCTCTCTCTCTCCATCTCTCTCTGTGTGTCTCTGTCTCTGTCTCTCTCTGTGTCTCTCTCCATCTCTCCATCTCTGTGTGTGTCTCTCTCTGTCTCTCTGTGTGTCTCTCTCTGTGTGTCTCTGTCTCTCTCTGTCTCTCTCTCTGTCTCTCTCTCTGTGTCTCTCTCTCTGTCTCTCTGTGTGTCTCTCTGTGTGTCTCTCTCTCTGTCTCTCACTCTCTGTCTCTCTCTCCATCTCTCTCTCGCTCTCTGTCTCTCTCTCCGTCTCTCTCTGAGTCTCTCTGTCTCTCTGTGTGTCTCTGTCTCTGTCTCTGTCTCTCTGTGTGTCTCTCTGTGTGTGTCTCTCTCTCTGTCTCTCTGTCTCTGTCTCTCTCTGTCTCTCTCTCGCTCTCTGTCTCTCTCCGTCTGTGTGTGTGTCTCTCTGTCTCTCTGTGTCTCTCTGTCTCTGTCTCTCCCTGTCTCTCCACATGTATATAAATATTAGTTGCTGAGCACAGCTGTGTGTCTCTCTCTCTCTCTCTCTCTCTCTGTGTCTCTGTCTCTCTCTCTCTCTGTCTCTCTGTCTCTCTGTGTCTCTCTGTCTCTCTGTCTCTGTCTCTCCACATGTATGTAAA
The DNA here is from genome assembly GCA_025583905.1 of Ia io. NCBI lineage: Eukaryota > Metazoa > Chordata > Mammalia > Chiroptera > Vespertilionidae > Ia > Ia io. The sequence goes on along the minus strand of JAJQQW010000021.1, from coordinate 50,322,043 downwards.
TATTAGTTGCTGAGCACAGCTGTGTGTCTCTGTCTCTCTCTCTCTCTCTCTCTGTGTCTCTCTCTGTCTCTCTGTGTCTCTGTGTCTCTCTCTGTCTCTGTCTCTCTATTGTTGCTCTGTCTCTCTCTCTCTGTGTCTCTCTCTGTCTCTCTGTCTCTGTGTCTCTCTGTGTCTCTGTCTCTGTCTCTCCACATGTATATAAATATTAGTTGCTGAGCACAGCTGTGTGTCTCTGTCTCTCTGTGTGTGTGTCTCTCTGTGTCTCTGTGTCTCTGTGTGTCTCTGTGTCTCTGTGTCTCTCTGTGTGTCTCTCTCTCTCTCTCTCTCTGTGTCTCTCTGTCTCTCTGTCTCTCTGTGTCTCTCTGTCTCTCTGTGTCTCTGTCTCTGTCTCTCCACATGTATATAAATATTATATAAATATTGTGTGTTGCTCTCTCTGTGTCTCTGTGCTGTGTGTCTCTCTGTCTCTCTGTCTCTGTGTGTGTGTGTCTCTGTCTCTCTGTCTCTCTGTGTCTCTCTCTGTGTCTCTCTGTGTCTCTCTGTCTCTGTGTCTCTCTGTCTCTCTGTCTCTCTCTGTGTCTCTGTGTCTCTCTGTCTCTCTGTGTGTCTGTCTCTGTCTCTCCACATGTATATAAATATTAGTTGCTGAGCACAGCTGTCACTGGCAGGTCCTCAAGGGCTCGGGATCTTCCTTGTCCCGCCCACGTCGCTTACAAAACGCAAAATCAAAAGCCAGAACGTCAGGCGGCGGCACCCCCGCTTGCGGGGAGGGTTTGGGGGAGCCGGAGGCCGGCGCCTGGCGGGGCCTCCGCGGACCCTCTCTTTGCGGGCAGCTCGGGGGTGCAGCGGGGCGCACAGACCCGCGGGTGACCTCGGCGGCGAAGGGCCCACCCACAACGTTCACGGGCAGAACCTGACCCCGTGGGTCCTGGAGGCCCCGAGTTCCGCTTTGGGACCCGCCGCAGGGCCAGGCCCTTGCTCCTGGGCCCCGGGGTGGCACCGGGCGCAGGGAGCTGGGAGAACTGGGGGCGGAGCTCTGAGCCCAGTCCCAGCTAAGCTGCCAGTGACAGGGGCCTCCCGTCCACGTGGTTCTTTGGGGTCTTCTTCTTATTTCAGAGGAAGGGAGAGGGAGAGAGAGAAACATCAATGGTGAGAGAATCATGGGTCGGCTGCCTCCTGCACGCCCCCCACAGGGGATCCAGTCCGCAACCTGGACAGATGGCCTTGACCGGAATCGAACCCGGGACCCTTCAGTCCTCAGGCCGACGCTCTATCCACTGAGCCACACCAGCCAGGGCTCTTCGGGGTTTCCTGTGGGGAGGTGGGTCTGGGTCTCCGGTCGGGGGCGCACCCTCCGCTCCTGGGTGTTTTCTCTGCATCTGCCCACAGCTCGCCGGGCCGGGCCTGCGCGGCTACTGTTCTCAGCTTGTTGCGAGCTGGCGGGCACGGCCCGGGCTCAGCTGTCCCGTGGGAGGTGTCCGGGGTCAGAGCCAGCCGTAGTGGGGGCTGGCGACCAGCCTGGCCGTGGGCCCGGGGGCCAGATGTTCGGGCTTAGCGGCCTGGCCAAGCGGGGATAGAGTGACCAGCTAATTGAGCACCGCTTCTCAGGGCTGGCAGGAGGTGCCGGGGGCGGGGGACCGTGGGCCCGAGTGCCCGCCAGCCACAGGGACCCTGGCTCCTGCAGAGGGGCCCGGAGCCCGCACCCCCGGCGGGGCTGTCTGGGGTGACCGGGAGCCAGGGTTCGCCTGCTCCCCCGGAGACAGGAAAGGAGAGCTTTAGCTCCCCGGCTGGGACGCATCCTGGGTGCCCCAAGGACCCAGGAGGGCGAGGGGAGCGCGGGCAGGAGGCCCCCGGCCCTGCAGGTCAGCAGTTATTTAAGTCTCAGGGCTTAGCGAGGCCCGGGAAACAGGAACCCGCTGCGTGCTCCTGCGCCTGTTGGCGGGGTGGACGGTCCATCTATCAGGACCCCCAGACAGTGCCCCCCCCCCACAGCGTGTAACTGGACCCCGTTGGCCTTTGCAGGGCTGCAGGGGCGCCAGCTCCCTGACCTTCCAAGACCTGTGAGCCAGGCTCGGACCGGCGAGTAGAGAAACAGGCCAGCGGTGGCTGCCTGAGGCGGCAGGAGCCAGGCCAGAGGAGGAGCCCTCCCAAGCGAGGGCCCAGGACATGAGCTGAGGCCCGGGGAGGGCCAGGGGCCACCTAGGGAGGGGCCAGCTGGGAAGCCCATCCCTGGAAGCCCAGGCCGGAGTCCAAGCAGGGAATCCATGCCTTTGGGGCTGAGTTCCCGCTCTGCTGTGTGGCCTGAGGCAGGCGCTGACCCTCTCTGTTGCCTCCTGAAGTGGGGACCTGTGGAGAGCGGCCACAGTGTTTGGACAGGTTCAAGCCTCGGGCTAATGAGAGGCCACAGTCCTCTCATGACCACGTGCAAGTCCTGGCTTGGAGGGCAGAGCCCTCCCAGCACAATCATAGCCAACAGCTGTGGTTGTAAGCTTGAATCTATGGTCCAAACACATGGCCCCATGTGCCTGAGTGACGTGGGCTTGATAGAGTTCAGGTGCATGTAACTGAGTAGGATCGAAACCCACGAGAATGTTGTAAACATCTTGACCACGCCCTTCCTTTGCTGTGTGGCATCTGGCTGTAGTCTGTGGCGCTGTCGCTCGCTCTCCATCAGAGAGGACAGTGTCCCACCGGGACCCAGCTTTCATTCTCTTGTCTGTCTTTTCTAATCCTTCACCGCCCCCGACTCAGGCTCACTCTTGGCCGTGCTGGCGTGGCACAGGGACCGAGTCCCTCCCTCCCTGGAAGGGCTGTGGGAGGATGGATGTACGGAGGGAACACAGGAGCGCAGCCAGGACGTGGCCTTGAACCCAGGGGAGCTGGCCTCGAGCACGGACTATCTTACAAGCGACGGCCCTGGGTCAGACCAGCCTGGGTGCCCATGTTCCCCATGACCTGAGCTGCAACGTGGAGATAAATACGGTGATACTGTCACATGATGAGCACACATCCAGTGCCAGCCCTGCACCGAGTGCTCTCAGCACGCATCCACTCGTCACTTCCTCGTCACAGGAGCCCAAGGTTGCCCCCTGGTCCACTCGGGGAAGCGCCGACCCAGAAGTTGAGCAACTGGCTCAGGCTCACACCCAGGAGGACTCCAGCCCAGGCACTCAGGCACCTTCTCCCACGTTCACACCTCTCTGCTGAGCTGCGGGGACAGGCCGCTCCTCGGCGCGTGTTCATGAAGGGAAGATAACCTCACACGCCCGGGCTCAGATGCTTGGAGCCGCGTCCCGTGTGCCAGACGGCACGGGTGCGATTCCTGGTCAGGGCAGGTGCAGGTTCCATCCCCCGTCTGGTGTGTACGTGAGGCAACCAATGGATGTATCTCTCACATTGATGTTTTTCTCTCTCTCTCTTCCTCCCTCTATGAAAAGAAAGCCAAGTCCTGAACGCAGAGCTGTGGGAAGTGCCGACAAGCACTAGTCGTCGTTGTAAGTAATGCTCTCATGCATTCAGCAGACCCCTGCAGGGTGTACAGTCTGTGGCCGGCTCTCTTGTTCACATCCGTAAACAAGACGAGGGTTTCTGCCCTCAGGGGGCTTCGTCAGCACTGTTACCACGTCATGACCGTCTCCATCAACATCCCTGTTACCTCATGGCCATCGCCATCATGATCATCTTCAAGACCATCATCACCACTACAATCATCTCCACCACCATCACCATGATCATCATCACCACCACCATGATCCTCTTCATCACCATCATCTCCACCACCATCATCACCACCATCACCATGAACATCATTGTCATCATCATCTCCATCATTGCCGCCACCATCACCACAATAATCATCTTCATCACCAGCAGCAGCAGCAGCAGCAGCAATCATCACCACCACCATGATCCTCTTCATCACCATCATCTTCACCACCATTATTGCCACCGTGATCATCTTCATCATCACCACCATCATCATCTCCACCACCATTATTGCCACCGTGATCATCGTCATCATCACCACCATCATCATCTCCACCACCATTATTGCCACCGTGATCATCTTTATCATCACCGCCATCATCATCTCCACCACCATCATCACCACCATCACCATGATCATTGTAATCATCTCCATCATCGCCACCATCATCACCATGATAATCATCTTCATCACCATCCCCACCATCATTATCTCCATCACCATCATCACCATCACCTCCACCATCATGATCATCTTCATCACCATCATCACCACCATCACCATGATCATCTTCATCACCTGATCACCACCATCAAGTTCATCACCACCATCATGTTCATCACCATCATTATCTCCATCACCATCATCACCACCATCACCTCCACCATCATGATCATCTTCATCACCATCATCACCACCATCACCATGATCATCTTCATCACCTGATCACCACCATCAAGTTCATCACCACCATCATGTTCATCACCATCATTATCTCCATCACCATCATCACCACCATCACCTCCACCACCATGATCATCTTCATCACCATCATCACCACCATCACCATGATCATCTTCATCACCTGATCACCACCATCAAGTTCATCACCACCATCATGTTCATCACCATCATTATCTCCATCACCATCATCACCACCATCACCTCCACCACCATGATCATCTTCATCACCATCATCACCACCATCAAGTTCATCACCACCATCATGTTCATCACCATCATTATCTCCATCACCATCATCACCACCATCACCTCCACCACCATGATCTTCATCACCATCATCACCACCATCATGTTCATCACCATCATCACCACCATCAACCTCATTAGCATCATCTTCACCGTCAGAATCACCATCATCACAATCACACTCATCACCATGATCATTATCCCTCATCACCTTGCAGGGTACCTGTGCTATTCACAAAGGGATCAGCCTTGTGATTCCATCTCTCCGGGGTTCCTCCAGCCCCAGAAACGTCACCCACATCTGGTTTTTAATGTGATACTTTGGTTTCCTTTTCGGTTGGGCGTGTCTCACGCCCTCCAGGCCCAGAGCGGGTCACACGTCTCCCCGGAGCGGCCTCTCTTCCTCCTCTGGGGTGGTGGTGGTTGGGGCAACTGTGCTGGGGGGCCAGGCGGCCTCTGCCAGTCTCTTCACAACCTCACTCAGCTGCCCCAGGCCCTGGGCGGCCTCCACCAGCTGGGTCAGCCCCAGGCCCAGGGCGTGGCGCTCCCGCTGGTCCCGCTCCAGGGCCAGGGTCAGCCCCTGCAGCCTGCTGCCCACGTCCTTCACAGCAGCCACCAGCTCCAGCAGGGCAGGCGGCTCGCAAGCCATGACCCTGACAGGGGGCACGGGGCCTCACAGGGGCCCAAGGGGCCTGGGCTCTGGGCGGGGACTGGCCCCGGGGTGAGGTTGTCAGGAGGAGGTTGATCTAAGGGTTGGGCCGTGGGGGGCAGGCGGAGGTCCGGGCTCACAGTGGGAGCAGAGGCTGCGTGTGGGGTCTGAGGAGGGGGAAGGGCTGGCCCGTGGCCCTGGCTTCTGGGTGGCTTCAAGTTCTCCGTGGATGGGGCGTCCATGCTTGGGGCTGGCGAGGGGCTGGAGGGGTTGGACTCTGAGTCTGGAGAGGGCTCTAGGCTCGACACATGGGACGGGGAGGGATGAGGGGCCCCCATGAAGGTCGACTGGGGGTGCAGGCTGGGCTGGGCTGTTGGTGCTGGAGTGGGGGAGGGGAGTTCTGTTTGCAAGGAAGTTAAATGGGACTCAGTGGTGACCACAGGGGTTGAGGTAGGGCCAGGAGCCAAGGCAGGGTGAGTAGTGGTCGTAGGGTGAGGGGTCGTGGTGGGGTGAAGGGTCGTGGTGGAGTGAGGGATTGTGATGGGATTAGGGGTTGATGTGGGGTGAGTGGTTGTGGTGGAGTGAGAGGTTGTGGAGGGGTGAGGGGTTGTGGCGGGGTGAGGGGTCGTGGTGGGGTGAGGGGTCGTGGTGGGGTGAGGGGTCGTGGTGGGAAAGGGGCTGTGGCTGAGTGAGAAGCTGTGGCTGGGTGCGGGGTTGTGGTGGGGTGCGGGGTTGTGGTGGGGTGCGGGGTTGTGGTGGGGTGAGGGGTCGTGATGGGATGAGGGATCGTGATGGGGTGCGGGGTTGTGGTGGGGTGCGGGGTTGTGGTGGGGTGAGGGGTCGTGATGGGATGAGGGATCGTGATGGGGTGCGGGGTTGTGGTGGGGTGAGGGGTCGTGGTGGAGGGAGGGATGGTGGGGGGAGGGCTTGTGGAGTGGCCTGGGGATCCCGAAGGTTCTGGGACTGTGTTGGGGTACAGACTTGTGTCAGATCCCGGGGTCAGCTCTGAGGTGGGGGAAAGGCCAGTCACAGCAGCTGGTGCAGAGGGGTCAGAGGTCAGTTCTTTGGGCAAGGTGGGCGGTGGGGTGGGAGAAGGCTCAGGGGTCAGCGCTGGACCCACGGCGGCCTCAAGGGTGGACCCAGGCCGGCCGGGGGTCACGGTGAGGTCAGCGCTCTCCCCGGAGGCGGGGTCTGGGCTGGGCGGCCGAGTGTCCGCGGGGGGCGAGGGCGCCTCCGTGGAGGGTGAAGCTGCGTGGGCGGTCACTGGGGGGCCCGGGGAAGGGGCGGGGGGCGCCGTCCTGGCCGCCGTGGGCCGCAGCCGGCGCTCAGGACCCGGTTTCTTCCCAGGACCTGGAGGAGGAAAGATGGACAGCTGAGGTCAGTCTGCCCCGCCCACCCCGCGGCCAGGGATAGGACGGCCAATCGGAAGGCGCAGAGCCTCGTGACGTCATCGGTCGCCGGCAGATTCGCCCCGCCCTATTGCTCCTTCTTCCCCCGCCCCGTCCCCGCCTGCGATGTCTCCAAGCGCCCCCTGGCGGCCTGCACTGCAGGAGGATGCTGGGATGTGCGGACAGGGGTGGGGGGCATGTGGGGGGTGGGGGGTGGGGGTGAGAAGGTGGGTGGGGAAGTGGAGGAGATGGGAGGTGGAAGGGGGAATGGGGGTGGGGGAATGGAGGGGTGGGAGGTGGGGAGGATGGGGGTGGGGATGGGATGCGGGAGGGGGCAGAAACGTGGGGGGATGCAGGATGGAGGGGGGTGAGAGGGGTGTGGAAGCCTGCAAGAAGAAGCGGAATTCGGAATCCGGGAGAGTTGGGGAATGTGGGGGTGTGGAGGGTATGGGCAGGACGGAGGGGGCGGAGGGGGGAGGGCAGGGGGTTGCAGGGGGATGGGGGAGGGTGTGAGAGGTGCCTTTAGGTGCAGAAGCAGGAGGGGTGGTGCGGGAGGATGGGGGGGGGTCATCTCAGTAATCAAGGTACATGTGTTTGTGCCTAATTTAAAACAATCAAAATTAATGCGAAACATCCACGATATGTCAGCATTTCAACCCAAAACAAGGCTCTCAGAGCGAGAGTAGGGGCGCCCAGTGAGGTCGGCCAGATCCTATCTTTATTTAAAATATCGATATTTCGTTCACTGTGGCTTATTTTCCCATTAATTTTGAATTTTAAAACTATCGTGTTAAGATTTTATGGATCCTGGTTACTGAGAGTTTGGGCGCCCCCTAAAGTTAGGACCCGAAGAAGCAGCCTCATCCTCTCCCAGGCTGGGTGGCAGCCCCGGCTCGCAAAGGTTGCTGGTTCGATCCCCGTCAGGGCACAGGCCAGGGTTTCAGGCCTGACCCCCTGTCGGGGGCGTGCAGGAGGCAGCGGATGGACGTTTCGCTCTCACATCTATGTCTGTCTCTTCCTCTCTCTCCCTCTCCCTTCCTCTCTCTCTAAAAAGAATAAACTATTTTGAAAAAGTTAACCCCTTTTCCAGATGAGGGAAAGCAGGCCAGGAAGGTAAGTAATTTGCCCAAAGTCTCACACACACACACACACACACACATGCACACACACATATACACATACACATACATACATGTATACACATACACACGCACACACATACGCATACACAGAGTTTGCACGCTGCAGGGAGATTTGAACCCAGGTCCTTTGAACTCAGAGTCAAGGCCATTGAGTATTACTTTCTAGTGACGGGGCGTTCTGTGGTCCCGTGCGGTCCCGTGCGTGACTGAGCCCTTCAAATGTGCCTCGTTCCACTCAGAACCGCAGTGTTCCCTTTTTCACAGTTTTGATTCGGTTAAGTTTGGGTCACCACCTGTGCCGGAAGCGCCAGGGCAAGCGTGCCAAACTCGCAGCCCAGCCAATGTAACGGCTGGTCAGAAACGTTTCAGTGAGTTTCCTAACTTAATTCTCACAACATCCTGTCATACATAATATTAATAGCGAGCTACAACGTTCGCTCGTGACTGATGACTGTCATCGTGTGGCATTCATCTCCCTTACGCACCACTAACACCAGCAGCGAAGATTCTAGCAGCCGATGGCCACGTCGTTAGTCTTGGACTGACGTGTTGGGTGTGCGGCAACAGGAAACATTTCACTTTCAGAGAACAAGAAAAATAGGTTTACTTGCGTGACGCTTATGAACTTGTGCCGCTATTCAGTGTCTGGTGAGTTCATGTTCAAGAAAAAAAAATATGTTTATTAAAATGTTCTATTATGTTAACGATGACTCATTTATTTCAGCCCTTTGCATTCAGCACGTCTCTATGGACATAAATCTACGCTTCTATGGAAATGGAAGCTTAAACCTATTTATTCGGTAGCCTGTGAGTGTGACACACTTGCTCTGGGAGTCCCAGGCATCCGCCCCCGTCTGCAGGGGTGAGGAGCAGTGGGTGGGGGGACTCCGGCCAGGCTGCCTGGGTGTGAACCCCCGCTCCTCGCTTCCCTGCTGGGGGACGGTGGGCGCACTACCTAACTGCCTTGACTTCCTTTCTTCCCCACCTAGACACCAGGGATGAGCCTCGAACCTTCCGTGTAGAACCGTCATTAGGACTCGGGGAGACTGTGTGTGACAGCGCTTAGCGCGATGCCTAGCACGTGATACTCCCTCTCACGATTACCGAGACTGCCAGAGGCCTTGACCTCAGCCTGAGCCTCAGTTTCTCTCACCTGTGAAATGGGCGTAATTACAGCACCTCCGTCACAGCGCTCAGGAGGATGTGACGAGGATTAAAGGAGCAGAACATACCACGTACTCAGAATTGCGCCTGATCTGCAGCATATGGCTCAACACGTTGTCATCATTTTTCATTACTTCCAGGATCCCAGCTTACTGAGACACTGTCAGGGCTCAGGTGCCTAGAGTGATACTGATTTTTTTTTTTTAAATCCTCACCCGAGGACATGTTGTTATTGATTTAAGGGAGAGAGAAAAACATCCCTGTGAGAGGAACCTCAATCCCGTGCCTCCGGCACCTGCCCCAACCGGGGACAGCACCCGAGACCTGGGCGTGTGCCCTGACCTGGAATCGAACCCAAAACCTCTTTGGCGCGTAGGCTGAGCTCCGCCAGCTGAGCCGCCGCCAGGACCAGAGCGGTATTACTGATTTCTCGTTTTCCAGCCCGAGGTGCAGAGAGCTTCGCTGACCCTCCTCCTCTGTCCAGTGTCACCAACAGCCCCCCCAACGTCTCTTCCTGTTTCATTTTTCTCCTCTTCATCCCATCTCCATCCCCCTCACCTTCTCCCATAGCTACCTCCACGAATGTACTTAACATACGTCCTTACACATATGTGTGTGTGTTTTCAAATATATTTTTTGATTGGTTTCAGAGAGGAAGGGAGAGGGAGAGAGAGATAGAAAATCAATGATAAGGTCCTAACCGGTTTGGCTCAGTGGATAGAGCGTCGGCCTGCGGACTGAAGGGTCCGAGGCTCAATTCCGGTCCAGGGCATGTACCTTGGTTGCGGGCACATCCCCAGTGGCGGGTGTGCAGGAGGCAGCTGATCGATGTTTCTCTCTCATCCATGTTTCTTACTCTCTCCCTCTCCCTTCCTCTCTGAAAAATCAATAAAATTTTTTAAAAAATAATAAAATCAATGATAAGAATCATCGGCTGCCTCCTGCACGCCCGCTACTGGGGATCCAGCCTGCAACCCAGGCATGTGCCCTGGCTGGGAATCGAATCATGACCTCCCGGTTCATAGGTCGACGCTCAGCCACTGAGCTACCATTTTCTTATTGCTTTGTCCGAGTGACTTGCACAGAATAGGTTAGGGTTTCTGAACCTGGGTCATTGGCATTTGGGGTGGGATGATGCTTCGCGGGGGGCTGCCCTGCGACTGGTTGTGTGACACTATCCCTGCCCCCCCCCCATGAGGCTCCCAGTCGTGACAGACAATCCAAACCATCGTCAGAGTGCACATCGCCCCAGGTGAGGACCACTGGTGTAGGTGGTAGCCCTTGTTTCGGGGTACACCTCTGCCGGGTCTTTCTGGGGTAAGGCTGGGTCTCCATTGGGGAATTTGCGGTCCATCTCTCTACCCCACCACACTAGCGTCCTCGTCCCCTCGCCCCAGCCACGGGCCTCACCTGCGTCTCCGTGAACCCTTGGAGCTGGAGAGGGTTCACCGGGGCTCCTGGTGGTGCTGGTGGTAAGAGTGGGTGCAGGCGCGCCTGTGGTGGGGGTCCCCTTGGCCACGGCCCCTCCTGAAGGCGTGCCCCATGTCCAGGAATACTCAGAACTATCCTCACCACCTGCGGAGATATGGAGAGCTGGGTGTCCCCCCTGGATGGAGAGCTGGGTGTCCCCCTCCTGGATGGAGAGCTGGGTCCCCTCCTGGATGGAGAGCTGGGTGTCCCCCCTGGATGGAGAGCTGGGTCCCCTCCTGGATGGAGAGCTGGGTGTCCCCCCTGGATGGAAAGCTGGGTGTCCCCCTCCTGGATGGAGAGCTGGGTGTCCCTCCCCCTGGATGGAGAGCTGGGTCCCCCCTGGATGGAGAGCTGGGTCCCCCCTGGATGGAGAGCTGGGTCCCCTCCTGGATGGAGAGCTGGGTGTCCCCCTGGATGCAGAGCTGGGTGTACCCCCTGGATGGAGAGCTGGGTCCCCCCTGGATGGAGAGCTGGGTGTCCCCCTCCCTTCCACTCTCTTAAAAAAAAAAAAAAAAGGAAAATATCCTGGGATGAGGATTAACCCAAAAAATAAAGTAATAATAATACGAACAATAATGGTAACCAAGGGGGCCCCATGGAATCACACAAATCCTTAAAGCTGGAGACCTTCCCAGCTGCAGTGACAGAGAAAGACGGGAAGACAGAAGGGGGTCAGACAGAGGGAAGCCGGAGGAAGGGCTGTGACCCAGGGCGTGTGGTGGCTCCCAGAAGCGAGAGGAGGCCAGGGAACCGTCTCCCCGGAGCCCCAGCAGGATGCAGCCCTGGAAGCTCGGGCCTGTGACTCACAGAACCGCAGAATGTGGGGGGGGGGGGGGCTGCAGCCACAGACACCGAGTCAGCCAAACACGGCCGAGCTGAGTCTCGGGGAGAGGACAGCGTCCTGGCCGGCAGGGCCACCGGCCCGCTCCCGCCTCTGCTCCCCTGGCAGCGCCCTCCCGCCCCGGGTCCTCCTGCAAACCCTACATCTCCAGCGTGAGGGTGCCCTGATCGCCCAGCTGAACCAGCACCCTGCCTGGGCCCCGCAGCTGGTGCTCATTTAGGGCAAATAACTCTAACCAGCGCTTTGTGGTTCCCCACAACTTCACACAGTTTGCTCACTGCCTAGGGGCCCGGGGGTCCCCCTGGCGCCCCCCGCCTCCCCTCGCTAGTTGTAATCCCGGGGGAGCCACAGCTGAACCCCCGGGGGTTGGAGTGCAGAGCTCACGTGTGTAATGACTTCAGTAATTCGGTAATCTTTCCCAGTCCAAGGAGCAAAATGTGTGTGAAATCGTTTAAAATGGATCTCAAGCCCGGCCGGCGTAGCTCAGTGGTTGCACGTGGACCTATGGACCAGGAGGTCACTGTTCGATTCCCGGTCAGGGCACATGCCCGGGTGGCAGGCTCAATCCCTAGTTGGCAGGGGGCGGGGGGACGTGCAGAAGGCAGCTGATCAATGATTTTCTCTCATCATTGATGTTTTCATCTCTCTCCTTCTCCCTTCCTTTCTGCAATCGATAAAAATCTATAATAATAAAAGCATAATATGCTAATTAGACTGGATGTCCTTCCAGATGACCTTCCAGACGAAGCTGGGGCTTTGAGGGAAGCCTGGGTCCCGGGTGCCAGAGGGAAGCCAGTGCCAGCAGCCAGGGGGGGAAGGAAGGCCTACACTTGCACGAATTTCGTGCATTGGGCCTCTAGTATTTTTTTAAATATATTTTATTTATTTTTTTACAGAGAGGAAGGGAGAGGGATAGAGAGTTAGAAACATCGATGAGAGAGAAACATCGATTAGCTGCCTCTTGCACACCCCCTACTGGGGATGTGCCCGCAACCAAGGTACATGCCCTTGACCGGAATCGAACCCGGGACCCTTGAGTCTGCAGGCCGACGCTCCATCCACTGAGCCAAACCGGTTAAGGCGGGCCTCTAGTATTTTTAAAAAATAAACTGGATCCCAAGCATGGCGCCTGAGTTCAAGTTTATCGTCGCTGAGCCTGGCTGAAACCTGGGCGTCGGGACAGGAGCTACGTCACCCCGTTGTGGGAACCTGCGTGCCCAGCAGCCAGCGAGCTGTCCTGGACTCCCCACGGGGACCCTGGAGCTGTCTGCTTCAGAAGCAGAAACCGAGGCCCAAGAGGCGGAGTCCTGTTTTTCAAGGTCACCTTGCTAGTGAGGCGGGAATTCATGTCAGCTGTTCCTCCCACTCGCCACCCCACAGCATCCCGCCCCTCCCTCCAAGTCGCCCCATTCCTGAGCTCGCATGTGGGACTGTCCGGGGTGTCCCCGGCGCGGGGTGCAGCTCTGCGCGATCTGCGCTGAGCACCGCCTTCTCCCTCCTGGAGGGCCCGGGACTCCCGGCCGCCGGGACCCGCCTCCCGCACCGCTGCACGCCCAGCCCCTGCCGTCCCGCCGCGAGGGGGCGCTGTGGGATAAGGAGGCAGGGCCCGGAGGCCGGGAACAAAGGGCCTGGGATCCAGGCAGCACGGCACCCGGTAGCATCACCTCCAGGAACTGGGCAGGATAAACGCTCCTTCCCGACTTGCCCCCTTCCCTCCCCGCACAAACGGCTGGGCCTCCAGGGCCGAGTGCTCCGCTCCCCTTCCCCCAGCACAACCCCACCCGACCCCCACAGCCCCGACCCCCACAGCCACGACCCCCACAGCCACGACCCCCACAGCCACGACCCCCACAGCCACGACCCCCACAGCCACGCCGCGGGGCCACAGCGCGCTGCGCCGGCTTTTATGGCCGCGGGCGCGGCCAGCCGGCCAATCAGAGGTGCAGCGCGCCGGTGACGTCACGAGATGCGAGGCCGATTGACGCTAGCTCCTCCCAGCCCTCCATCCTCCGCCCCGCCCCTCTGGCTCCGGGCTGCAGTGTGCGCAGGCGTGCTGGGCTGGTGGAAAAGGCGGGAAAGGAACGAGGGGCGTGGTCCTCCGGGAACCGGGGAAGAGGCCGCCGGGCGAGGAATGGGGGGTGTGCGAGGCGGGCGACCAGGGGCAAAAGGAGCTGGAGGCGGAGAGATGCGCAGCCGCAGAGATGGAGGGAGAGAGACCGGGAGACGGGGGACCCTGCTGGGGTCAGGGCAGGGGTCAGGCTGCGGACAGACCCTCCATGCAGGTGTCCCCCCACCTCTGAGCCACAGCCCCACCCCGACCAGAGCGTGCACTTGGAGAAGGGGTTTGAGGGAGCCAAGGTTGGGATGATCACGTGGGCACAGGATGGCCCCCGGAGTCCGGCTCTGGATGGAGGGAGCAGGCTTGGGAATCCCAGCAGAACCCCAGAGGCCCCAGTAGGTTACTGGGGGGGCATGGGCTGGGGCTGGGCTCAGCCCGATCTGTTCTCAGAGATACACGGGGTCCCCTCTCGCAGGCTCTGGAGGAGAGCCAGAGGCGGGGGAAGGTTTTAGGGCCCCTGGAGCCGAGGGAGCATGCGGGGGGCCAACTCATCAGGAGGTCTTTGTGGGAACCCTGCGGGGGGTGCATGGACACCCCGCCCCCGCTGGCCATGCTCCTCACCTGGGCCCGGGGGGCGCCTCATCTCGGGGGAGGGGACCCCAGGGCTCCGGGTGCTGCCCCAGGAGACAGTGTGTCCAGGCGCCCCTGCAGCGGGCGTCCCCTGGGCCAGGTCCTCTTCGGAGGTGGGGTCCCAGGTCCAGGCGGGATAGTCCTCCTCGTCGGCGTGGCCTTGGGAGAAATCAGGAGCGGTCTGGCCCCGTCCTGCCTCGGAGGTCCCCGTGCAGAGTCTCCCGGAGCGCCTCGGGCCCCCGCACCCCAGGCACCTGACTGTGCCCCCCGCCCCCCGGTACCAGTGCAGGCCAACACCACGTCCTCCTCGTGGCCGCAGTTGTGCTGCCCCCAGGCCCCCGCGGGGCAGTCGCTGAGCGAGGCCTCCGTCCCTTTGCAGCCCACGTCATCCAGCCAGATGGGCCCGGTGCCGGGGCCGTAGTGGGTCTTGCCCACACGGGGCCGGACTCGTCCACAGCCCAGCTCCCCGCAGGCCACGGCGCTGTCCCGCAGGTCCCAGCTGTCGTCGCACACTGTCCCCCAGCGTCCAGCGTGCCACACCTCGAGCCGGCCGGCACACCGGTCTGGCCCATCGGCCAGCCGGACCCGGAAGGGGCCTGCAGTGGGAGGCCCCGGGTCAGGAGGGGTCACCTGGGGTCAGCCTCGTCCCTTCACGTGCCCTCCACTCACCTGACCCCGCGGGGGAGCCCCCGGTGGGGGAGGGGGCTGGGCCTCTGGATGACTCTGGAGGGCCTTCTGCTGGGGTCTTGGCTGATGGCTCCACAGAGGGCGGAGGGACCCGCTTGGTGGTGGCCTCAGGGGCCACCTCTCTGGGATCCTGAGTGGTCGGCACTGTCACAGTCTTAGAGGTTCGCCCCCAGGAGGCTCGGGGGGTCGGCGTGGTGCTGGTGTGTGAGGTCAGCTTGTGGGGGGCCTCGGTGGTCAGGGCTGAGGTGGCCCGGGAGGTCAGTTCTGGGGGACCCCGCGTGCCCAGGCCCCTGGAGTGTTTAGCGGTCGGCGTCCCGGGGGCCAGAGTGGTCGGCCGCTTTGGGTGCTTGGTCACCCACTTCTTGGTGCTCTTGGGCATCTTCCCGGGGGCCTTGGTGGTTTTCTCGGGGACACTGGGGCTCGGCTCTGCGGAGGGCTTGGTGGCCAGCTCCCCCGGGAGCCAGGCGTCTGGGTCTCTGCCCAGGCCGGGGAGCCAGCTCCAGCTGAAGGGGTCTGAGATGGAGTCCAGGCCGGGGGTCCCTGGAAGGAGGAAGGGAAGACAGGGAGAGTGACTGATCTCATCCGGCCATGCCCCACCCTTCCTCTCATCTCCCCTCCCCAGTCAGTCACCAGGCTCCCATTCATTCATTCATTCATTCATTCGTTCTTTTATTTTCATATTTAAAATATATATATATATATTATTGATTTTTTACAGAGAGGAAGGGAGAGGATAGAGAGCTAGAAACATCAATGAGAGAGAAACATCGATCAGCTGCCTCCTGCACACCCCCCACTGGGGATGTGCTCGCAACCAAGGTCCATGCCCTTGACCGGAATCGAACCTGGGACCTTTCAGTCCGCAGGCCGACGCTCTATCCACTGAGCCACACCAGTCAAGGCTAAAAATATATTTTTATTGATTTCAGAGAGGAAGGGAGAGGGAGAGCGTTTCCTCCCGCAGACCTTCCCTCTGGCTTCTCTCCCTGTCCCATGCCCCTACGTCCCCTTCCTCTCATCCTGGGGAGGACAAAGCTCCCTCTGTGTGGGAGACTTCCCTGACTCGGGCAACTCTGCCACTTGGTTGCTGTGTGACCTTGGGCAAGTTCCTCAACCACTCTGTGCCTCAGTCTTCATCAGTAAACCCGACCTAGTGCCCGCCAACCTGGCCTTCCTATGCGGTGTGAATGCAGCCACGTGTGGGCAAACACCCAGCCCAGGGCGTGGGCACAGCAGGCAGGTGCTCAGTGGACATGCCTGTGGATGCCAGTTCCTGCTCCTGCCTCCAGGAAGCCCTCTGGGAGGGAGCCGATGGCTGGCAGGGGTTCCTTACCAGTGCACGTGACGCCAACGTCCTCATTGTGGGCGCAGTTGTGCTTCCCCCAGGGAACGGCAGGGCAATCGAAGAGCGACGCCTCGCTCCCCGCACACCTCACGTCGTCCAGCCAGATGGGGCCGGAGCCCCAGCCGAAGCGGCCCGCCGAGGGGTCCGGCTGCCGAGGCCCCCCGCAGCCCAGCTCCCGGCAGACCACAGTGGAGTCCCGCGTGTCCCAGCTGTCGTCACACACGGTGCCCCAGCGCCCGGCATGCCACACCTCCAGCCGGCCTGAGCACCTGCTGGGCCCGGCCACCAGCCGCAGCTGGGGGGAGCCTGGGGTGGGGGAGACCAGAGAATTAGGGTTGAGGAGGTCTCTGCTGTCCGAGCCCTCCTCCCCCGCCCTCCCTCCATGCTCCCTCCAGGCAGCAAGCATTTCGGAGCCTGGCTGTGCCATCGGCACTGGCACGGAGATCAAGGGCCAGGCGGTGCGTGGTTCCTGGGCAAGCTCAACATAGAATTGCCTGGTGATCCACACATCCCACTCCTAGGGACCCGCCCACCAGGGGAACGTGGTTTTCAAACAGACCCTGGAATGCAAAGGTCACAGCAGCTCTGTTCACAGAGCCAGAGGCTAGGAAAGTCCTAAAATGCCACCCTCCAATAAATGGACACAGAACCGGGCCCATCGGCACAACGGAATATTACGCAGCCAGGAAAAAGGAAGGAGCCCTGGCTGGTGTGGCTCAGCAGATAGAGCGTCAGCCTGCAGACTGAAGGGTCCCGGGTTCAATTCCCGTCAAGGGCACATGCCGCGTTTGTGGGCTGATCCCCAGTAGGGGGCGTGCAGGAGGCAGCCAATCTATGATTCTCTCATCATTGATGTCTCTATATCTCTCTCTAAAAATCAACAAAGTTAATAATAATAATAATAATGCCTAGATTTCCAAACAGCCATGGCTGACCCAGTCCTCCCAGGACCTGTGAGCAGGAGGCGGTCTTCAGAAAGCATCGTGCATTTCAAGGCCGGGCCGCAGGGCCTTAACGCGGAGAGGCCTCCTGGCACCTGGCCTGGCGCCTGCCCCTCTTCCCCTCCTGCTGAGACAGCCTCTGAGCAGAGGGAAGGCACTGCGGCCCCTGGGGGCGGGGGTGGGGTGGGGGAGCAAACAGGAACTAAGACCCTGTTTTGGGGAGCAGAACTGACTCACCAGCTTCCGGCCCAGGCTCCCAAGGGGCCGTGGGGGAGGCCAGCGGCAGGGAGATGTCTGCGGTCCTCGAGGCGGGGCGCGCCGTGGGGGGCGGGGGCCTGGACGAGTCGTTCCTGGACTTGGAGTTGTTGCTGCTCGCAGCGGAGGCCGTGGGAGGGACGTAGGCGAGAGGCATCCCTGGGGGGGCAGGGCAGTGAGGAGGGGTCACCACCTCCCCACGCTGCCCGCGCCCCGCCCCCTATGCCGCAGACCACGCCCCTCCACCACATGGCCCCGCCCCCTCCACCACAGGGCCCCGCCCTCCACCGCAGGGCCCCACCCTCCACCACAGGCCCCGCCCTCCACCACAGGGCCCCGCCCCCTCTGCCACAGGCCCCGCCCCCCACCGCAGGGCCCCGCCCTCCACCGCAGGGCCCCGCCCTCCACCGCAGGGCCCCACCCTCCACCACAGGCCCCCCCCTCCACCACAGGGCCCCGCCCTCCACCGCAGGGCCCCGCCCCCTCTGCCACAGGCCCCGCCCTCCACCACAGGGCCCCGCCCTCCACCACAGGCCACCCAGGGAGATGAGGTTTCACCCGTGGGATGGGGCAGGCAGGAAGTGTGAACCCAGGAAGTGGGGGCGGGGGGTACCGAGGGAAACAGCCCCCCACGTGGTGCCCTCCACGCGCCGGGAGCCCCTCACCGTCGCACACGGCCCCCGCGTCCTCGCGGTGGTGACAGTCGTGCTGGCCCCAGGGCCTGGACGCGCAGAACCGCAGCGCCGTCTCGTTCCCCCGGCACCGCAGGTCGTCCAGGAGGATGGGCCCGGCGCCCTCCCCGAAGAAGGCGCCCCCGGGGGCGGCCAGCGCCCCCCCGCAGCCCAGCTCGCGGCAGGCCACCGCCGCGTCGCGCAGGTCCCAGGCGTCGTCGCACACGGAGCCCCAGCGCCCGCCGTGCCACACCTCCAGGCGGCCCGCGCACCCGTGGGGGCCGTCGGCCAGGCGCAGCCGCGGGGCGGGGCCTGGACGCGGGAGGGAGAACAGAGACGAACCGTGAGGCTTCCGCCCGATGAGGCTGGACGTGCGGAAAGGGCTCCCCCGAGCCGGGAGGTCCCTCGCTGAGAGCCCCCCCTCGCCCCTGCCCCCCCCCCCGCCTCCTGGGAGGCACCCCCGCCCCCCACCGCTGGGGGACCATCCCTGTCTGAGGGCGCATCCTGGGCGCCGTCCAGCACATCTGCCCAGCAGCCCCGGCGGCGCCCAGGTGCCCTGAGGCCAGAGGCCTGCAGACCTGGCTCGTGGCCCGGGCCTGGCGCGGGGGGATCGTGCCCCCCTCCCCCTTCTCCCTGAGAACTAACTGCTGGTCCAGACAGTGACCTCTGGTTCTGGGAGCATTTATGTTGGGGTCAGAGC
The DNA here is from genome assembly GCA_025583905.1 of Ia io. Lineage (NCBI taxonomy): Eukaryota > Metazoa > Chordata > Mammalia > Chiroptera > Vespertilionidae > Ia > Ia io. The sequence continues at coordinate 50,303,405 of JAJQQW010000021.1, read as the reverse complement.
TGGACGCCACTGGGGGGCGCAGTGCATCCCTACCTGCCAGTATGGGGGGTCACCCCCACTCAGGGCTCCAGGGCAGAGAACGCCTGCCCGCCGCCCCTCCAATGGACAGGGGCTCCCTGCCGCGTCTGAGAACTGGAGGTGTTCAGGCACCTGTGGCTCCCTTCTCCCCGACAGCATGGCCGAAGCCTCGACTCCCCTCCCCGGGAGGGGCCCGCTCTGGCCCCCGTGCTTCCCACCCTGGGCAGGTGGAGGGACCTCTCATCCGCCACCCCTGGCCCGTGCCCCCCGCCCCAATGGCCTCGGTGCCCGCCATCCCCCACCATCTCCGGTGCGTCAGAGAGGGGAGACACCGCAGACCTGGCTGAGGGGGGCTGAGGGGGGCTGAGGGGGGCGGGGGGGAACCAGGCTCCCCGCCGCGGACGCACCTGTGCAGACCAGCCCCGCGTCCTCGCTGTGGTCACAGTTGCTCCGGCCCCAGGGACTCCGGGGACAGTCCCGCAGGGCCTGCTCTCCGCCTCCGCAGCCCACGTCGTCCATCCACACGGGCCCTGAGCCGGGGCCGAATCTGGCGCCCCCGGGGGCGGCCAGCGCCCCCCCGCAGCCCAGCTCCCGGCAGGCCACCGCCGCGTCCCGCAGGTCCCAGCCATCGTCGCACACCGTCCCCCAGCGCCCGCCGTGCCACACCTCCAGGCGGCCCGCGCACCCATGGGGGCCCGCGGCCAGGCGCAGCCGCTCTGGGGGACAGACAGGGCCTGGTGAGGCAGCGGGAGGGTGCTGGCCTGAGCCCCCTGCCGGCCAGGCCCCAGGGGAGAGCGGGAATCTGAGGGGGGGGGGGGGGCTGGGTGCTGGGAGCAGACACCTGGGGCCCTGGTTGGTCAGGAAGGGACCGGGCCTGCCTCTGAGTCCCGAGGGCCACAGGATTTTGTTGGTTTGCTTTTAGCAGTTTTTAAATTGGATTTTAGAGAAAGAGGAAGGAAGGGAGAGAGAGACAGCAACATGGACTGGCTGCTCCTGCACCACCCCCTGCAGCCCAGTCATGTGCCCTGACCGGGGATCAAACTGGCAGCCCCTGGGGTCCCACCGGCCAGGGCTGGAGGCCGCCAGTGAGTCGGGGGGACACCTGCCCCCCCATCTGCGTCTGCGGGGCTCACCCTGGCGGGGGCCTCCGGCCGTCAGCAGCGGGGCCCTGGTGGACTTGGCCAGCTTCGGCGGCCGGGGGCTCTTCTTCCGGGGGCTGCTCTGGGGGGTCCCAGCCGGGCGGGGCGCTGGGAGGGAGACGGCAGGGAGGGCAGTCAGAAGCCACTCACCCCTCCCGCCTGGGGCTGTGAGGGGACCTCTGGGGCTGGGGAGGCCGGGCTCTGTCTGTCTGTCCCAGGGCCGACTGGGAAGGCCCCTCCCCTGGCTGAGCAGAAGCGGGGGGCGGGCAAGCAGCTCACCATGCGTCACGGGGGGCTCCTCAGAGCTGGGGCCCAGCTCCCCGGGCAGCCCCAGCCAGGGGTCCCCGACCAGGATCGAAGGGGGACCATCCGTGTCCCTGGAGTTAGCCACACGCTGACCTGCGGAGAGCCGTGGTCTGTGGGGGGCTGGCCCCAGAGAGGCCGGGGGGCCCTGGGGGCCTGGAGGGAGGGAGAGCCCCGGCCCCTCAAGTGACGGGGCCGAGGACTCGGGGTCCTCACCTGCGCAGACGGCCCCCGCGTCCTCCTCGTGGGAGCAGACGTGGGCTTTCCAGCCCCGGTGGGGGCACAGGCCCAGCCGCCCCTCGCTGCCCCGGCAGGCCAGCTCGCTCAGCCACACGGGCCCGGCGCCCTCCCCGAAGAAGGCGCCCGCGGGGGCGGCCAGCGCGGCCCCGCAGCCCAGCTCCCGGCAGGCCACCGCCGCGTCCCGCAGGTCCCAGCCGTCGTCACACACCGTCCCCCAGCGCCCGCTGTGCCACACCTCCAGGCGGCCCGCGCACCCGTGGGGGCCGTCGGCCAGGCGCAGCCGCTCTGGGGGGCGGAGGAGAGGCTGTGACCGCCGGGGACGGGGGGGGTGGGGGGCGGGCTGTCCTCAGGGTGGGGCTGCTGTGGGGACCCCCATCCTGGGGCCCAGGAGAGCAGGGTGAGACCCTGGTCCCTGCTGTAAGCGGGTGGCGGGTGCCTGGGCAGTTCTGGGGGGAAAGGGGCCTGAGGTCACAGCCGGAGGGGGGGACAGGGTCCCAGGGGAGGGCAAGGCCAGGAATGGGTGGGCTTGGAGCTGGGCAAGGCCAGGAGGGGCGGGGGGGGGGGCACTTACCAACCGCCTGGATCCCCATCAGAGCCGCTGGGAGGGAGGGGGAGGGGTGACACAGTGAGGGGCAGTCCCAGGGTGCTCTCTCAGCACAGGGCCCTGGCCACATGCACACACACACACACACACGCACACACACACGCACACGCACACGCACACGCACACACACACGCGCACACGCGCACACGCACACACACGCACACACACGCACACACCTCTGAACCAACCTCCCACAAGGACTCTGGGCCAAGGCGGGGCCCAGACGCCTCAGGTCAGGGCTGGGGACCAGGCGAAAGGTCGAATGGTGAGTAAACCCCCACGAGGGTCAGGGCTGCGGGGGGCGGATGGGGGGCAGGCAGGTCCCGGGGGCTCCGCAGGCGGTGGGGCTGGGGGCGCAGAAGGCTGGGTCCCGGAGGGCCAGGCGGGAGGCACATGTCCTGCATCCCCGAGCACCAGGGATGGGCCCCGGAAGTCTGAGTCCCTCCAGTGATCAGCTCAGGGGTGAGAGGGCGGGGCCCAGAACCCCCAAGGCCCCGAGGAGAAGGGGTCACTCACCCAGGAAGCAGGCCAAGACCCTCATGTCTGCAGAGCCCGGGGCAGGGATGGGGCGCGGGGGGGTGGGAGCAGCGAGGGGAGGGCAGCTGCCACGGGAGGACAGGGACGGGGACAACGGGGACGCGCCCGCCCAGGCGCCCTGGACCCGGGAGGAGCAGGCAGGAGCCGGATGCTTTGCCAGGAGCAAGAGAGGCTGCCGGGGAGGCAGCAGGGGACAGGAGGGGGCGGGGAGGGGGCTGGCCGCGGCCGCGGCCTGGGGAGGAGGGGGGTTGCGGGGCGGGAGGGAGGGTGTCTGTCCAGCTGCAAACACCCACACAGACGCCAGCTCCCGGGCGGGCGGGCGGGCGCAGAGACGCTCAGGGGACGGACGGAAGGACGGGGCGCACGTGGAGGCCGCGTGGGCAGGACGCCCACCCATCTGCCTGCTCTCCTCTCCGGCCAGGGAAGCGTGGGGGGACCCTGGCGGAGGGGCCGGAGGCTGGGTTCACAGGAGCCGCTGGGCTCGGGAGTCACGGTTCAGCAGCAAGAGGCCTCCCAGCCAGACACCAGGAAGGACTTCCTGGGCCGGGAGCGGGGACTGAGAAACCCTCTCCACTCCGCCGGCTGGAGTTGGATGCAGGGCCCCATCCAACTTTCGGGGGAAACGGTGGGACCTCTATGCCCCCCCGCCCCGCCCCGCTCTAGGGAAGCAGGGTGGTGGGTGGCCAACGAAGGGAGGTCGAGGCCTGGGCGGGGAGGCGGCTGCACTCACACCCGCGGCAGGCGGCGGGAGGCGGAAAACTTGGGTAATGGGGAGCGTGAGTCAGCCGGCTGGCGAAGAGCGGGCGCTGTGAGCTCATCACCTCCCCGGCTCCCAGGCCAGCACCCCCGCCGACAATTAATGTCAACTCCGAGGAGGGAGGAGCCAGACAGAGGAGGGCGCGGAGACAGCCTGGAAAAGGCATCAGAGAGGGAGCAGCTTCAGGCTTTATTAACAACCGGGCGTAAAAAACCAGATGGGTCTGCGGCCCTCGCTCCCACCTTCCCCAGATGGGGCGGGCGCTGGGCTGCGCTGTGTCCGCCGCCTCCTCCTCGCGGTCTCTCCAGGTGACGGCTCCCCGGCTCCCCGGCAAGGCTCCGCTCAGCGCCTGGCTCCAGACTCACCCCCTTCAAGCACAGGCATCAAACCCCACCCCATTTGCAGGGGCCTTGGCCCTATGTAGGGGGCCCCTGTCCCGAGTCCTAAACCTTGGGGGTCAAACTTGTTCAGCTTCCTCTCCTCCAGCCGAGTCACTCCCAGGCCGGGAGCTGGGGAGGTGCAGACCTTGCGGTGAGAGACAGGCGGGAGGGTTCTCCGTGCAGACGGAGGCAGGAGGCGGGGCAGGCCGCTCTCAGTTCACACACTACACATGGGCCTCAGCCTGCGGTGGCCTGTCTGGGCCTCAGCAGGCCTGAGCTCCTGGGCCCTGGGTGGGCTGGGGATTCGCACAGGGAGGATGTGGAAGTGCCCGCGCACAGTAGGTGGTCACGCACATAGTGGGTGGTCAGGTTGGAGTCACAGGTCCTTGCTGAACTCCCTCACCAGTGTGTAGCCCATGCAGCCCCAGCTCCCTTCTGCCTGGTAGCCACAGCCCTCCAGCATCCCTGCCACGCCCCAGGCCGCCACAGCCACGGGGACCACGAGGCGGGCCCGGGGCTCCCCCACGCCCCCTGCCCAGGCACGTGCCCGGGACTCTGCAAAGGCCAGCAGCCGCCTGCCCACACCTTGGCGGCGGTGCCAGCGGGAGACGGAGAGGCGGGTGACCCGGGCCCCGTCCCCGGTGTTGGAGCCCGGAGCCAGGGCCAGAACCCCGCACACATCCCCTGAGCCATGCACTGCCACCCAGGGCCCCCCGAGGCCGCCCGGCGGAGGCAGCGAGCCCCACCGGGCCCGCAGGCCCAGCTTCAGGGCCACCACGGCCAGGAGCACAGGCAGCAGGAGGGCCAGAGCAAAGGAGGCCAGGACGAAGCGCAGGCCGCTGCTGGCCGCCGCCAGGAGCAGCAGGGTGGGCGGCCGCGTCAGGGCGTGCAGGGCCACTCGGTTCTCCGTGTCCTTCACACCAGCCTGTGGGTGGGAGGGGTAGTCAGAGCCAGGGGCCTGGCCTTCCATTACACCAGGGCCCCTGTGGGCACCGGAGACTAGGATGGGGGTGGGGCCTGGCCAGGAGGGGCCTGAGGGGGGGTCCCAAAGGGGAAGGGAAGGCATGGGAGGGGCCCTGTGGCAGAGGGATGGGCAGAGGAGCCCGTGCACAGTAGGTGGTCATGCACACAGTAGGACCACCTGCTCTAGGCACCCGCCAGCACCACACCTGACACACTGGGCTTGGCGTGAGTGAGCGAGGGGATGAGCTGGGAGCTCCGGGGACACCCACTTCCGGGGAGGGACAAGCAGGAGGCACCAGGGAAGGCCGAGGCCAGAACTGGACAACTGGACGGGGGACTGCCCCGGCCAGAAACCGCCATGCTCTGGACGCAGGAGAGGAGCGGGGAGCAAAGGGCTGAGGCCCCGGCCACTGCTCTGAAGAGTGTGGGGTGGGAGGCGGAGTCCCCCAGAGGCCGGGATGTTAAAACCTTCGGACCCAGAGGGAAGGGGGGCGCTAGCGGGAGAGGGGGCCGCGCCAGAAGCGCCTCAGGAGGCGCTCGCCTCTCCGGGGCCGGGCCCGGCCCTCACCTTCAGCATCGCCAGCACCAGGGCCTTCTCATCCTCCCTCATCTCCCGCACCGACAGGTGGCTGGGGGCCATGGCAGCCCCGCGCCCCCGGGAGCAGGCGCGCACCTGGTGAGAACAAGGTCAGCATCAGGAAGGCCCCCTGGTCCCCAAGCGCCCCGATGAGGGCGCTGAGAACGCCGGGGGGGACCCCCAGGCGAGGTCCGAGGCAGGACAGGTGCCCCCTCCACCCAGCGACCTTCCTAACGTCTCCCAAGATCCTGCACCCCCCACCCAGAGGCCCTGGTGTTCAGCGATCTACCCCCAAATGCCACCCCACGTGGCCGCCAACACGGGGCTCCCTCCTGGGCTGCCCTGCGGGGGGTCAGCGAACCCCCGCCCGCCGCCCGGGCAAGGACCGCGCTCCCCACGCCCCTCCCACAGTCGCCGCAGGACAAGGACCTGCAGACACCCCCGCGAGTCGCTCTGATCCTTTAAGGTGTCGGGGTGCAGGGTCGAGAAGGGGGTCGCTGGCGGAAGTGACGTCAGGCTCGCGCACTTTGGGGGCGGAGCGGTACCTACAAGGCCTTAGCAACTGTTGCCAAGCTCCCCGGCGCGTGTGAGCTGCGGACGGGCTAAGGCCGGGCGCAGAGCCTCCCGGGATGGGGTCGGGGAGACGGAGCGATGGAGAAAGGGGGCCCGTAGGACGACGGGGGCGGACACCGGCGGGGAGCGGTACTTACCGGCCGTGGAGGGGGTTCGCACGCTCTCTCCCGGGTTGCTAAGCAACCTGAGCGCGGTGTAGGGGCGCTGATGGGAGTGGATGGATGCTCATTGGTCACCGGGCTCCAGCCGACGGGCTGCGTCACCCTCCGGAGCTCACTGGCTCCCCAACTCGCCCACCCTAGGGCCCTCCGTCCCCGCCCACCCGTGCTCAGTGCCCTTCGGGACAAGCATCCTCCACCCACCGCTCAGGGGAGGGGAGGTGTGGGTGACGGACAGGTGCACCAGGATTCTCGAGTCCACCCTCCCGCTCCCAGGGACACTGCATCCTTTCAAGGGTAAACGGAGCTCGCAAGGCACCTGCGAGCCGGCAAGCAGGAGTAAGCCTCCAGGCTCCCAGGCGCTGGCTATGGCCATGACATGCCCCCCCCCCCCAATAGAACAAAGCGCAGCGAGGAGACTGGTCTTTATTAGCAAGCCCCCCAGGCGTGTGGCGGGGTCTGTGTGAGGCGGGAAGAGGGACCAGTGGTTCCGCTTAAAATGTGTGCACCAGCTGGACCGCGGGCAGGGTCTGGACAATCTGGATGGAGGGCAGGCCCTGCACGGCCATGCCCCCCGGCGCGGCTCCGGAGGGGACCACCTGTACCATCTGGGAGGCGGGAGCCGCGGGGATGCCGGCGGGGGCCGAGGCTGCGCTGGGCGGAGGGGCCAGCAGCTGCAGCGTGGCGGCCCCGCCCCCCACGCCCCCGTTCTCCAGCAGCTCCGTGGCCGGGGCGCTGCGGATGATGAGCAGTTTCTGTCCGGGAGGCCCGGGAGCGGGCGGCTCGGCCAGCCCCGAGGGCAGGGTCTCCACCTCCTGCACACACAGCTGCGTCTGCTCCCCGTCCGCCCCGCTCAGCACCAGGACGCTCTGCAGGCCCTCGTCCGTCTGCAGCGTCTCAAAGAGCACGTCCTGCACCACACCCGCGGCGGCCTCGCCCTCACCCGGGTCCCCGGGCCCAGGGCCCGCCAGCAGGTCCTCGGCGGCCCCACTCTGGACCACCAGCAGGTTGGGGGCCTCCGTGGTCACGGCTCCGCCGCTGGGATTAGACAGCTGGCCCGCAACAGGCTGGAGCTGGACCGTGGTCACCTCCTGCGCCGGCTGGAGCTGGACCGTGGTCACCTCCTGTGCGGGCTGGAGCTGGACGGTGGTCACTTCCGGGGCCGGCTGGAGCTGGACGGTGGTCACCTCCGGGGCTGGCCGCAGGGGCTGGAGCTGGACCCCACTCACTTCCGGCGGCCCTCCCTCCCCACCGCCCACATTCTGCAGGAGGATGAGACTCTGCCCTGCCCCGTTAGCCCCCACGTTGCCCCCTCCCTGCACCCCCAGCCCCCCAGGGCCGGGCAGCCAGACTACTCCAGGCCCCTGCCCGGCCTTCCCCACTGCCCGCAGGCCCTGCCGTGCCTGGCCACCCCCAGCCCCCGTACTGGAGGAGGGCAACAGAATGAGCTTGGGGGGCGGGGGCGGGGGCGGGGGCGTGGGGGGCTGCACACTGCTGGGGATGAGCTGCAGGCCCTGGGCGGTCTGCACCAGGAGGAACGTCTGGGAGTTGGGGGCTGCTGGGCCCAGGGGCGGGGCCTGGCCCGGGCCCCCCGCCACCTCTAGGGAGAGTGTGGCCTGGAGGTGGGGGAGCACGTGCACATCTTGGGTGGCCGGTGGGGCTGGAGCAGCAGCCAGAGGGGCAGGGGCTGCGGGGCCGGCGGCGGGGGCGGCGGGGGCGGGCGGGGCATGCGTCCTCAGGTGCCGCTGCAGGTAGGCGGCCATGACGAAGCTGCGGCTGCAGACGGGGCAGGAGAAGGGGCGCTCGGCCGAGTGGGTGCGCTGGTGCAGCAGCAGGTTGGAGGAGTGCGTGAAGGTCTTGGGGCACAGCGGGCAGCGGAAGGGCCGCTCGCCCGTGTGCACGCGCTGGTGCTGCCGCAGGTTGGAGGTCTGCGCGAAGCTCTTGCCGCACACGCCGCAGGAGTGCGGCCGCTCGCCCGTGTGCACGTGGCGGTGGCGCCGCAGGCACGAGGTGTTGCGGAAGGCCTTGCCGCACTCCCCGCACGCGTAGGGGCGCTCGCCGGTGTGCAGCCGCAGGTGGTACTGGTAGTGCGAGGACCACTTGAAGGTGAGGCCGCACTGGCCGCAGGTGAAGGCGCGCAGGCCGGTGTGCACGCGCTGGTGGATGGCCAGCAGCGAGGAGCGCTTGAAGGCCTTGCCGCACTCGCCGCACTGGTAGGGCCGCTCGCCCGTGTGGTCCCGGAGGTGGTAGCGCAGCCCCGAGGAGCCCTTGAAGGCCTTGCCGCACTCGGCACACTTGTAGGGCCGCTCGGTGGGGGCGGCGGCGGGCGCGGGCGCGGGCGCCGGGGCGGGTGGCTGCGGGGCGGGCGTGGCCGGGGCCAGCGGCTCCTGCGGGCAGGTGACCTCGGCGGCCTCGGCCTGTGGGGGCGGGCGCCCCGCCGCCGCCTCCTCCACGTGGCACTGCTGGTGCGCCAGGAGGCTGGCCAGCTGCGGGAAGGCGCCGTCGCAGCTGCCGCAGCGGAAGGCTTGGCCGCCCGCCGCCCCGTGGCTGTGCTGGTGGCGGGAGAGGCCGGCCGCCGTCCGGAAGGACTTCCCACAGGGCAGGCAGGCGAAGCTGGGGGTGGCGGCGGCAGGAGGGGGCTGCGGTTGCGGGGCTGCCGCCGGTGGGACCGCCTTGGGCGTCTCTGGGGGTGCGTCCTGGGGCGCGGGCGCCGCCTCGGGCCCCGGGCAGGGCTGGTGCTCCAGCAGCAGGTCCTCGCTGCCGAAGCCCAGCTCGCAGCCGTCGCAGCGGTACACCAGCTCCACCGTGGTTTCGGCCGCGGCCAGGAAGAGCTCGGGCACCACGGGCGGCGGCGCGGGCGGCGGGGGCGCGGGCGGGCTGGGGGCGTGCAGGGGCGGCTGCAGGTAGGTGTCCGGGAAGACCTTGGCCGGCGGGGGCGCGGGGGCGGGCGCCGCGGCGGGGGCGGCCCCGTGGGTGCGCTGGTGCAGCTGCAGGTTGGAGGAGTGCGTGAAGGTCTTGGGGCACAGCGGGCAGCGGAAGGGCCGCTCGCCCGTGTGCACGCGCTGGTGCTGCCGCAGGTTGGTGCTCTGCGTGAAGCTCTTGCCGCACACGCCGCAGGAGTAGGGCCGCTCGCCCGTGTGCACGTGGCGGTGGCGCCGCAGGCTGGACGAGTTCTTGAAGGCCTTGGGGCAGTCGGGGCACGGGTAGGGCCGCTCGCCCGTGTGCTGGCGCAGGTGGTACTGGTAGTGCGACGACCACTTGAAGGCCTGGCCGCACTGGCCGCAGGTGAAGGCGCGCAGGCCGGTGTGCACGCTGCGGTGGATCTGCAGCAGCGAGGAGCGCTTGAAGGCCTTGGGGCAGTCGGGGCACTGGTAGGGCCGCTCGCCCGTGTGGCCCCGCTGGTGGTAGAGCAGGGCCGACGAGCCCTTGAAGGCCTTGGGGCAGTCGGGGCACTTGTAGGGCCGCTCGCCCGTGTGCGTGCGCTGGTGGTGCAGGAGCCGCGAGGACCAGCGGAAGGACTTGCCGCATTCCCCGCACTCGTACTGGGCGGCCGCGGCCGGGGCAGCCGGGCCTGGCTTCTCCCCGGTGCCCTCGGCGGTGGAGGCCGGCGCCATGTCAGCGTGGGAGCCGACCATCACACCTGGGGGGGGATTCTGGGTCAGGGGAGGGTGGTGCCCTCCACCCACCCGCAGGGTCATCTCCACTCCGACCTGTGCTGCCCGCAGAGGCAGGCACCGCCCGCCCACCGCAGTGCAGGAGCCGCCCTTGGGATCAGGGCCCCACGTCCGCGTCTGCCCCAGGATGCAAGACTTCCGGTGCTAAACTGCCGGCAAATTGGGACCAGGGTGTCCCCGGCCATAGGTCAGGGGGCTGGGCCATCTCCGGGGGCTGTGCCTGGCCTGCAGGGCTGTGCTCAGGTCCTCAAAGGCCAGGGTCTCCCCAGCACCCTGGCTTCAGACCCTTGGTCCCTCTCCCAGAGAGGACTCCTGCCTCCCCCCTCCGCTCCCCCCCCCTCACATTGCAGGGCCCTCAACACCTTTGCTGCAGCCGAAGCCCCTGCGAGCTCCGCCCTCTCCACCACCGCTCACCGCCCAGCACACGCCCTGTTGGTCCCCGCCAGAAATTCCCTGCACCCCACAGCTCCCCCGTCCACTGACTGAGGCTCTGTGCCTCCGCCCCACCCGGGCCTCCCCGCCCCTTTCCCAGCATACGGCTGCGGGTGCGGGACACTGTGGGGCTGCGGGACAGTGCGGGGCTGTGGGCTCCCTTGCAATCACGCCCTTGGGTTGCTGGGCTCCTGCTCACCCGCCGGGACTGCTAGTCTGCGTCTCTCGGCCCGTTAGCCCCCGGCTGACACCTGCACGTTCCCCTCCGGCTCTCCCCAGGGGGCCCTGCCAGCGACCTCGGCATTGGGAAAAGGAAAGCGATCAGAGACGTTCCCACGCTCCAACCACGGCACCGAGGGTTCCATGGGGCAACGGAGACCCCCATCCCCGGTGCCCTGGCCCGGGCGGCGTGGGCCAGGCCTGGAGTCCGTTCTGGTTGTGAGGTTGTTGACAGGAGGGGCAGGCGCTCCCGGCCGCTGGAGGGGGGAGGCCCGGGATGCTGCATGCACCCTAGGGCGCCGGGGCCAGGGCCCTGCGGCAGAGTGGTGTGGGCCAATGCCAGTGGCCTGAGGCTGGGAAGCCTGCACTGTCTGCTCCCCACCGCTCGCCTCTGGGCCCACCGGCCCCGAATCCCCACCTATGCAACGTTCTTCATGGCCTGGACCCTCCATCAGGGTCACCACAAGCTGTCTCTCACCTTTTTCAAAAAGACATTTGTACTGATTTCAGAGAGGAAGGGAGAGGGAGAGAGGGAGAGAAACATCAAGGATGAGAGAGAATTATCGATCGGCTGCCTCCTGCACGCCGCCCCCCAAGTCTGAAACCCAGGCATGTGCCCTGACCTGGAATCCAACAGTGACCTCCTGGTTTGTAGGTTGATGCTCAAGCACTGAGCCACACTGGCCGGGTTGTCTCTCATCTTTTAAAACCTTCACCACCGCCGAAACCGGTTTGGCTCAGTGGATAGAGCGTCGGCCTGCGGACTCAAGGGTCCCAGGTTCGATTCCGGTCAAGGGCATGTACCTTGGTTGCGGGCACATCCCCAGTAGGGGGTGTGCAAGAGGCAGCTGATCGATGTTTCTCTCCCATTGATGTTTCTAACTCTCTATCCCTCTCTCTTCCTCTCTGTAAAAAATCAATAAAATATATTTTTTAAAAACCTTCGCCCCTTGCCCCCTTGCCCAGCTTCTGTGGCTCAATGGTTGAGTGTTGACCTATGAACCAGGAGGTCACAGTTCGATTCCGGGTCGGGGCACATACCCAGGGTTGCATGCTCAATTGCCGGGGGGGGGGGTCATCCAGGAGGCAGGTGATCAGTGATTCTCTCTCATCATTGATGTTCCTAACTCTCCCTCCCTCTCTGAAATCAATACAAATATGTTTGGTTTTGTTTTTTAAAAAAAACCTTCAGCCCCGGCCGGTGTGGCTCAGTGGATAGAGCCTCGGCCTGAGGACTGAAGGGTCCCAGGTTCGATTCCAGCCAAGGGCACATGCCGGGTTGCAGGCTCGATCCCCAGTGGGGGGCGTGCAGGAGGCATCGAATCAAAGATTCTCATTGTTGATGTTTCTATCTCTCTCTCCCTCTCCCTTCCTCTCTGAAGTCAATAAAAATATATTTAAAAAAATAAAATGTAAGCGCGTCCTTTTAAGAGACAGTTCTCCAGGACGCTGTCCCTGTGGTTCAGAAGGCCCGGCATGCCTTAAACGAGGGGCATCGGCTCTGGAAGGGCCGAGACCCAGCTTATCCAACACAGAGCGCCCCTTGCAAAGGGCCGACCACGCCCTTCCATCAGGCCCGACTTCCCCTTTAAGAGGGTGCTCCTACTGCACCCCAATCTCCATCTTTGTTGAGCTAAACTAGGGGCTGCTTTGAAGCCATCTGGATGCACAAGCTTTTTCTGTAAATGTCTGCGCCACTGTCACCGGCCTTTGATAATCCTTTCTTGGGGGTGGGGGCAAAGGGGTAGTGAAAGCAGGAAGGATCTGCCCCGCCCCTTTTAAAAGCAGCCTCTTGCCCTTTAAGAGGGCGGAGCCGGCCCTGCCGATAAAAGTCGGAGGTGAAGTAGCGCCCTTCCCTTTAAAGCATCCCTTCCGGTTTCACGCTCGCCGCCTCCCCAACGTCTCCGCCCTCCGGTCCCTCCCCCCACCTCACCCCTCCGGTCTCTCACCTGCGGTCCGGACCCGGGGAACGAGCGGAGACCCAGAGACCTCCCGCGGGGGCCGACGGGAAGGCGGAGCGCCGGCGGCGGCGGTGCAGGAGTGGGGGCCGGGGAGGGGGGCGGGGGCGCGCGCCCTCCCAACGGCCCCCGGCGCGAGGCACCCAACCTTTATCAGCGGCCACTCGCGCACACAAACCCCGACGTCGCCGTTGGTGCGTCACCACGCCACGTGCACCGAAGCCTCATCCTCGCCCCTCCCATTGGCTTCTGGCCTTGGCGGCGCTTCCCGGGCTTCCAGAGCGCGAGGCTTCCTGGGAGTTGTAGTTCCTCTCCGACCCCGACCCACGGGTCTTGGGCAGTGGTCGTGGGGGTCAGCCCCAGGCCGGGAAAAGCAGGGTCTGGACGCAGGATCAGACGCCCCCCTTTATCAGTATCGATCCCTTCTCGTCTGTGACAGAGACCCTCCTCCGCGGTGTGGCTCGGGCAAGCCTCGCCCACCACGGGTGCGGTCCCTCGCGGCCTGGTCGCCACGCCCAGGCCCTGGGGCTCCCTTTCCCGGACCCGAGACAAGCGCAGGGATTGCCGCCCGCGGAGGTCACGCGAGTTCAAGGTCCCGGCCTCCTGCTGCGGACCTGGGTGCGGTTGTGCGGGAACCCGCGCCCTGCAGAGTCCGAGTCCCAGCCTTCTCCCTGCTTTCCACGCTCGGCCCCGCCGGCCTCGGCTCCCAGCCACACGGACTGACCTCTCTGCGGGTCATGCCACAGGGTGTCTCGGCCAGGGCAATGGTGACATTTGGGCTTGGTCAGTGCTTGCTGAGGGGCGTCCTGAGCGTGGTGTGCCGGTCGGCAGCGTCCCTGGCCTCCACGCAAAACGGCCAATGGCGCCCTAGCCGGTTTGGTTCAATGCATAGAGCGTCGGCCTGTGGACTGAAGGGTCCCGGGTTCGATTCCGGTCGCGGGCTCTATGCCCAGTAGAGGACGTGCAGGCGGCAGCCAATCAATGATTCTCTCCCATCATTGATGTTTCTATCTCTCTCTCCCTCTCCCTTCCTCTCTGAACTCAATAAAGAGATATTTTTTTTTTTTTTAAGAAACGGCCAATAGCACCCCATATCTATCCGGCTCCCCTGCCCCACACCTGACAGCTGTCGCCAGCCGTGGCCGCGTGGCCCCTGATGACAGCCACTGCTCCCAGGCCTTCCCCTCAGCCAGAGGGCCTCTCCACACGCTGTTCCTTAGACCCGGAGGCCCTCCTACCCCTAGCCCATGCCTTCTCCACTGCTCCGGGGACGCCCCCGGTGCCAGGTGGGGGGTCCCATCACGCCCCCGGTGCCAGGTGGGGAAGCGGCGAGCGTGAAACCGGGCACTCCTCTGTCTTTGCCACCCGACCAGCCAGCGGCCTGAGCAGAAGCCGCCGTGACCTGCTGAGCGGATGCATTTCCGCAGCCCGCTCTGCGGTTCCCGAGGCCCGACCGCAGGCAGGCTGCAGCTCGGTCCCCACCTGAGCTGGTTTGGACCCGTTCCCGCGTGGCCTTCCGGAGTCCCAGTGGCTTCGTGCCTGTAAAACCCTTGGCTGCCAACTCAGCCCAAACTTTTCTTTCCCTCCAGTTTCTACCTCCCCCGCCAGAAGGGGGGCTGCTGGGGGCACTGGGAGAGACACCTGAGCTACTGAGGGGTAAGGAGAGGGGCAGGCACCAGGGGAGGGGCTGGGAGCTAGACCCCTGGGCCCTGGGGTCTGGCCCCAGCTACATCTGGGGCTGCCAAACGCGCCAGGCCCCGCCCCCTACCCTTGGCTTCCAGAGGGAGGGAGGGGCCCACAGCCCTGTGGATGTGGAATGTGCTGCTCAGGTGGCTGTGGCCTCTGGCCTCTCCCCTGAGGTACAGCCCACCCCACCCCTTGCCTCGGGCCCCCGGGGACCCAGCCAGGTGTTATGGGGAGGCGGGAGAGGCGGAGTCTCGGCACCTGCCTTGTTAGGCCCTCGTTAGGCCCAGACTCCCAGCCAGTCCTGCACTGCACGGTGATGTGTCCCAGCTTCAGGACAGTCCCTCCTCACGGGCCCTGACGGGGGGCGAGATCACACCTGCAACCCAGGTGCGTGCCCTTGACCAGGAATCAAACCCCAGACCCCTGGGTGCCCGGGCTGCTGCTCTGACCGCTGAGCAATGCCGGGCAGAAGAGAGGTCTCTACTCGCTTCTTACAAGGACGCCAGGCGGACTGGACCAGGTCCCACCCCAACAACTTCATTTCCCCGTAAGTGCCTCTTTACAGACCTTATCCCAAACACAGTGGCATTCCGTGCGGGGAGGAAAGATGGGAAGTGTTAACGTAAAAAAAAAAACCACATTGAAACCTGTAAAGAATTTTTGTGAGTTTATTTGAGCCAAACTGTCGAGACATTCTGGGAAGCAGAACCTCAATGAATGGAGATAATGCTCCGGAGATTGGCGGGTTACATCTGTATTTATACATTGCCATCAAAGGTGGGTTACAGGAAATTCACTGGTGATAGATTAGGGAGGTGGGAGAAAGCAAAGCGGTGGGAAACCCCTGGGATTGGATAAAAAGTGAAATGACGGACACACACTTCCCTTCCTCTCTGATGTCAATAAAGATAGGTTGTTGTTGTCGTTGTTGCTGTTGTTTTAAAAAAAGAGGACCCCACTCCTATCCTCGCCCCGGGGGCAGCCCCTCCTCCTGCCAGCCCCAGCCATTCTCTGCCCCC
The DNA here is from genome assembly GCA_025583905.1 of Ia io. Taxonomy (NCBI): domain Eukaryota; kingdom Metazoa; phylum Chordata; class Mammalia; order Chiroptera; family Vespertilionidae; genus Ia; species Ia io. Next base: position 50,288,168 of record JAJQQW010000021.1, on the reverse strand, counting down.
CAAACACGGGCCCAGAGCCTCCCACCCCATCCGCGAGCCTGCACTCCAGCCCCCACTCCCTCCCTCCCAGCCTGCACCCCAGCCCCCACCCCCTCCCTCCCAGCCTGCACCCCAGCCCCCACCCCCTCCCACCCCCTCCCTCCCAGCCTGCACCCCAGCCTCCCACCGCCCCCCTCCTCCCCCCCCTCCAGTCAAGGGCCCTCGACGCTAACCTCTGCAGTTGACTCAGCTCTGGCCTTGCCTCCCACCCAGCGAGCCCTTTGTCACCTTAATTGGCATCTCCAGGCGCCTCGCTCTGCCCACCCACCCACCTGCCCATATCCCAGGGCCAGCTATGTGCTAATTGGGCCCATGGGGGCGCTCCGGAGCCCCTCCCCATGCAGCCTCTGCCTTCCTATATCAGCCTCACCCACTGTCCCTCAAACCTCGGGGCCAGCTCCCAGGACACAGGGACCAGGAGGGCACAGGAGGGACGCCCGTCCTCACTGCCTGGGCCCTACCCCCCCATCCTGTCCAGAGTCCAGGGCCCCTCCCAAGGCCACCCCTGCCAGTCCTCTCCACAGCCCTGAGCCCAAGCCCTGGCTGCCCCCCTCTCCTCACAGATTTGGGGGAGCTTTCTGATCAACAGGGACACAGAGGACAGTTACCCCCGGACTGCCCAGGCCATGCACCCCGGGGCCCCCACCGCCCCTGGAGTCTCGGAGCCCAGCCCCCGGGAGCTGTGTGCCTTCGTGAGCAGGGCCGCCACCCACATGCTGCGTGCCTTGCACCCCCGGCGGACCCGGCCCCCCAAAAGGAGGCCCAACCACAGGCGGTTCCTGCACAATCAGATCTGCAGGTGAGGGGGCAGAGGGGGGGGAGCCCTGAGTCTGGGGAGAGGGGTGGCTCCCAGGGCTGGGTGCAGTCAACACTTGTGAATTTATTTATGTTTTTATTGATTTCAGAGAGGAAGGGAGAGGGAGAGAGAGAGAAACATCAATGATGAGAATCATGGATCGGCTGCCTCCTGCACGCCCCACACTGGGGATTGAGCCCGCAGCCCGGGTGTGTGCCCTGACCGGGAATCGGATCCTGGCCTCCTAACCCATAGGCCCACGCTCCATCGCTGAGCCATGCCGGCTGGCCTCATGCATTTATTGAGCACCAACTGTGTGCCCAGCCCCGGGACCCAGCAGGGAACACAGCGGAGCACACGCCCTGCCTTCGGGGGCTCGTGAGCGGGAGCAGTGGGTGGATGATGGGCATGGGGCTCCGTGTGGACGGACCTTGCAAACAAGAGCAGGCGGGTCCGCAGACACAGGGCGCAGCGGGGCGGCTGGCCGGTGCGGGGGGGGGGGTGGGGGGGCGGTGGAGCGCTTGCAGTGGGGACGGGGCTTCCTTTTGGGCGATGAGAGGCTCTGGGACTCATTCGAGGTGGCGCTTGCACAGCATCTCAAAGGCGTGACATGCCACTGAGTGTGTGCTCTCAAATGACTCCTTTTAAGTTACGTGAATTCGGGCTCAATTTTTTAAAAATATATTTTATTGATTTTTACAGAGAGGAAGGGAGAGGGATAGAGAGTTAGAAACATCGATAAGAGAGAGAAACATCGATCAGCTGCCTCCTGCACACCCCCTACTGGGGATGTGCCCGCAACCAAGGTACATGCCCTTGACCGGAATCGAACCTGGGACCTTTCAGTCCGCAGGCCGACGCTCTATCCACTGAGCCACACCGGTCAGGGCAACATTGTTTGCTTTTATCTGTTGGACCCTGGTCATCACACATCTAACCTTTTGCACTCGGATGTCGAGTGTGACTCGACACGCTTAGCATCGAGATTAAAATTACTCTTTGAATGTATCAGTAATTTGAAATATAAAAAAATCCAAATAAATAAGTTTGTATGAAAAGAAACTCCAGTTTTTTATTCTACAGGTTGTCCATGTACCTTGGTTGCGCATTTGTGCAAAATCTCATCGGGGTATCCCTCTTTAAAAAATTAAATCCCGAGTACTGCCGCGCTTTGTAAAATCTGGGGTATTTAAAAAATTAAATCCCGAGTAGAATAAAGGAATCGAGAAAAAAGCAAGCGAGTGCAAAAGGCTAAATGGCCTAAGCGCGGCCCTGGCCGGTTTGGCTCAGTGGGTAGAGCGTCGGCCTGCAGACTGAAGGGTCCCAGGTTCGATTCCCGCCTTTTTAAAAAGTAAATGTCAAAAGCGCGCAGGTGCCGGCGCAGACACGCTGCCCTGGGCCAGGTCCGCACCCCACGCCGCTCAGAGCGCCCCTCCCGAGGCGCTCACACCTCCGAACTGCCCGACCCCAGAGGAGGGGCCCGGGGCGGGAGGCAGCGCAGGGGCGGAGGAGGGGGGAGCAGGGACCCCGCTCCTGGGCTGGGAGACAGGAGGCGCTCCCCCCCAACCCACCTCCCCCGCGGCGCTCGCCCAGCCGATGCCCAGAAGCCCGTCTCTCCGCAGGCAGTTCGCCAGGATCGAGGCTGCCACCCAGCGCCTGGCCCGGTCCATCCTGGCCCAGGAGGCGCCGCCCCCTCCCCGGAGACCGCCGCCCCGGAGACCGCCGCCGCCGCCTCCGTCGCCCTTCCTGGGCGTGGCCCGCGCCGTGGCCCCCAGCGAGGCGCCCCAGGCCGGCCCCCGCCTGAGCCCGGCCGCGCTGGACGCCTCCAGCCTGGACCTCCTCCCGAGCATCGCGCTCACCCCGGAGCGGCCCCCGGTGCCTGCGGACAGACAGACAGACCTCCGGCAGGGCCTGCCTCCCTGCGACCCCCCGCCCCTGCCCCTGCCCGGCCTGGGCGGGGGGCCCGAGCTCCTGGCCCCCGAGGGCGCCTGGGCGGGCAGGTGGGAGGTGGCGCCTTGTGCTCTCCATTCTCAGGGGGTCCCTGAGCGCTGGGGGGCCTGCTTCCCATGACGCCCAGTCACAGCCCAGCTCCGGCCCCGGGCCAGCCAGAGGCCCCCCAGGACAGCTCTCGAGCCCCCCCAGCCTCTGCCAGGGGCCCCTCCCACTCCTCTCCTGGAACTTCTGGGAAAATGGCCCAAGGCCAGACCCCCACCTGAGGCCTGGGCCTCACCTCTGCCTCCTCCAGGCGCCCCTCCCGCTCTCCCCCTCCACCTCTCCCTTCCTCCCCAGCCCCGACTCCAGCCCCCTGTGGCCCTGGCTCCTCTCTGCCTGATGTCTGCTCTCAGCTCCTGCATTCGCAAAGATGCAGCGAGCACCTACTGTGTGCTGGGGATTCAGCAGTGAATAAAATCAACGCGATCTCTCCGTTTGTGGAGTTCACATTTGCGGGGAAGGCAGGTCAGGGGACTGACAAAAATGAAAACTTTTTTTAAATATATATTTTTATTGTCAGAGAGGAAGGGAGAGAGGGGCGGTGGGAGAGAGGGGCGAAGGGAGAGAGGGGCGGTGGGAGAGGTTGACAAAGGCAGGCCATGAACTAGGAGTAATTTTGATTTTATTCCAAGAATGAGGGGAAGTTCTCTCTCTGTCCCTCTCAACCCCATTTCCAAGCAAAAAGTCTACCTACTCTGACCCCCACCCTAGGAGGCAGGTGCTGTACAAATGGGGAAACCGAGGCTGCGGAGAACTCAGATTGAGGGTGCTAGGGGTGGGGCGGATCTTTTTTGTTTGTTTTTTAATCCTCACCTGCTTTTGGATAGAGTGGAGAGGGGGGGAGTGGGGGAGAGAGGGAAACATCATGTGAGAGAGACTGGTTAGAGAGACTGATAGCCTCCCCCACGTGCCACGACCGTGGCCAAGGATCGAGCCTGAAACCTAGGAATGTGCCCTTGACCTGGACTCGAGCCCGAGACCCTTCAGTGCTGGGACCGGCGCTCTAACCACTGAGCCACCGGCCAGGGACGGAGAGGATCTTAAGCTCCAGGCTTCATCGCGCCTTTAACCTTTTGCTGGAAAGTGCTTGGGTCGCTGTAAATTTCTGTCCAGACAAGAAGGCCGGGGTTGGAACCCCAGGCCCTCCCTCGCCCTGGACAGGGCGCCCCCTCCTCTCCCCGCCTCCGGGGTCGCGTCTGTACTGCGCGGCCGCCGCCGCCGCCGCCGCCACCCACCTCCCAGCAGGACTCAGCCTTCTCCGCACCCAGCGCGCTGCTCCGCCCCCGGCCCGCCACTCACGCCCTATCTAGCCACCCATTGGTCAGATGCTGGCTTCCCGCCCCTCGGCGTGGGCCAATCACGCTTTCAGGACTGACAACCAGCGGCGCTTGCGGATTGGCCAGGCGCGGGGGCCGGGCACAGCTCGGAGAGCGCCGATTGGGCAACTCGGCCAGAGGGGGCGGGACGCGACGGCGCGGGGGCTGGGCCACGTGTCGCGACCCTGCCCAACGGTGACCCGGGCTGGGCACCGAGTGCGGGGGAGGCCCTGGCGGCGGAAGTCCGGGCCCCGAAAGGTGAGTGACTCCGGGACCCACCTGCGGAGGGCGGAGGGCCGGGCTCGAACCCAGCGCCTTCCGGGAAGGGCCCGCCCCGCCCCGCCCCGCCCCGGGGGGGAGACCGACCTTCCCGCCTCGCAGGTGGGAACCGGAGCTGTGCCCGGACGCCCCGCGCCCAGGACGCACGGCCGGGGGAGGCCTCCTGCCCGGCACTGCCCAACCGCCTGGCCGGGCTCTCGAACCCTCCGCGGGTCGCTCCCGCCCCCTCTGCGTCCCGGGACACATTTCCCCTCGTCCCTGCGGAGTGGGTGGGTTTGACCCCTTCCTCCTCCGAGGAAACTGGGGTTCAGACAGAGCGTGAAACTTGCCCAAAGTCACCCAGCCAGGACGTCCGCCCTGCGGGGCTGGGGCCCCCGAGGCCTCGTGGGGTTCTAAGCGGCCCACCCCCCACCTGTCCCCCTAAGTTGCAGCCCATCTCGGGCCGCCCCTCCTCTTCCAGCCTTGGGCTCCCCCCACGCAGAGGTCCGTTCTGGATCGTCCCCGTCCCTCCCCCCACGGCACCCCCAAATCTGTCTCCAGCTCAGACCTCTCCACACACACACACACCCTCCCCCAATTTTTCATCTCCCCAAAACCGGTTTCCCGGTCCAGGTCCCCAGTTTAATCCGCAGGCCCTGCCAGCCATGGGCCAGAAACCTGGGGGTCTCCCTCCCCTCCCTTGTCCCGCACCCTGACCCTCTGCCCTGCCCCTGGGGCCCCAGCCCAGCCCCCCAGCAGCCAGCGGGGCCTCCCTATTTTATTCATATTATTTTATTATTTTATTTTATTTTACTTTATTTTCCCCCATTTTATTTTACATTCTGAAGACTTTACATGGAAGGATACCATATATGCAAGAAAATGGCCAAATCGCCCATACACGGCTGAAACACCTTCACACACAGTGAGCGCTCTGGTGTAGAGTCACATCCAGATTTACAAGTCCAACACCCCCAGCCCCCACCCCCGGGAGCCCCCGTACCCCTCTGCCACTGCCCGCCCCGAGGATAAGCATTTTGATAACGTCAATGCCACGGGCAGGTTTGGCTGAGCTCTCACTTGACGTGGATCTCTTACTGCGCCGATGTATCCCCGACCACACAAGCTGTTAGGCACCGGCCAACACTCAGAAGGAACAGCACAGCGAGAATCGGGCCTTCACACTGTCCCTCTGTGACCTGGCCCCCCCACCTGCCGTCCCGTCCCTCCCCCCCAAGCCCCTGCTGCTTCCCTGCCTGCCCAGAGCAGCTATACATAGCACAGGACACATTCTTTTTCCCCCTCTTTTTGGGGACACAAATGGGAGCACTGGTATACCAGTACAGGCTGTTCTGTGCCCCCCCTCCCCCGCCCCCCCACTGTTACCATCTTTTGAACACCTTTCCCTATTGTTACTTAAAGGGTCCCCTTGTAGTCTGTCCTGGCTGCTCAGAACCCCACAGGGTGGATGTGCCAGAGCTTACATAACGGGACCCTGATCTCGGGTGTTTAGAGCGACTGGAGTGGAGGGAGCCACGTGGGCCGAGGCGGGCCATGGCCAGGCGGGCTGCGGTGGTCCCCGGCGTGTGTGGGGGAGGGCACGGGGCCTATGGAGGCACAGGGTCAGCTTTGTCTTTTCAGGAAGGTTGTCCCTGTCTCTGTTCACTCCCTCCCGAGCCCCCTCCGGCCCCGCCAGGACAGACCAGGCCCCCGGACACCCCAGCGCCAGCCATGCCTGCGACTGGGCCGTTCATGAACTTGGTGTGGTTTGGGTTTGGAAGGCAACCCCATCCCACTGTGTTTTCTTTTTTTTAAAATATATTTTATTGATTTTTTACAGAGAAGAAGGGAGAGGGATAGAGAGTTAGAAACATCGATGAGAGAGAAACATCGATCAGCTGCCTCTTGCACACCCCCTACTGGGGATGTGCCCGCAACCAAGGTACATGCCCTTGACCGGAATCGAACCTGGGACCCTTCAGTCCGCAGGCTGACGCTCTATCCACTGAGCCACACCTGTCAGGGCCCACTGTGTTTTCTTGAGATGAAATTCCCATGGCATCAGATTTGCCGTTTGAACCGCTTACTGCTTGCTTTATTAAAATATATCTGTATTGGCTTCAGAGAGGACGGGAGAGGGAGAGAGACATCAATGATGCGAGAGAATCGTGGGTCGGCTGCCTCCTGCCCTGTGGGGATGGAGCCCCCAGCCCTCTCCTGTGCCCTGATTGGGAATCGAACCGGGGCCTCCTGGTTCCTAGGTTGACACTCAATCACTGACCCACGTGGCCTTGCTGTCTAAGACCCGGAAGCAGTTCAGCTGGCTGTTCACACCTGGGAGAGCTGAGTTTCCAGGCCACGGTGGAAGGCTCCCAAAGCACCGCCCCTCTGCCCACCCAGGTCTGGAGGAGGGAGGGGGCAGCCCAGGGGAACCCGGCTCTTCTCCGTCAGAATCACCTCCCACCCCCTGTGCTCCCGCAGTGGGCGCCCCGGCAGGTCGGAGCCTGAGGTGTGGTGGCACCGTGGGTAATGGGGATGGCAGACACCCTCACACCCAGCTCCGGGGGAGCAAGTCTGGGGCCCCGGGGATGGACAGGCTCTGAGGAGACTTCCCAGGAGTGGGACCATGACCTCCTGGCGGAAGAGGACACACACGTTAAAAAAGAAGTGGCCCATGCCGAAACCGGTTTGGCTCAGTGGATAGAGCGTCGGCCTGCAGACTGAAGGGTCCCAGGTTCAATTCCGGTCAAGGGCATGTACCTTGGTTGCGGGCACATCCCCAGTGGGGAGGGTGTGCAGGAGGCAGCTGATTGATGTTTCTCTCTCATTGATGTTTCTAACTCTCTGTCCCTCTCTCTTCCTCTCTGTAAAAATCAATAAAATATATTTTTAAAAAAAGAAGAAGAAGAAGTGGCCCAATCAGCATGCCTCAGTGGTTGAGCGTCGACCAATGACCCAGGAGGTCATGGTTCGATTCCCGGTCAGGGCACCGGCCGGGTTGTGGGCTCGATCCCCAGTGTGGGGTGTGCAGAAGGCAGCCGATCCATGATTCTCTCTCATCATCGATGTTTCTATCTCTCTCTCCCTCTCCCTTCCTCTCTGAAATCAGTAAAAATATTATAAACAAAATAAAAAGGTGTGTTCCAGCCCTGGGAGCAGCAGGTGCAAACTGCGGGTGGAGATGAACGGGGTCGGGTTCAAGGTCTAGGCACAGGGACCCCGGGCGTGCAGAGAAACCACACCCCCCGCCTGACCCCGGCTGCCACCCCCTGCCCTCCCTCAGGACATGGCAGCTGCCAAGCCCACCCTGGGCCGGGTCCTCCCGGGGTCGTCCATCCTCTTCCTGTGTGACATGCAGGAGAAGTTCCGCCACGTCGCCTACTTCTCCCAGATCGTCTCTGTGGCCGCCCGCATGCTCAAGGTACTGGCCCCTCCTCCCTCAGACCACACTCCAGCCCCTCCTCCCTCAGACCAGGGAATCCAGCCCCCTCCTCCCTCAGACCAGAGGATCCAGCCCCCTCCTCCCTCAGACTAGGGGGATCCAGTCCAACTCCTCCCTCAGACTAGGGGATCCAGTCCAACTCCTCCCTCAGACCAGGGGATCCAGTCCCCTCCTCCCTCAGACCAGGGGATCCAGCCCCTCCTCCCTCAGACTAGGGGATCCAGCCCCCTCCTCCCTCAGACCAGGCTCCAGCCCCCTCCTCCCTCAGACCACACTCCAGCCCCTACTCCCTCAGATCGGGGATCCAGCTCCCTCCTCCCTCAGACCAGGGGATCCAGCCCCCTCCTCCCTCAGACCAGGGGATCCAGCCCCCTCCTCCCTCAGACCAGGGGATCCAGCCCCCTCCTCCCTCAGACCACACTCCAGACCCCTCCTCCCTCAGACTAGGGGATCCAGCCCCCTCCTCCCTCAGACCAGGCTCCAGCCCCCTCCTCCCTCAGACCACACTCCAGCCCCCTCCTCCCTCAGACCGGGGATCCAGCTCCCTCCTCCCTCAGACCAGGGGATCCAGCCCCCTCCTCCCTCAGACCAGGTGATCCAGCCCCTCCTCCCTCAGACTAGGGGATCCAGCCTCCTCCTCCCTCAGACCAGGCTCCAGCCCCCTCCTCCCTCAGACCGGGGATCCAGCCTCCTCCCTCAGGCTCAGGCCTCTGTCCCCCCTCCCGGCACAGGTGGCTCGACTGCTGGAGGTGCCAACGGTGCTGACGGAGCAGTACCCGCAGGGCCTGGGCCCCACAGTGCCCGAGCTGGGGGCCGCGGGCCTGCAGCCCCTGGCCAAGACCTGCTTCAGCATGGTGCCCGTGGCGCGGCAGGAGCTGGACGCGCGGCCGCAGCTGCGCTCTGTGCTGCTCTGCGGCATCGAGGCTCAGGCCTGCATCCTGGTGAGACCCTCCGCTGACCCCGGGAGCCCCTCCCATCTGGACTCTCCCCGTCCTAAAAGGGACAGCCTTTCCTCACTCAGAACCCCGCAGGCTCCCAGCCTGACCCCTTGCCTGACCCCTGACCCCTCCTGAGCTGATGTGACCCTCACTCAGGACTCCTTGCCACTGGGGCGCCCATGCTGCTCCAGGACCCCATTGTAACCAGGGGGCAGCGGTGAGGGAGGGGGGGAGGGCTTCTGCCCTACTCTGAGCTCCCTCATCCCATCGCAGCATCCCAGTATCCCAATCCCCCACCCGGCACCCCTGTTCTTGTCTGGGGTTGGCCCTGACCTCTCTCTGCCCCCAGAACACAGCCCTGGACCTCCTGGATCGGGGGCTGCAGGTCCACGTGGTGGTGGACGCCTGCTCCTCCCGCAGGTGAGGGGACCCCCGAGGGGTGGTTGCACGTGGTGTGGACGGGGCTCCCAGGAAGAGCCCAGTTTGCCAGGGGCCCGGGTGTCGGGCCACAGGGCTCACACCCCCTCTCCCCCTGCAGCCAGGTGGACCGCCTGGTGGCACTTGCCCGGATGCGACAGAGCGGCGCCTTCCTCTCCACCAGCGAAGGACTCATCCTGCAGCTTGTGGGTGACGCTGCGCACCCCCAGTTCAAGGAGGTACTGGTTCCCAGTCCCCCACCTTCCATGCACCTGGCAAATGTCTCCTCGGCGCCCACCACGTCTTTTCGGAATACATCCGGGAACATACACATCCTGGAACACAGAAGGCTGCCGCCTCCAGAGGGGGCTCAGTTCTCGTGGGGAGTCACCCCGTCAACCATAAATCAATAAGAGAAGCTGCTGGTGGGCAGTGAGGACTGGAGAGAGAGGGAGAGGGAGAGAGAAAGAGAGAGAGAGGGAGAGGGCGAGGGCGGGAGGGAGACAGGGGGAAGGCAGCGAGGGGCTTGCACAGGGTGGTCTAGGAAGCCTGGGAGAAGGTGGCTGAGGTCTGGAGGGCGCCGGGCAGACATGGGAAGGACAGTCCATCAGGGGCCCTGGAGGTGGGGCCCTTGGACCCGCCACCGCTCCCCTCCTCCGGGCACTGGCACGCAGGTCCAGCCTCCGCACCACCTCCCCGGGTCTTTGCTGGCACGCAGGCCTGACGGGGTGGTTCCCCTGTGCCCGCCCTGGGCCTGCGGGAGCACAGGCAGGACATGCCCAGGTTTGACATTCCTGGCCCTCTGCGCTCTGCCCTCTCCTCTCCTCTTAGTCCTGCTGAGCCTTTATTGAGCAACTACTATGTGCCAGCCACTGGGACCAGTCCTGGGGCAACAGCAGAAGCCAGTCAGTATCCCTTACACACTGTGGCCTGGGGCCTGGAGCTGGGGAGGGAACATGCAGAGTGTGTGAGAAACATAGTAAGCAGCAGCGAGGCCCTTGCGGGGGGGTGGGGGGGGTGGGGGGGCGGCCTTGAAGTGGAGACCTGCAGGGGGAGGAGCAGCCAGTCATCCAGAAAGTGCTCCTGGCAGAGGGACCAGCTGGGGCAAAGGCCTGGCGGGGGTGGGGGGGTGGGGACTGGACTTGCCACATCCAGGGACTGTATCAGGCACTGAATGCTGGGGCGTGTGGGGGAGGGGAGCCGGGAGGAGCCAGGCCAGGTCCACAAGGTCCGGGGATTTTAGCGAGGGGCAGCCATGGGAGGCTCGTGGGAGGGAGCCACAATTGGGCAGGTGTCGGGACCGAGGGATGCCAGCGTGGGTGCGGTGAGGATGCGGGCTCTGCCTTTTCTGTTTGCTTTCTGCCGGCCATTGGGGCTCCCTGGTGGGTGCAAGGTGGGGCTTTGGGAGAAGGCACCCAGAGTGGGGCTGCAGGCTGGTACCTACGGAGGGGCTGAACTGAGAGTGAGAGAGGTCCGGTGGCAACCAGCATCCAAGAGGCAGGTGGATAAATGAGTCTGGAGTGGAGGGCAAGGCGCGGGCTGGGTTTGGGAGTTGGGGGAGTTGAGATGACTGAAGAAGAAGAAAGTATAGATGGGCCCCGGGACAAAGCCCATCACTCTTTCTGTTAATCCCAAGCAAAGGGTATTTGTCCATTGATTTTTAGAGAGAATGGAAGGGAGGGGCAGAGACAGAGAAATACCGATGTGAGAGGGACACACTGATTGGTTGCCTCCTGCACATGTCCGGGCATAGAGCCTGTAACTGAGGTACGTGCCCTTGACTGGAATCGAACCCAGGACCCTTCAGTCCGCCGCCTGATGCTCTATCCACTGAGCCAAACCAGCTAGGGCCAAGCCCATCGCACTTAGCAGCCCAGGCCAGCAAAGCAGACAAATGGAGGTGATCGGGCACTAACTCCAGTGGCCGGTGAGAGGGAGGCCCCAGAAGTTCTGAGAAGAGGGAGCGGTTGGCGGCCGTTTGCTGCCAGGAGGGCAAAGAAGAGGGGGCAGTGTCCCTCAGATCCGCCCTGGAAACAGGGACCCTGGATACTTCCTGACACCCGCCTCCCTCTGCAGATCCAGAAGATCATCAAGGAGCCCGCCCCGGACAGCGGGCTGCTCGGCCTCTTCCAAGGCCAGAACCCCCTCCTCCGCTGAACTCCCACTCCGCCCGGAGGGGAGACCTCCCTCCTTCCTGTCACCCGGGCCTCTGTGGAAGCGCCTTCCCCCATCCTTGGATCCCAAGAGTGGTGCAGTCCACCGGGAGTGCCGCCCCTCGGGAGGGGAGGCGGGTGCTGCCTTGCTATTGGGCGGCGGCTCCCGGAAATGCAAATGAGCCCCTGGGAGCCGATGGCCGTTGGCTGGGCTGAGCTGGGGGCGGGGCTCGGCCCCGGGCCACTTCAAGGGTTGGGAAGGGGAGGGGGGAGGAGTGTCACGGGCTGTGTGGGACCTGGGCTCGCAGAATAAACACCGATGTGGCTGTGGACCGAACCATTCTTGCATTTTGGGGGTATCCCGGGGGCGACTGGGGGCTGCGGGTGGCGGGGAGAGGGGTCCCCAGCAGGTGGAGAGGGGGCGGTGCCTCTTCACAGCTACCAGCGGGCGCCAGGAGGAGGGGAGGGCTGGCCCTATCACATCTGCTCGGAAAAGAAGTGCCGGCAGGGTCGCCCGCCCGCCGCCCGCCGCCCCCCGCCAGCGCGCACGCCCGGCCGGCCGGCTGCAGACACGCGCTCGCGCTGCCTCCCCCGGCCGGCCCCCCACGCCGCCGCCACCCCAGAATCCCCAAGGGTCCCGCATCGGAAAGTGAGGTGAGCGCGACCGCACCCGTGCGGAGGGGGAAACTGAGGCACGGGGTCGTGGGAACGGGAGGAAGGAAGAGACTGGCATGCGGATGGACGGATGGGAAGAAGGACAGACACCTTTAGCTGAGTGGTCCCTGCGCCCCTAAGACGCAGGGGGCAGGGGATCCACATGGGGGGCTCCCAGAATTCTGCAGCTCTCTTAGAAATCGGGGAGTCGGATTCTACTGATCCCACCCCCCCATCAAGGCCCCTCAACCCCTTGAGATTCGCAGTCCTTGGTCCCCATCCACCCCCAACCTGGGGACCTAAGAAGGCAACCTGAGTCCCCCAAGAACCCAGGCATCAGAGCTCACAGTTGGTCCGCCCCCACTGGGGAACCAGAGCCCACTAACTCCGAACCGAGACCCCCCCCCCCCCCCAAGAAGGCTGGGGAGTGCGCATCAGAACACCCAGCAACCCCCTCCCCAGGGACCTAGGAGTCCCAGCTCCTTCCTCCGGGAGCCCCTGGACCCGGCGTTGGCGCCCCTGGCCCCCGCCTTCCGGATCCAGGTGTCCCCCCTCCTATCCCCCCAGCCAGAAGCTTCGCGTCCGGGAGGCCGCGCTCGCGTCGCCATGGCAACAGGAGCCTATTTTGCGCTAGGAACACAGCTCGCTCCGCAGCGCCCCCCTACCCGCGCCTCCAAACTGGCCGAGGGAGAGTAGGGGGACCGGGAGGGAGGTTGGGGGTCCGGAGGGGGGGACACACATGCATAGGGACAGAGACCTGTGGACTCAAACCTGGGGAAGAGACAGACGTGGGATCAGAGGCACAGAGACATGTGCGGACCGGAGACGCGGGGAGCCGAGGGCAGGGGGGTGCTGGCGGCCAGAAAACCGACTCAGAGAAGGGCCGGCGAGAGGCGCAGCCGCGGGACCGAGGCAGAGACGCGTCTAGACACCCGCAGAGACCCAGACCCGGGGCACATCCCGTCAGAGGGGCCGCCCCGCGGCCGACGGACCCGGAGGCACGGCCACCCGGAGGCCCAGGGACCCGGGGCTGCGGGCGGGGCCGAGGGACGGGGTCTGGGCCGCTGCGGGGTGCTGTGAGCCTCGGCGAGCTCGTCTCTCCCCCAGTCCCGCCTCCACGGGGGGGCGGCAAGCCCCCAGGACCCTCCGTGTCTCCCTCCGCTCCCCCACCTGCTGGTCCGCCTCCTCTCGGCAGCTTTCCGTCTCCCAGCCCCAAACCACCCTCACCCCCTTCCTTGGCGTTCGGACCCCTTGTGCCTGGTCCGCCTGCCCCGCCTCTCCCTCAGCACCCACCGCTGCCCCCTGCAGACCCCGGCGCCCAGCTCCCCAGGGCCGGTGCTCGCTTCTTCTCTGAGCCTCTGTCCCCCCTCCCGCGGCCCCTCTCCCTGTCCTCCCGGGGTCCTGCTTCCTCTCCCCTAGTCACCGCCTCCAGGCTCCTCCCAGTCAACTCACCTGCCCCCCAGCCCCGGCTCCCACCTGCAGCCGGCAGCGGCAGGAGGGGGTGGGGCCAGAGGTTGGGGCACAGTGCTGTGCAGGGTGGCAGGTAGAGGAGGGGGGGTCTCCAAGAGTGCGAGGACCAGTGGGGCCTGCAGGGGGACCCCCATCCTCCAGCTGGCTCCCCTAATCTCTGTCCATCCATCTATGTCACTTAGGGCTGAGGGGGTGGGGGGCCCAGCAGACCTCTGGCCCTGAGCCGCTGGGCATGCAAGGTGCAGGGAGTGGGGAGACGGGGCTGGGGGGCCCCCTCCTCTCCACCTGTAGAAAAGTGTGTGTGTGAGTGAGCAGGGGTGAGGGCAGGGATGGGGGCAGGGGTGCAGTTGTGTGTGTGGGGGGGGGTGTCACATGCCTGCTTCCAGAATCTCCTCCACTGGGTGAAGGTGTGTGTGTACACGTGTGTGTGCACCCCAAGCTTGCATGACTCGGGGCTGTGGTGAGTGTGGCTGCGTGTCCATCGTGTGTAGCTGGCTCGGGCAGGTCCTTGCCCGTGTTCCTGACCTGTGTGTGGCCCCGGTGTGCCATGGTTGTGTCTGAGTTGTGTCTGGGTCTTGCGTGCTGGGGGCTGAACACGCCGACATGCGTGGCTGTGTCCGCGTGGGGCCAGGTGTGTTGAGAGGACGCTGTGTGTGAGTTCTGTTTTTTGAGCTAAGGGACAGACTCCGTCCCCTGTATCCTGGGTCAGATGGCCACTCAGTGGGCCCCGGGGTGTGTGTCCCCTTCCCACCAGCAGGTGCTGCCCTGCGTGCATCGGGAGGCCTGAGCTGTGTGTGTGTGTGTGTGTGTGTGTGTGTGTGTGTGTGTGTGTGTGTGTGTGTGTGTGTGTGTGTGTGTGTGTGTGTGTGGTGTCTGGGTTTGAGGGGCTGTGTCACTGCTCCCTGCCTCCCCGCTGAGTTGTCAGTGGCCTGGAGCCGTGTCCCTGGGTGTGAGCACAGACGTGCAGTGGGGGAGGCAGTGGGCTCTGTCAGCAGAGGGAGAATGTGTGTCCTTGCAGTCAGGGGGGCGGGGCACAGAGGGGGACTGAGCAGGCACTGCTGGCCCTTCTGGAGCCTTCCCACAGGTGAGGCATTTGCCCGGCCCAATAGGGCTCCCGCGGCTGTGGTGCGCAGGTAGATGGCACCCTTGCGCAGCACCCTAACCCTAACCCTAGCCCTAACCCCACCACAGGCGGCAGCCCGCGAATGGAGGGTCCACGCTGCTGTGTGCACGGGCGCTGCTGGGAGGGCTCCTCTGGTGGGATTAAGTCCTCTGCGTCCTATGGGTGGTGTTACCCTGAGGCCGAGTTCCCCGCCTCTCCATGTGCTTGGGCACATGGGGCTCAGGCAAATGAGGGACCTGCTGGAACGTTGGTGTCTCATTTGGAGAGAGAGAGGGGGCGGGGAGACACACACAGACAGACGCACTGACGCCTGACATCTCCTGATTATCAGGTCGAGCTCAGGGAAAGAAACAAGCTTGTGGGGCGACTGCGGACCAGAGGGTCTAAGCCAGTGGTTCTCCACGGGGCCAGCTGTGCCCGGGACATCTGGGGGGGCCTGGAGGCATCCTGTCCGCCGGGATGCTGCTGCACAGCCGGCCCCGCAGGCCAGCGGCACCCACCAGGAACCCACTCCCTCCCCCCACCTGCTGGGCTGGGAACAGCTTCTCAACTGCAATCTCTCTCCCCCGCCTCCCCCACCCACACCGCTCCTGTCTCCCTCATCCCCTCCCCCTCCTCTCACCCCATCTGCCCTCTTCCTCGCCATCACTCACTTCCGTCCTATCCGTCCTATTTCTTGTCCACCGTCTGATGCCTCCTTCCCAATCTTTTCTCCCATCCATCACTCCCGCGCGTCCTTTCCATCCACCCTTATCATGTATCATTCTGTTCGCCCCCCCCCCAACCTCCACTGCCCGTGGGTCCCCCAACGTTGGGCCCATGCCTCTGCCCTCCACTCATCCTCTCTGTCTCCCTCCGTCTACCTCCCCTCGCCCTCCTTCCTCATCCTTTCTGGCCACCCGTCTCCATACTTCCCCGCTTCTGGACCTCTCCCCCGCCCTCCGCTCCAGCCTCGGTTCTCCGCTCAGCCTGGCGGCCTGTCCAGCCTCCTGCGCACCCCATGCCGGCCCTCCTGCTCCTCGGGACCCTCCTGCTCCTGGCCTCAACCGCCGGCCAGGCCGGGGCGCGCCCGTCCAACGCCACGAGCGCAGAGCCCCCGGGCCCGCTGCCCGCCCTGCTGGCGCACCTGCGGCGCCTGACCGGGGCCTTGACGGGCGGCGGGGGCGCGGCGGGCGCGGGCGCCAATGGCACGAGGACCGGCCCCGCGAGCGGCTCGGGCGCGGCGGCGCGGGCGCCCCCTCCGGCGGAGCTCTGCCACGGCTACTACGACGTCATGGGCCAGTACGACGCCACCTTTAACTGCAGCACCGGCTCCTACCGCTTCTGCTGCGGCACCTGCCACTACCGCTTCTGCTGCGAGCACCGCCACATGCGCCTGGCGCAGGCCTCCTGCTCCAACTACGACACGCCGCGCTGGGCCACCACGCCGCCGCCCATGGCCGGGGGCGCCGGGGGCGCCGGGCGCGGGCGGGGGGCCCGGGCCCGGCCAGGCCGGGTGGCTAGAAGGGGGCCGGGCAGGGGGCAACGGGATGCGTGGGGGCGAGGGCCCCGGGGGCAGCACGGCCTACGTAGTGTGCGGGGTCATCAGCTTCGCCCTGGCCGTAGGCGTCGGAGCCAAAGTGGCCTTCAGCAAGGCGTCCCGTGCGCCCAGGGCGCACCGGGACATCAACGTGCCCAGGTGTGTGCGCGCTCCGGCAGAAGGGTAGGAGCCTGGGGCGGGGCCTGGGCCGTGGCAGGTGGAGCCATCGGGGAGGGCGGGGCTGCGGGTGGGGGCGTGTCAGACCCAGGAGGCCGCCGCCTCACTCATTCAGCAAATGTTTCTTGGGCGCTTTCTGTGGGCCAGGATCTGGGGATACACAAGTGAACGAAACCAGGCCCCCGCCCTGATGGGTAAGCCCGGCTCCCCACCCCAGGCCGGCCGGCTGCCTGTGGGCTGTGTGGCCCCGGGCAATTTGCTTAACCCGCCTGTGCCTCAGTTTCCCCGTCTGCACAATGGGGCTAACCAATGCTCCCCACGCATTCGGCCTGTAATGAAGATGAACTGGGTTGATTCACGTCGAGGCCTGGCCCACGGAAAGACCTCGGTAAACGTTGGCTACCTTTGTCATAAAAGTTAGTGCCCGATGTCCTAGCCGGTTTGGCTCAGCGGCTAGAGCGTCGGCCTGCGGACTGAAGGGTCCCGGGTTCGATTCCGGTCAAGGGCATGTACCTTGGTTTCGGGCACATCCCTAGTAGGAGGTGTGCAGGAGGCAGCTGATCGATGTTTCTCTCTCATCGATGTTTCTAACTCTCCCTCTCCCTTCCTCTCTGTAAAAAGTCAGTAAAATATATCTAAAAAAAAACAAACGTTAGTGCCTGAGACAGTAAGCAAGCAAACACATAGGCAATATCCTTTTAGTGACTGACAGCTGCTGTGAAGAAAATAAAGCAGAATGAGGGGTTGGGTTGCGGGGGGGCGGGGTGTTTTATGAGACGTGGCCAGGAAAGGCCGCTCCGAGCAGATTGAAGGAAAGGAGCATCCCAGACGGAGGGAACAGCACGTGCAAAGGCCCTGGGGTGGTGTTGGCAGGACAGCGGAGGAGCCAGCTCAGCTGAGAGGAGGTGGAGGTTAATTCTGGGGTGATGGGGGAGCACCGAGGGTCCTGAGCTCAGGCTGCACAGGACAAGGGCGGAAGCAGGAGAGCCGTCAGGAGACGGTAGGGAGGATCAGGCGAGAGGGAGTGCTGGCAGCAGCGGAGGTGGTGAGAAGTCCCATGTGGGAGCTACAGTGGAGGTCGGATCCACAAACCTGCGGAGGAACGTGAGGGGAAGGGAGAGAGAAAGGGAAACCCAGGGAGGTCTAAGATCGGGGCCCGCAGCGCTGGGTGAAGGGGGCACCCTTATCCCCGCGGGGAAGCTGCCCAAGAAACAGGACGGAGCTCCCAGGCCGCGGCGGGGCGGGGCCCGATGGGGGGGAAGGGGGCGTCCGGCAGGAAGGTGGTCCCAGAACCTTGGGGCAGACAGAGCTGATTGCCTTAGCGAGGGGCGAGGCCAAAGGCGAGAAGCCCACCCGAGCTGAGGTGACAGATGCCCCCAAAGGTGAGAACAGGGCGGGGAAGGAAGCCTGGGTCCTCCCTCCCGCGCCCCCATCCGCAGGCCGCTGACCACCCCTCTGCCCCCACTAGGGCGCTGGTGGACATGCTGAGGCATCAGGCGGGACCCGGGACCCATCCGGACCGGGCACGGAGCAGCTCCTTGACCCCGGGGGTCGGGGGTCCCGACAGTATGGGCCCGAGGACTCCCAAGAACCTCTACAACACCATGAAGCCCTCCAATCTCGGTGAGTGGGACCTGGGGGCTGTGGCGGGGCCTCTGACCACGCCCATCATCCCTGCAGCCCCACCCCAGCCGAGTGGGGAGTGGGAACCCCTCCCTGCCTCCTGTGGGCACCCTGGGTGGGCGCCTGGACACCAGGGTGACTTAGACTTAGACACTCTCAGCCCCTGAGCTTGACAAACTCCGAGTCAGACCACCCAGCAGCCGACAACACCCCAGGATGCGCCCAACTGTTGAATTAGGATTTGGGGGGGAAGGGGGCAGACCACTGGGGTTGGCATCCCGGCTCTGCTTCTGTGTGACCTGGGCAAGCCCGTGCCTCCCCACAAGATGCGGAGCACACAGCACCCCCTGCAGGGCTGTGGTGAGGGTCTCAGAGCCGGGACCCCGCGCTGTGTCCACGTGAGCTGCCGTTGTCACTCTTACACTAGAGGCCCGGTGCACGAATGCGTGCATGGGTGGGTCCCTCGGCCTCACCAGCCTGCTGCAGGGAGGGACCACAGGAGGTTAGCTGTGGGAGCGCACTGACCACCAGGGGGCAGCTCCTGTGTTTGAGCGTCTGCCCCCTGGTGGTCCGTGTGTGTCATAGCTACCGGTCGACCAGTCAATCTGCTGACTGTTTGTAAGGGTTGCTTAGGCTTTTATACATATAGATTTCACGGGGAGCACCTCAGGGACTGGACCCAGCTGGAAGGTTCTGGTTGGAGGAGGGAGGCACCCCCAGGAAAGGCAGCTAAGCCGTGGCCCGGAGGGGGAGGGGGAGCTCGGGGTGGAGGCCAGGGAAAGGGTACACGGACACGTGAGGAAGGGCCTTGAGTGCCAGGCTGTCCTGGGGCCATGGGCAGCCACAGAGGAGTTCAGAGCAAAGTCAGAGGTGGGGGAGCTCTGCTCTGTGGAGGGGAGAGGCTGGGAGGATGGCCCAGGCTGAGAAGGACAGGCCTGAGCTGGGTCCGAGGAGCAGGAATAGGAGACATTTGAGCTGGATCTTGGGGATGAGTAGGAGTTCTGCAGGCAAAGAAGGGGAGGCGGGGTTTGGGGGCAGAGACAACAGCAGGTGCAAAGGCCCAGTGGTGGGTCTGAGTGGACTGAGGCAGGCGCCAGGGAGAGGGGGGCCTGGGAGCGGGGCAGGGGAGATGAGACTGGGGCCCAGCCACACAGGCCTCAAATGCCATGGCCGGTGAGACTGTCCCGGGTGGGCGGTGCCAAGACGTGGGAAGAGTGCCGGCAGCAGGGGGCAGGTGGGGTGAAGGGGTACCGTGGTGGGGCTGACCTTGGGCATGGCTGGGAGTGGGCGATGGTGGTGATGCCACCTCCCCCTTGGTCCCCACAGATAACCTGCACCACAACTACCTGCACCTCAACGTCAACAGCCCCAAGCACCACGCCACCACGCTGGGTAGGCACCATGGCCGGGCTGGGGACACAGGGCTCCTCCTTCCGCTCCTGAGGGCACCCAAGCGGGTGCCTGGGACAGAGCAGGGGTGAGGCCCTGTGAGCTGGCCCTCACAGTCCAGCCAGGTAACCAAGCGACCCTCCGTTTCCCATGTGGACACCGGAAGTGGCCGTCTCTCTCCCAACCAGTTGGTGGGGAGATGCAGGAGTCTACCCCCTGGCCTGGGACAGGGCACCCAGCGGGTGCTGAGCCAGGGCCTGTTGCCCCTCAACGTGTCCTCCTTCCCCAGCAAAGAGCCGTCTCCTGGCATGGGCAGAGACAGCCTGGACAGCAGGAGCTATGAGGGGCTTGGATCCCAGACATATAACTCCCTAAGCGGCTGGGGGCCTGGGCTCCTGGGTCTGAGGGAGGAGGGCTGGGGGCCTGGGCTCCTGGGTCTGAGGGAGGAGGGCTGGGGGCCTGGGCTCCTGGGTCTGAGGGAGGAGGGGCTGGGGGCCTGGACTCCTGGGTGTGAGGGAGGAGGGGCTGGGGGCTGGACTGCTGGGTCTGGGAGGAGGGGCTGGGGGCTGGACTGGGGTCTGAGGGAGGAGGGGCTGGGGGCCTGGACTCCTGGGTCTGAGGGAGGAGGGGCTGGGGGCTGGACTGCTGGGTCTGAGGGAGGAGGGCTGGGGGCTGGACTGCTGGGTCTGAGGGAGGAGGGCTGGGGGCCTGGACTCCTGGGTCTGAGGGAGGAGGCTGGGGGCCTGGGCTCCTGGGTCTGAGGGAGGAGGGGCGGGGGGCTGGACTCCTGGGTCTGAGGGAGGAGGGGCTGGGGGCCTGGGCTCCTGGGTCTGAGGGAGGAGGGGCTGGACTGACCCCAGCTGTGCTCTCTGCCCCAGACTGGAGGGCCGCCCCACCTCCTAGCCCCAAACTTGCATTACTCCACGCTGTCCTGCTCTCGGTCCTTCCACAACCTCTCGCATCTGCCCCCGTCCTATGAGGCTGCGGTGAAATCCGAACTCAACCGCTACTCCTCCCTCAAGAGGCTGGGTGAGTCCCCGGAAGGGCGGGGTCAGGGCCCGGGCCGAGGTTCAGGACCGCGGACAGTGGTCCAACAGCTTTCTAATGGCCTTAGAGCTTCCCTCTCCAAGTTTGTTCACGAATTACCCGAAGCACATTTGTATCAGAATTGCGTGGGGTGCTTTTTAAAATGCAAATTCATGGTGTACCTCCCCAGGATCTACTGTATTTATCAGGACTTGCATTTGCAATGAACAGAAATAAGACTTTAAGCACATGCACCCATGCACTCTCTCTCTCTCTCTCTCTCTCTCTCTCTCTCTCTCTCACACACACACACACACACACACACACACACACACACACACACACACGTAACTTGAGCATGGGTCAGGAGCTTCAGGCGTGGCTGGATCCAGGTGCTCAGAAGCTGTCTCCAGGATTGTATATCCCTCAGCTCTGCTGAATAGTGGGCTGGCTTCATTTGCAGACAGATATCCCCTCCTCCCCCCATGGCTGCAAACAGTGACCTGAGAATTTTCAGGTTGACATTCAACCAGCAGAAAAGAGTCTCCTCCAGCCCCAGCCGGTGTGGCTCAGTGGATAGAATGAAGGGCCCCGGGTTCGATTCTGGTCAAGGGTATGTGCCTCCGTTGCAGGCTCCTCCCCGGCCTGGGCCCTGGTCAGGGCTTGTGCAGGAGGCAACCAATCCATGTGTTCCTCTCACATGGGCGTTTCTCTCTGTCTCCCCCTCTCTCTTCCACTCTCCTTAAAAGTCAATGGAAAAATATCCTTCGGTGAGGATTAGAAAAAAAGTCTCCTCCAGTGATTCCAGCAACAATCCCAGGCGTGGGTCCCATCAGCCCAAATAATGTCACACTCACCCCTGAACTACTCATTGTGACTCTATTGGCTATTTCTGGCTCAGTGGCCCGCCTCTCCAAACATTTTATTTTATTTTTTAAAATATATTTTATTGATTTTTTACAGAGAGAAAGGGAGAGGGATAGAGAGTTAGAAACATTGATGAGAGAGAAGCATCGATCAGCTGCCTCCTGCACACTCCCTACTGGGGTTGTCTCTGCAACCAAGGTACGTGCCCTTGACCGGAATCAAACCTGGGACCCTTCAGCCCGCAGGCCGACGCTCTATCCACTGAGCCAAACCGGTTTGGGCCCCTCCAAACATTTTAAACTGAGAGCCAAGTAATAGATGCTTTTAACATTATGGCCCACGAGATGCATGTATATTTGCACATTTTTAAATACAGGGAAGTGTGGGAACTTGTAATTAAGAACATTTTTGGAAGAATTTATCTCAATCTGTTGAGATCTTGCTTCTAGATGTATCCTCTGGCTCAAATAAAGTTTTATTAAAATTCTCTTTATTTAGTAATATATTTTTATTGATTTCAGACAGGAAGGGAGAGGGAAAGAGAGGCAGAAACATCAATGATGAGGGAGCATCACCAACTGGCTGCCTCCTGCATGCCCCCTACTGGGGATTGAGCCCAAAACCCGGGCAGGTGCCCTTGACCAAAATCGAACCCGGGACCCTTCAGTCTGCAGGCCGCGACACTCTATCCACTGAGCCAACCCCGCTAGAGCTTAAAATTCTCTTTATAAAAGAACATTTCAGCCCCAGCTGATTTGGCTCAGTGGATAGAGCGTCGGCCTTCGGACTCAAGGGTCCCAGGTTCGATTCCGGTCAAGGGCATGTGCCTTGGTTGCGGGCACATCCCCAGTAGGGGGTGGGCAAGAGGCAGCTGATCAATGTTTCTCTCTCATCGATGTTTCTAACTCTCTATCCCTCTCCCTTCCTCTCTGTAAAAATCAATAAAATACATTTTTAAAAAATTAATAAATAAATAAAAGAACATTTCAAACATACCCAAGAGGAGAGAAAATTGTCAGGTGAACCTCCATGTTCCCATCATCCAACTTGAACAATGAGCAACACTTGATTATCCTGTCCTCCCTCCATGGCATCTTTCCGTGGGCCATGTTAAAACAAATCTCAGGGACCGTGTCACTTCATCCGTTAACATTTCAGCAGCACACACACACACACACACACACACACAGCTGAGAACAACACGGGAACCAGCTCTCCCCTCTCTCCCTTTGGATGGGGGAGGCCTTCTGGTGAACAGACTTGTCTGTGCTTTTCACTCCTCACCCTCGGACTGAGGATTTTTTTTTTTCCTATTGACTTTTCAGAGAGAGTGGATGGGAGGGGGGGAGAGAGAGAAACATTGGTGTGAGAGAGACACATCGATGGGTTGCCACCCACACGCACCTCAACTGGGGGCTGGCATTGAACCCCCAACTGGGGCACCTGCCCTTGACCAGAAATCAAATCAGAGACCCTTAGGTAGGCAAGCCAAAGCTCTAACCACTGACCCACCCCGACCAGGGAGCTATTTCATTTTTTCAAAATGCTGGTCACTACCCATAAAATTGACTTCACAGAAAGCACTGCTGCAGGATTGGGGGGTGGGAGGAGTGCTCCCTCAAAAGCAGGCGTCGGGCCCTGGCTGATTTGTCTCAGTGGATGGAGCGTCGGCCTTTGGACTGAAGGGTCCCAGGTTCGATTCCGGTCAAGGGCACACGCCTGGGTTGCGGGCTCGATCCCCAGTGGGGGGCCTGCAGGAGGCAGCTGGTCAATGATTATCTCTCAATCTCTCGTCGTTGATGTTTCTATCTCTCTCCCTGACCCTTCCTCTCTGAAATCAATAAAAATATAAATATTAAAAAAAAAAAAAAAAGCAGGCGTTGGGTTCTGCTCCCGAAAGAGCTACTGGGAGGCAAAATACAAGTCCCCATGTGTACCCGCCCCGCCTGGGGGAGGCCTGGGAGTCTGTCTGGTCACAGGGCTATCCTGGTGGTTCTGATGAAGTTGTGCCCCTGCCCAGGCCAATGACCTGAGGGTCCCCGTGGGGGGTGCGGTGCGGGGGCAGCGCGGGGGCGGGATGTAGGGAGCCGGGGGCGGGGAGGCGCCGGGCGGGCTGGCTGACCTCTGCCCCCTTCCCTTCGCCGCCCCAGCCGAGAAGGACCTGGACGAGGCCTACCTGAAGCGCTGGCACCTGGGCGAGGCGCCCCGCGGGACGCTGCCCCTGCACACGCTGCGGCGCCCGGGCACCGGCGGCGGCTACCGCGTGGACGGCTGGGGCGGCCCCGAGGAGCTGGGCCTGGCGCCCGCGCCGCACCCGCGGCGGGTCATGTCCCAGGAGCACCTGCTGGGCGACGGCGGCCGCTCGCGCTACGAGTTCACGCTGCCGCGCGCGCGCCTGGTGTCGCAGGAGCACCTGCTGCTGGCGTCCCCCGAGGCCCTGCGCCAGAGCCGCGAGCACCTGCTGTCGCCGCCGCGCAGCCCCGGGCTGCCCCCCGACGCCGCCGCCCGCGCCGGCCTGGCCGCCTCCCACTCCAACCTGCTGCTGGGGCCCGGCGGGCCCCCCACGCCGCTGCACGGGCTGCCGCCGCCCGGCCTGCACGCGCACCACCACCACCTGCACGCGGCGCAGCCCGCCTGGCTGGCGGACGCGGGCGGCGGGGGCACGCTGGCCGGCCGGCCGCCCTTCCAGCGCCAGGGCACGCTGGAGCAGCTGCAGTTCATCCCGGGCCACCACCTGCCGCAGCACCTGCGCACCGCCAGCAAGAACGAGGTGACTGTCTGAGGCCGGCGGGGCGGCCCGGCGGGCCCCTCCCCTCCCCCCGCTCAGCCTGGATCCCAGACACACCCCAGGGGCCCGGACCAGATCCGCCTGCGGCCGGCGGCTGCCTCTGATGACTCTGCTTTGAATGGACTCGTCACCGGAGACCAGGCCTCCTCCTAGAATGTCACAGCAGCTGAGAGCCGTCCTCCTATGTCACTGTTTGAGGCAAGACCTCCTTCCCATGACGTCATCACAGAGGAAGAGGCTTGCCGGTGAGGTTGTCGCTGGCAACAAGGTCAACACCAGGGCCAAACCTTCTCCTGAGGCCATGGCAGGGGAAGAGGCCCAGCCCTGAGGTCAGCCCTAGAGGCCAAGCTCCATGATGTCATCACACACTTCCTTCTTGTGACGTCATGGCAGAGAGACAATGCCCTGTCCCATGGCGTCATCCCTGGAGACAACCGATCCTTCCTGCGATGGCAGTTCAGAGACAAGCCTCGCCCTATGACTTCCTCTCTGGCCCCCAAGGCCTCTTTTGACATCGTCATCCGCAGGAAAACCCTCTCCTACAGAGAAGATGCCTCTGCCCGTGACGTCATCACTCAGACAAAGCCATCTTGCTGGGCGCACCGCAGGGGCCAGCCTCGAGGCCCCGCCCACTGTGTCCTCCCCGGACTAAGGCCCCCTTTCCATGACGTCATCACAGGACTCGCCTCCTCCCTGTGATGCTACCACCAGAGAAGGTGCCTTGCCCGATGACATCATGAGGGACCGTGCCTCTTCCGGGGGGTCCATCACCAGAGCGGAGAGCCCTTCTGTGATGTCACCCCCAGACCCCGCCGGCTCTGAGGGGCCGCCATGCCGCGAGGAGGCAGGGCCCTGTCCTGAGGTGTCACCAGAGGGCATGCCATCGCTGGGGAGGCTGCCCCATCTGGAAAGTTCTCCCCAGAGGTGATGGTCTGTCTCCAAGGTGTTTGCAATGAGGACCCCACTCCCGTCTGATGCTGCGTCCCAATGTCATCACCAGAGACACTGCCCGCTCTGGGGGCCATCGCCTCTGATGGTGTCACCAGTTTCTGCCTTGTCCCTCCAGGACTCCCCCTGGCGCAGTGGCCTGCCCTGCGGATCCCCACCAGACGCCCCCTCTGAGGGGAGGTTGGGCGGGGTCCCCGCCTGTGCAGTGACGTCACCTCCTGCGTGGTTCCCGGAGGCCGGCACGCCCAGGCTGGCTCCTGCGCTCCGGAGGCTCCTCTGGCCCCCTAGCCTCGGAGTCTGAGACTCAGCAGTGTCCCCAAGTCCGGTGTCACCCCCTCTGCCATCCTAGAGACATCCCTGCTTCTGTCAACAAGGCCCTGGCCTCCTGCCGGGGGGGGGGGGGGGGGGGGTGCCTGCTACTTATCTCGCTGATGACATCCTCGCACCACAGACTCCCACCACTCGTGATGGCATGGCGCCTGGGGTCAAATGCGTGCCAGGCCCGGTGACATCATTTCCTCTGACCTGTGGTATCTGCATCTCCCAGGATGCACCACAACTACCGTGTCATCCTCTTCCGGGGTGCGCCGTGACCATGTAGGGTCACCTCCTCCCGAGCTTCCCGTGGCCAGTGGCGTCACCATCTTCCATGATTCTCCACAACCACTGTGCCGTCCTCCCCGCGGGTTCCCCGCAGCTGGTGGGCCCTCATCTCCAAGAGTTCACCGTGACCACTGACGTCATTGCCTTCCAGAACCCACTGTGGCCGATGGCAGCGTCCTCTGCCAAGACCTGCTAGGCCTGATGATGCCACCATTCCCCAAGCCCCAGTAATTGAGGTGTCATCAACTTGCAGGATCCACGTCAACCAAAATCCACGTCTCCATGCCCCAGAATCCACCCTGGCCATGGTGTCACCACCTCCCAGGACACACTGCAGTCATGGTGTCACCCCCACAGCTCCGTGAGAGCCAGTGGTGTCCCAGGACCCATGACACGCAATAGTGTCATCTCCCAGGACCCATTTCAACCACGGTGTCATCATCTACTGGGGTCCACCATAATCATGACACCCCTTCCCAGGACCCACTGCAGCCATGCCATCATCTCCCAGGACCCGCCACCACCATGCCACCATCTCCCAGGACCCACCACCGCCATGCCACCATCTCCTAGGATCCAGGACACCCAGTGGTGCCATCATTTACCCGGATGCACTTCAACCTTGGACCACCTTCCAGGACCCCTCATCTTGGGAGTCAAGTCCTGCAACAGCTGTATTTCAACTGTCTTCTGGGTCACGTGGCACCGACCGCTGTTCCCATGGGAACCTGGCACAATGCACGCCATTCTCCCATTGCCTCAAGAATAGAGTAGGGACCCCCTCCGACGACATCATCCCTACTCTGGCCCTCCTTGATGATGTCACTGCCTCACTCCAGGCTTAGGCTGATGTCTGCATCTACCCCACCACAGACTTGGCCTTGACTGCCCCCCCATTACCCCTCTGGCGAGGGCATCCAGGCCCCCCTGACAACTCATTGACCTTCACCCAACTATCTGTTCGGTGATGGGTCAACATGGCGGCCTCTTCTCACCAGAGGGGGTGAGCTTCCCAGCCCTGGGTAATGTCACTGCCCCTGGCCCGGCCCCTCTTACCCGGCCTCCACCGAAAGCAGCCCTCCACTGGCCTGGGCCACATCCTCCTCAGAGACTCCTGGGGGCTGGGCGACAGCTGCTAACTCCCCGGGGCCTTCAGTGATGTCCTCCGTGGGCCTGATCCTGGGGCGGGCACAGCTGGACGGCCATGCCATTGCCCACGCCATCTGTGGGGGGCACGCTCACCATCCCAGCGTTCTCGCTTTCATCTCCCCCACGCGCCTCGGAGAGCCCGCAGGGCTTTCGGGGATTTACCCACACCCAATGCACAATTTGCCCCCAGTTTTCCTTGTCCATAGCCATGCTGTGGGGGAGCAGCCATTCCCCTACTCTTAAAGGGCTACACGTCCCCTCCCCCAGCCCCCAGGGCGAGGTGGGAGGGGCTATTTTCCCTCCTCTGGGTCGTTCCCTCCTCCTCCTGTCTCCCCTCGCCCCCAGTACTGGCACCTCAGTTCATCCCTACTCAGCCTTTGGCTCCCCAAAACACGGAGGGAACACGGGAGCGGTACCCCCACCTCCCTAGGCTCAGCGCCAGTTTTCAACGCCACGCTTACAGCTTCTCCTGCAGACACCCCTATCCCTTCCAGGGCCCCCCATGCTCGGGGCCCTGAGCAGACTGTGACTTCCCCCAGAGACAGCCAGCTTGAGCACCTGCCCCTCCCGGAGCCTGCCCCTCTGCTCACCACCCCCAAGCACTCAGCTTCCTCCAGCCCCCCAACTGGGGGTCTCGGGCCCTGCAGCTTTTGTATGCCCCCCTCGACTTGCTCTCTTCTGGACTCGTTATTTCGCCCCAACTCTGGGGCTCTGGCCTCTTATCTCAAATAAGCCATAGTGAGGAGAGGTCCGAGGAGGCGAGGAAGTGGGCGTGTCCCGCCCAATCCCCGGATGCCTCTGGAGCCGGGGCCTCACCCTCTGAGTCTTCCCACGCTCCCACACGCACACGCACACGCACCCTGCCCTTCGGATCGTGGGCAGTGGGGGGCGGTGCAGAGACAGGAAGGTAACCAGTCCTGGACCAGAAGACCCGCCACAGCGCTGCCTCCTCCCACCCCCTAACCGGCACCGGACTCGCCCCAGGTCCTGGTGAGGACAGCCAGCTGAGCTGCAAGCTGGTATTTTTGGAATAAACATGTTTTCCTGAGCCCAGGCTCACAGTCTCTGTTGGGAGGGTTGGGGTCTCCACCTGCGTGCTTGGGGGTCCCCGGGGTCTCCCTGAGCGGCCCAGGTGAGGGGGGGCATCCGAATGTGTGCTTATAACCGGCAGCCTCTCGCCTTGCGGAGCCTGCGCTGCACGCCTTCCGGTGGGGCGGGTGTGCAGTGCATTTCGGCACCCTGGCCCCGCACGTAAGGGCCTCAGGTTCCACTCCAGGTCAAGGGCAGGGCGAGCACCTGGGTTGCAGGTTCCATCCCCACCTGCCTGGGGCTCTGGGACTCGCACGGGAGGCAACCAATCAATGTGTCTCTCTCGCATCCATGTTTCTTCCTTCCACTCTCTCTAAAAAAATCAACGGAGCCCTGGCCGGTCTGGTTCAGTGGATAGAGTGTCAGCCTGCAGACTGAAGGGTCACGGGTTCGATTCTGGTCAAGGGCACATGCCTGGATTGTGGGCTTGATCCCCAGTGGGGGGCGTGCAGGAGGCAGCCGATCAATGACTCTCTCTCATCACTGATGTTTCTATCTCCTTCCCTTCCTCTCTCAATAAAAAAAAAATCAATGGGAAAAATATCCTCCTGGCCCTAGCTGGCTTGGCTCAGTGCATAGAGTGTCGGCCTGCGGACTGAAGGGTCACGGGTTCGATTCCAATCGGGGCACATGCCTGGATTGTCAGGCTTGATCCCCAGTGGGGGGCGTGCAGGAGGCAGCCAATCCATGATTCTCTCTCATCATTGATGTTTCTATCTCTCTTTCCCTCTCCCTTCCTCTCTGAAATCAATAAAGATATTTTAAAAAAAAGCAATCCAACAAAAACCTTCCTCTATTTGCCTCCCAAATAGTCGATTTTACTATGTATCATTCAGGGTTCTCCAGAGAGCCAGAAACGAAACAGGAGAGAGAGAGAGAGAGAGAGAGAGAGAGAGAGAGAGAGAGAGAGAGAAAATTCATTTTATTTTTTAAATATTTTGTCCCTAACCGGTTTGGTTCAGTGGATAGAGCATCAGTCTGCGGACTCAAGGGTCCCAGGTTCAATTCGGGTCAGGGGCATGTACCTTGGTTGCAGGCACATCCCCAGTAGGGAGTGTGCAGGAGGCAGCTGATTGATGTTTCTCACTGATGTTAAAAAATATTTTGCAGTTCTGAATTTTTGCTTTACCTTCTTAAAAGTGTTTTTGTTGATTTTTAGAGAGAGAGGAAGGGAGAGGGGGAGAGAGAGAAACATCCATGATGAGAGAGAATCACTGATCGGCTGCCTCCTGCACGCCCCACACTGGAGATGGAGCCCACAACCCTGGCATGTGCCCTGACCAGGAACTGAACCGTGACCTCCTGGTTCACAGGTCGACGCTCAACCCCTGGGCCACGCCGGCCGGGCTTCCTTTACATCCTGATTCAGGTCTCCTACCTGACGACCCGACCGTCCCCCCTGGCCGCCCGGCTGCGTCCCCAGACCCCCGACCCTGCTTCCCTTTTGATCGGAATGAACATCTTTCGGTGCCATCCCTTCTCGCATCTGCTCCCCGGGACGGACGTGCCCAGGCTCACGCTGACCGGCCGAGGCCGCGGGCACCCGGGCAGGTTGTGCACATCAGCAGAACCCCGCCGAGGGCGCTCACAGAACCGCCAACTCTCTGGCCGGGTTCCACTTCCAGGAATCTCTCCTCCAGAAAAGCTCACGGCTGTGCAGGGGAGAAACGCTCCCGCGTGCTGCCGCCTGCAGCCGCAGACAGGGCTGGCGGGACGGCCGGGGGGGGGGGGGGGGAGGGGAGAAAGCTGGAAAGCCGGCGCCTTCCCGTGGAGGAGCAGCTCGGCCGCTCCCAGGCAGCGCGTGGGGACGCGGACGAAGGAGCCGGTGGAGCTGTCTGGATGTTCCCAAACTCCCCCTTCCTCTCCTGGCTCTTCAGGAACGGGGCGGGACTTCCCTCCAAGCACGCACTTCTTTGTAACTTAATCCAGATGAACAGACGACATGAAGGTTGATTTCTGAAGCTAGAATTCCCGCCGCTGGTTTCATTGTACAAAAGTAAGACTCCGGCCGAAACCGGTGTGGCTCAGTGGATAGAGCGTCGGTCTGTGGACTGGAAGGTCCCAGGTTCGATTCCGGTCAAGGGCATGTACTTTGGTTGCGGGCACATCTCCCGGTACGGGGTGTGCAGGAGGCAGCTGGTCGATGTCTCTCTCTCATCGATGTTTCTAGCTCTCTATCCCTCTCCCTTCCTCTCTGTGAAAAATCAATAAAATATATTTTTTAAAAAAAGGTAAGACTCCGAGTCGCTAATATTCAGCACAAGGTCACCCCCTGCCCCTCCCCAGCTCACCCACCCCCGGCAATTCCAGTCCCCAAACTGACTCAGAAGGCCCTCCACGGAGTGGTTCTCAGACGCCCTCCCTGCTCTCCAGCCACATGGCCCCCAGCACGGCCTAAGCCACAACCAACCGCCTCTTCCTGGGCCCCCGGTCCAGCCCGTGCCCAGCAGCCGGGGCTGGAGTCTCCGTGTGAGGAGCAAATCCACGCCCGCCTCCCGGTCAAACCCCCTCCTGGATCCCTGGGGCTCCGGCGAGCTCTCCCCTAGGCCTGCAGAGCCCGGCCCTCCGTGCCCCCCAGCTCATCGCTCCAGGATGCACCCCCGCGGGCGGGACTGCTGGGCCTGCGGGACTGTTCAGCCATTTGAGGAACGGCCAGACCCTTTGTCACACCAGCTGTGTGTGCGGGTTCCAGTTTTCCCACGTCCTCCCAACACTTACCTTTTTCTTTCTTTCTTTTTTTTTAGAGAGATCAATTTGTTGTTCCACTTATAAATGCATTCTTTGGCCCTATCCGGTTTGGCTCAGTGGATAGAGCGTCGGCCTGCGGACTGAAGGGTCCCCGGTTCAATTCCGGTCAAGGGCATGTACCTTGGTTGCAGGCACATCCCCAATGGGAGGTGTGCAGGAGGCGGCTGATCGATGTTTCTGACTCCCTATCCCTCTCGCTTCCTCTCTGTAAAAAATCATTAAGATATATTTTTAAAAAATTGATTTCATAGAAGAAGGGAGAGAGAAACATCAATGATGAGAGAGAATCATTGATCGGCTGCCTCCTGTACTCCCCCGACTGGGGATCGAGCCGGAAACCCAGGCATGTGCCCTGACCGGGAATCAAACTGTGACTTCCTGGTTCTTAGGTTGATGCTTAACCACTGAGCCACACTGGCCAGGTCACTCAATAAATTGATCTGTCACATCACTGGCTTCTCTGTTCCTGCCCGGAAGTCAGGTGGAGTCACACTGCCAAACCTCCATGGCTCCCCAGCGCTTGGAAGAAAAGAACATACTGCTCCCCACAGCCCAGGTACGTGACATTCACGCCGTTCCCCTCACCTCTGGGCCCTGCACCTCCCAGCTCACTCTGACCCTGCCTCCTGTCTTCGTGGCGTTGCCCCCAAACACAGCAGGCACGACCCCCTCCCTGGGCCGTTGCACCTGGTGGGCCCTCTTGTCAAACTGCTTTCCCATAGACCTTCCTGTAGCCCAGATGGGCCTTTCTCAGAGGCCTCCTCTGCCTGGCCAAGGTCAAATAGCACCCCCCACCCCCTGATCCTATCATCCTTGACTTTACCACGCACCCACATGATGGTATGTCCTTACTTTCTGACTGCCTGGCTCCCTTGCCACGATGCAGTTCCATTTGACTTTCTGCCATCTCCCCAGAGCATCCGACCTGCCACATGACAGGTGCTCAAAAAAAAGCTTACTGCCCCGCCAGCGTGGCTCAGTGGCTGAGCATCGCTCTAGGAACCAGGAGGTCACGGCTCGATTCCCGGTCAGGGCATATGCCCAGGTTGTGGGCTCCATCCCTGGTGTGGGGCAGGCAGGAGGCAGCCGATCAATTCTCTCATTGATGTTCCTCTCTCTCTCCCTCTCCCTTCTTCTCGGAGATCAATAAAAAATATTTTAAAAATATATATCTATATTTTAAATTAAATCATATAGTTTTAAAAAACTTTTTTGGAATGAATGCAGATGTCCAGAGGGGAATCATAAAAAACGTGCCTGACAGGATGCTACAGATCAAGCACGCCAAGGAACAAGAAAAGACCTGGCACATGGCAAGCATAGAGTCAATTATTATTACTAGAGGCCCAGTGCACAAAATTCATGCACGGGTGTGTGCGGGGGGGGGGGTGGGCAGGGGGTGGTGTCCCGAGCCCGTCCTGTGCCCTCGCAATCCTGGACCCCTCGGGTAGGGTCCCTAGGCCTGGCCAGCAATCAGGGCCTATGGGAACTGGCCTGGGTCTCCCTCTGCAGGGTGATCGCTGGCTGGTGGCCTAGGCCTCCCTTTATGGGCCGATCAATTGTGGGGTCCCCCCCATCAATCACCCCACAGAGGGTGGCCTGGGCCTCCCTCTGTGGGACAATCGTGGGGCAATTGTAGGGCCCCCAACCAATTGCATAGCAACTGCCTTGGCTGGCCTGGTGCCAGTGCGTGTCATAGCGTGGTCCCCCGGAAGATTGTCTGGACCAGTGGTCGGCAAACTGCGGCTCGCGAGCGAGCAACATGCAGCCCTTTGGCCCCTTGAGTGTGGCTCTTCCACAAAATTAGGAGTACCCTAATTAAGTTAATAACAATGTACCTACCTATATAGTTTAGCCCTTTGCACTCGCTTGCTTTTTTCTCGAGCTGCTACCGATGCTAACCGTGTGGAGTCACACTCGACATCCGAATGCAAAAGGTTAAGTTTAAAAAATTTGGCTCTCAAAAGTAATTTCAATCGTTGTACTGTTGATATTTGGCTCTGTTGACTAATGAGTTTGCCGACCACTGGTCTGGACGGTTGTTCTGCTGTTTGGTTGATTTGCATATTATGCTTTTATTATTATAGATTACTTCATTGTTGTTAATTTTCACCCAAGGATATTTTTTCCATTGCTCTTCAGAGAGGGGGGTTGAGATAGAAACATTGATGTGAGCCACATCCTCCCCACACACCCCAACCAGGCTGGGGGGGGCTAATCTGCAACCTAGGTCCCTGCCCTTGACGGGAATGGAACCCACGGCCCATCGATGAGCGGGTGGATGCTCTAACCATTGAGCCATGCCAGCCAGGGCCACAGCCATGGCCATCATCCCCATCCTTTGCATGTTGTGGGGTTTGCGAGCTACCGCCTCTGCCTTGGCCACCCTGGGGTGGGGGTGGGTGGGCTAGTCCCTGACAGCTCCTCAGGGTCCTTGTCTGCTCACTGGGCCGGTGGGGCCTGGGCCCAGCAGGCTGAGGCTGAAGGGCCTGCACCTCGGTAGGTGGCTCTGGGCCTTCCTGCCTCCTTGTCCACAATCTGGTCGCCATTGGTCTCTTCGGGATGGGCTTTGCTGAGCTGAGAGGCCCTGGCATGGGCCCCCCGGCGCCCCTGCTCTGATGAACCGGTGAAGCCACTTGGGCCTCCTCTCCCGGCGGCACCACAGGTTCCCCCTTTTCAACCGCTGGGCCATTTCGTGACTGAGGCCTGGAGGTGCCCCCCTGTCCCGGCAACTGCGCATCCACTTCCGGGGCAGGGAAGGCGAGTCCAGGTGCAGCCCCGGAGGCCGAGGCCTGGGAACGCAGCCTTCTTTCTCCAGCATCGCGAGAGTTCACCGCGCACATTTCCGATGGCGGGTAACTGAGGCCTGGCGTCGTGCGTGACGGAGGCCTGGCCAGGGTCAGGGGTCACACATCGGAGGGACAGGCTTCCAAGGCTTCGAGGGCGCCCTGACTGGTCTCCACTACACGGGACACAGGTCACAGGCCATTCCCAACACAAAATGGCGCCTCCGGGAAAAATGTAGATCGGTCCCCGCGCCCACCCTCTCCGCGGGCTGAGGAGGCGGTGGCGCGGGAGGCCCCGGCGCGCACCTCATTTGCATAGATAAAAAACGAACGAATTTAATTGGCTGTGAGCGACTTGGTCCGTGCTAGGCAGGGCCCCATTGGTCGCTCTCCATCCTGCCCGCCCCCTGGCACCGCCTTTTCCTACAAGACTTGGCCGGTGTGAGGCTCGTGACGCCATCCCGGGATCGCTCGTTCCTATTGGCCAGAGCGCCGTTCATCATCCGTTTAAAACCCCCGAGTACCGCCTGCCCTCGCCCCGCCCGGACGCTCCTGCCGGCCGTTAATCGCGTGCGCAATCTCCGGAGCGTAAGGGCGTGCGTGCGTACGCCGGCCCTGGCGGCGTCGCATTCAAACGGGCCAATCAGCGGCCGCGTCACCTCTCGCGTTCTTTTCCCCTCTTCTACCCCTTTTCATTTCCTCTGTAGTCTGAGGGTCCCCATTCCGACCCCCCGTGTCCCAGGTGGCCGGCCCGCTCTGGGCCCTCTCCCCAAACGTCTCCCGCTTCCGCTCTAAACTTACGGAAAGGGGGCAAGCGCGCCTAACGCCGAGGACCGTGCGCGATGACGTCACGGGCCGAGTCCCCGCCCACCGGAGGCGCGAGGGGGCGTCGCCTCGGGCTGCTATAAAAGGGCGGCTGCGCGCGCGGCCGGCTCAGTGCGGCCGGCACCTGGGACGAGCGTACCTGCGGACGAAGTGCGCGGCGGCGTCGGAGGCGGCGGGGAGCGGAGCGGAGCCGCCGGGTCCTCGCCAGGGCCGCAGCGGCAGCAGTTGGGCCCCCCGCCCCGGCCGGCGGCCCAGAGAACGCAGGAAGGGGGCCGGGGGGACCCGCCCCCGGCCGGCCGCAGTCATGGTGAGCTCCGCGGCCAGGCCCGGAGGGGCGGTGGGAGGCCCCTGGAGGAGGAGGCGGGGTCTCGGGAGCCCTTCGCGGGCGGCCTAGGGGTTGAGGGCCTGCCTGGGGGTCCTGAGCCGGGGATGTGCCCACAGGCCTCCCTGTAGGTGGGGCGGGAGCCGGGGCGGCCCGCAGGTTCCTTGGAGGGAAGGCCCGGCCGAGCCGTGGGGCGATGGGGGCTGCTGTCCGGGCTTTGTGGCCCGTCCGTGCGTATTCCGGGAGCGAGGACGCTCCGCTGCCGTCTCCAGGCCCGAGCCGGGTTTGCAGGGTTATTTTACCAAGATTAGTGGGGAAGGGGACCAAGGTAGGCCTCGGCTTAACCCAGAACCATTGGCGGCCGATGCGGGGCTACGGTCGGGCTGTGGGGGCTCCCGGGGGGCATGGAGCCATCCGCTAGCCCCCTCGGAGAACCGCCTTCGTTTGCGGGGGGCGCTCAGCCTGGGGCGGCCGACTGCAGCACCCCAGGAGGGGGTCTGCCAACCAGGGGAGGTTGACAGCCTGGGACAGCATCCTGCAGGGGTCCCAGATCTGCCGGCCACTCACCTCCTTCCTCTCTCTGCCCAGAACTCCAACGTGGAGAACCTGCCCCCCCACATCATCCGCCTGGTGTACAAGGAGGTGACGACGCTGACCACGGACCCTCCGGATGGCATCAAGGTCTTCCCCAACGAAGAGGACCTCACCGACCTGCAGGTCACCATCGAGGGCCCTGGTGAGTGTGGGACGGACAGGGAGGGGCGCGCTCGCTGACTTCCCTTCTGTAGGAGAGAGCAGGAAGCTCCCCTGTGCACTGGTCTCTGTCAGCTCTGGGGACCTAATGGCGGACGGGACGGGCACGCCGCTTTCTCTGCAAGTGCCCGGTCTGCAGGGCAGAACACCACAACTGACAACCGTGTGCACGTCTGTAAGCTACGGAGACAGCCCCGGTGGCCACGGGAGCATTTGAGGGGGTCCGTCCCTGGGGTGGGGCAAGGCTGTCGTAGGAGGTTCCCCAGGACCTCCAGGGGGGTGGGAGTCCAGGGGGGAGGCAAGAGGCTGCGGCGATGAGAGCAGCAGCACGGCCTGGAGGGCGGGCTTGGCGGGACGGTCAGGGTCACAGCAGGAAGGGGTGGTACAGGTGGAGGTCCATCGCGCAGACCTGCCCGGTGTCTCACGTGCACTGCCTTCCTGTTACCGACTTCTCCAGAGGAAGCCGAGGCGCTACGAGAAGGTGGTGAAGGGCCCAGTCAGGAGGGGGGCACAGTGGGGGTGATTCCTGCTGTGCTTCACGGGGGGGGCAGGGGGGGGCAGGGCCACTTCCTAGAAGCAAAGAAGGAGAGCGGTGAAGCATTTGGAGAGCAGGCCTCTTAGGGCCTCTGTAGGGAGGAAGCAGGTGTGACGGGTCCCTGCAGAGCTCACTGTGACTTCAGGGATGGGGGGGGGTAGGAGCTGGAGGCGGGCGACCACTGCGGGCACCGGTGCAGTGGGGACAGTGGGTGGCCCTGGAGGCGGGCTGCCTGGTGTGAGGGGTCAGAGGTTGGGACTGGGCAACATCTTCCTGGGGCTGAACACACCCACGGCTTTTTGGCTGGGTCAAAGCTGGGTCAAGTGCGTGGCCAGAGCCCGGCTGTCCCTCGCCCTCGGGGCTTCCAGGAGGATGTTTTCCAGGAGGACACGTGGGCGTGAGGGTCGTTGCCTCTAGGGAAGGGAGTGGGGCTGGGGCTGCACTTGGGAGAGGAGAGGTGTCCAGGGTGCAGACCAGGACTTGGGGTGATGCCAGTGGGTCAGGGGCTAACTCGGGGTGGGGGGGGGTGCCTGCGGACCCCTGTCCTCCCCAGGCTGGAGGAGGCGGCAGGGCACTTGCATTACAGCCGGAACGTGGAGACGGCTTTGGGGGTTCACCGGGTGCTGGGAGGCCCGTGCCTACTGACCTGGTCCCTGCCCCCACTCCAGAGGGGACCCCGTACGCCGGAGGCCTGTTCCGCATGAAACTCCTGCTGGGGAAGGACTTTCCTGCCTCCCCGCCCAAGGGCTACTTCCTGACCAAGATCTTCCACCCGAACGTGGGCGCCAACGGCGAGATCTGCGTCAACGTGCTCAAGAGGGACTGGACGGCGGAGCTGGGCATCCGGCACGTGCTGCTGGTGAGTCCGGGCGCCGGGCCCTGGTGGGCGGCATTGCTTCTCTTCTGAAGTCGGCTCTGGGGGCGGCGGGGGGGGCGGGGGGGGCTACGTGGGAAAACCCAGGCTCCAGCTTTTCTGGGAAAGCGAGGAGCTGGCCCTGCCCGGTGGGCCCAGCACCCGCACGCTGCGCACGGGGTACAGGGTGTTCAGGCCCGGGGCACCTCCGCAGGAACCGGTGTTGGTGAGGGACGGGATGTGACTGTTCTGAAGGGCACAGTTGGCTGGCTGTTCAGTAGTCACCAAGTTTGTGCAGTCCCCAGTCGTTCCAGAACGTTCTCACAGACCATCGTTTCTCAGCCAGGGGTCATGGTGCCCCTCGGGACATGTGTAATCGTGGAGTGTGGTGGGGGGAGAGCAGGGCCTGGGCCCGGGCCCGGGCCCGGGCCCGGGCCCAGCGACAGGCCGAGATGGAGGCGCCCTGGACTGCACCTGCTCCAAGGGCCTGGCCGGCCTGCAAGCCTAAGAATTTGAAAACGGAATTTAACGAGCCCCTGAGGCAGGTGGTTGGGAGCCCCTGGGGCAGGTGGTTGGGAGGACGGGGAATTGGGCTTCCCGCAGGGCATGGGGAGGCCTGAGCACCAAAGTAAACAGACCTCCAGCCCCTCCCTCCTCCCTCCTCCCTCGTGTCAGTGATGGCTTCCCGGCACTCTGATGACCCCAGGGCGTGGTGGGGCGCAGGGGTCCCATGAGGCGCAGGCCCGGTGCCTGCTCATCGCAGTGATGTCTGCTGGGCAGGTGCTGGCCCCGCGACGGGCCAGGCAGGCCAGGCCACCTGCTCCCTTTTAGGGGCGGTGGAGGGCCCCTTACATCCTGGGCCTGTCGCGGCTGTGGTGCTGCCCAGCCCCAGTCTGTGGCTGCACTTGGGGTTCCCGTTCAAGCCAGTGACCGCTCTGGTTCACGCCTCTTTCTGTGGTTTCGTAAAAGGAGCTTGGATCCAACAGGTCAGGTGTGAGTCGAGGTTGTCCCCATCACGCAGGCTGGGGCAGCCCTTCCCTCACTCACTGGTGCTTTGGCGTCTGGCCCCCTGACCTGGGC
This sequence comes from Ia io, assembly GCA_025583905.1. Taxonomy (NCBI): domain Eukaryota; kingdom Metazoa; phylum Chordata; class Mammalia; order Chiroptera; family Vespertilionidae; genus Ia; species Ia io. The sequence goes on along the minus strand of JAJQQW010000021.1, from coordinate 50,250,490 downwards.
GCTCTCCCCACAGACCATCAAGTGCCTGCTGATCCACCCCAACCCCGAGTCCGCCCTCAACGAGGAGGCCGGCCGCCTGCTCTTGGAGAACTACGAGGAGTACGCGGCCCGCGCCCGCCTGCTCACGGAGATCCACGGGGGCGCCGGGGGGCCCAGCGGCGGGAGGCCCGAGGCCGGCCGCTCCCCGGCCAGTGCAGCCTCGGCCTCCTCCTCCGACCCCGCGGCGGCCCTGGGGGCCCGGGAGGGGCCGACGGGCCCATGGCCAAGAAGCACGCGGGCGAGCGCGACAAGAAGCTGGCGGCCAAGAAGAAGACGGACAAGAAGCGGGCTCTGCGGCGGCTGTAGTGGTGCTCCCGCACGCCTGCGGCCCTCGGCTCTAAGTTATTTAAGTTATGGCTGGGTGGGGGAGGGGCCTGGGACCTGGATTTGTTTTTCTAAATAAAGTTGGAAAAGCAAGCAGCTGTGGTGCCTCTTAGTGCCCGGATCAGCCTCTGCCGGGGCTCAGGGCAGCTGGCATCCCACCCTCAGGTCCACATGAGGTCCACCGCACGGGGCCCTTCATGGAGCTTGGGGTCACCTCTGGTCTGTGGCGCTGGGGGTAGTCAGCCCCTCAAGTCAGATCTCTCATCTCGAATGAGGGGAGGGGCGGGGAGGGGGCCTGGGGCCTCCCCGACCGGGCGACAGGTGTAGGGAGCTTTGCTCTTCCTCTGACAAGCCTTGTCCATCTGTCCACTGGGCGAAGTTCTGTCCCTCACACCCAGATCCAGCTCTGGCTTTACGGTTTGTAACTATAATGAAGCACATATGTTCCTGTCCTGTCCATGTGTAGCAAGTCACTGAGCCTGGGCCCGGCACAGTTGACGCCATCTCCCGGTTTCTGTGGTCAGAGCCCGGTAGTGCAGTGAGCTGGAGCTGCTGGGGTGCACACAAGTTGAGGTACCGCCTGCCACGTGCCTTTTTCAGGCCCCCTTCAAGGTCGTGGTGGGTTTGTTTGGGAGGGCGTGTCCTAGCCTCCCTGGCCTCCAGTGTTCAACCATGGGGCCCAGTCCATTGAGGCTCAGCTGATGAGGTGTGCTCCCCATTAACCAGGTGTGTGATTGCAGGAACATACCCCAGTATTTAAGGCTTTGCCCCTCTCCAGGGAAGGGCCTGGGAACTTGAAGCTGGCTTTGCCTGTTTCTTGTCCATTATCCATAATTTTGTGGGCTTGCGTAGGCCCCGAGGGCACAGTGTCAAAAATTACCATAATCCCTGGCCAGGTGGCTCAACTGATTGGAACACCATCCCATGCACCAAAGGTTGCAGGTTCGATCCCCAGTCAGGGCATACAGGACACTGCTGACCTAAGTTTTCTTCTTCCCCTTCCTCTAAAATCAATTTAAAAAACATCCTTGGGTGAGGATTTTAAAAAAGCTGCCATAAAATGAAACTGGAAATGACCCAAATGTTCAATAGTTGAATGAGAAGGAATTGTGAACTCATGCGATGAAATCTCACTCAGCAAACAAATGGATGAGTCTCAAAACTATTAACAGGCTGAAAAGTGTAAAACATTCAGTCCTATTTGTATGAAATTCTAGAACAGGCCAAACTAATCCCTCATGGCTGAAAGCAGATGGTTGGCAGTCTGGGATCAGGGAGGCTCAAATGAGGGGCATGGGGAAGTTTTTGGGGGGAGGTGAGCATATTGCAAGTCTTTTTAGAACATTTTTTTTTTAATTTCAGAGAGGACGGGAGAGAGAGAATCATTGATCAGTTGCCTCCTCCTGCACGCTCCCCACTGGGGATCGAGCCTGCAACCCCAGGCATGTGCCCTTGACCAGAATCAAACCCGGGACCCTTCAGTCCCCAGGCCAACACTCTATCCACTGAGTCAAACCAGCCAGGGCTATTCCAAGTCTTCTTATGGCCCCATGGATGCACAAATTTGTCAAAACTTACCTAACTATAGCCTGTCCCAGTATGGCCCAGTGGTTGAGCGTCAACTTACGAACCTGGAGGTCAGGGTTCAATTCCGTGTGTGTGTGTGTGTGTGTGTGTGTGTGTGTAGGGTTCAATTGTGTGTGTGTGTGTGTGTGTGTGTGTGTGTGTGTGTGTTTAAGGCAAAGACAGCCCTGGCCAGTATGGTTCAGTTGCTTGGAGCATGGCTCCCAGCACTGGAAGGTTGTGGGTCAGGGCACATAGATTGTGGACTTGACCCTTGGTGGGGCACATACAGGAGGTAACCAATTGATGTTTCTCACATCAATATTTCTCTCCTCCCTTCCTCCCTCCCTCCCTGAAATATAAAAGCAAAGAATTTTTAATTTTTAGGCAGAAGTTTCCACTAAGAAATGGCTCCCTTGCCCTAGCTGGTTTGGATAGAGCGTTGGCCTTCGGACTGAAGGGTCTCAGGTTCAAGTCCGGTAAAGGGCACATGCCCGGGGTTGCAGGCTCCATCCCCAGTAGGAAGCGTGCAGGAGGCAGCTGACAATGATTTTCATCATTGATGTTTCTCTCTCTCCCTCTCCCTTCCTCTCTGAAATTAATAAAAATACATATTAAAAAAAAGGGGGGGAGGGCTCCCTCTCCAGTCCTTTCTTCCCAACACCCAGTACTCTTAATCAGGACAACCAATGTTACCACCTGATTGTCTATTTTTCTGGATAAACTCGAATGTGAGCAAATTTCTTTTAAATATATTTTGATTATTTACATTTTTAAAAATATTTTTTTATTTCAGAGAGGAAGGGAGAGGGAGATAGAAACATCAATGAGAGAGAATCGTTGATCAGCTGCCTCCTGCAACCTAGGCATGTGCAATGACCGGGAATTGAACCATGACCTCTTGGTTCATAAGTCGACACTCAACCACTGAACTACACTGGACAGGCAGCAAATTTAAATATTGTTCTTCTAGCCCTGGCTCAGTTGATCAGAGCATCAGCCCAATACTCCAGGGTTGTGGGTTCAATCCCCAGTTGAGGGGCATACAAGAATCAACCAGCCCTAGCCGGGTTGGCTCAGTGGATAGAGCGTCAGCTTGCGGACCAAGGGGGTTCCAGGTTCGATTCCAGTCAAGGGCATGTACCTCAGTTGCAGGCTCCTCCTGGGCACGTGCAGGAGGCAACCAGCCAATGTGTTTCTCTCACATTGATGTTTCTGTCTTTCCCTCTCTACCACTCTCCCTAAAATCAATGAAAAATATTCTCGGGTGAGGATGAACAAAACAAAGGTAGTTCCAATAAAGTGACATTTTTATGTTTAAAAAAAAAAAGATCAACCAGCCCTAACCGGTTTGGCTCAGTGGATAGAGCATCAGCCTGCAGACTCAAGGGTCCCATGCTCGATTCCGGTCAAGGTAACGTACCTTGGTTGCGGGCACATCCCCGGTAGGGGGGATACAGGAGGCAGCTGATCGATGTTTCTCTCTCATCGATGTTTCTAGCTCTCTATCCCTCTCCCTCCCTCTCTGTAAAAAATCAATAAAATATACTTTTTAAAAAAATCAACCAGTGAATGCATAAATGGGTGGAACAGCAAATTGATGTTTCTTTCTTCCTCTTAAAAAAATGTTATATACATATATATACATATACATGTTTATACATACATATATTATACACTGGTATATACATATATATTCTCCTAAACTAGCAGGGTCCGGTACCCTGGAGGTCTCCCCATCAGCCTACAGCCCTCCCCGCCCTAGCCGCCTGCCTGACACCCGTACTAGAGGTGTGCCATCCTTCACATCACGTGTCCTGGACCCACTGGCCATGCTGCCATGTGTAACCTTCCCAGTGCAGTACCCCGGGCGGGCATCTAGGTGCAAGGAGGTGAGGTGGACATGGCACTGCCGGGCCTTTCACTGGCAGGTGTGGGAACTGCGGGAGGGCTGTGGGCAAGGTTGCAGGCTGTGTCCAGGCAAGACAAAGGGTCTGGCAAGAAGTGGGCAGGGTCACATCCCCTCACTGGGCGGGCTGGAGGGCGTGGCAGGAACTCTGCACCTGCGTGGAGTCAGCCCCTGGAGGCAGGGCTTTGGGGCCTGAGCCCTGAGCCCAGCAGGGGTCCTCAGAGGCCCTTGGCCAGTGCTGTGGAGTGGGACAGGAGCAGGGTTCTCATCTCTGCACAGGTCCCCGAGGGCAGGGATGGGGGCGTCCTTGATGCTAGACCCTTGGCCTCAGGCATAGTAGCTGGCAGAGCAGGCAGGAAAAAACCTTGTCAGGACCTGTGATGTCAGTGACCATCCCCCAATATGAACCCGTTTCTTATCTGTGAAGTGGGGATGCCACCTGCTTTGGGCTGTCTGGGGTACTTGGATGAGAAATGGCCATTCCACACATGTATGTATGTGTACACACACAAGGCATGTATGAGACAAGCCCAGCTGCTCACAGATTTATGTTCTCCACTAAATGACAGAGCACTTGTCATGTGCAGGCTCTGGTCTCAGCACTGTGTTCATTAACCCCCTGAATTTTGACAAGATGCACAGAGAGGTCTAGTTACTTGCTGGAGGACACACAGCTAGTGGCAGAGGTGGTGGTTGACACCTGTGACCACAGGTTGATAACCCCCAAGAGACTTGAGGCACGCAGGCAGGGAATAAGAGGGTGAGGCAAGTGGTGAGAGGCCAGAATTTTTAAAAATATATTTTGGCCGAAACCGGTTTGGCTCAGTGGATAGAGCGTCGGTCTGCGAACTGAAAGGTCCCAGGTTCGATTCCGGTCAAGGGCATGTACATTGGTTGCGGGCACATCCCCAGTGGGGGATGTGCAAGAGGCAGCTGGTCGATGTTTCTCTCTCATCGATGTTTCTAGCTCTCTATCCCTCTCCCTTCCTCTCTGTAAAAAATCAATAAAAAATATATATAAAAAATATATATATATATATTTTGTATTTCAAAGAGGGAGATAGAAACATCAATAGTGAGAATCGTCCATCGGCTGCCTCCTGCACACCCCACGCTGGGCAGGAGGTCACCAGTTAGAACCCCAGTCAGGGCACATGCCTGGGTTGCAGGCTCCATCCCCAGGAGGCGGCGTGCAGGAGGCAGCTGATCCATGATGCTCCCTCATCAATGTCTCTCTCTCTCCCTCTCCCTGAAATCAATTTAAAAAAGAAGACCCGGATGGTAACCACTCCTACCTCCACTGGCCGCACAGACAGGGCTGGAGCTGAGGGGCAGTGAGCGGACCGACCGTGTGCTGACCTCAGTGCAGACCCACACCTTAGGAAGCTCACTAATGCTCAGGGATGGAAAACGCATGTGAGGTCTTGAAGCGGTCAAGCCCTTCTGGCAGTGTGGGCTTCTGAGGGTTTTCCTTGTCCACTCCGCACTAACGGGACTCACCGCGGTCCTCTGATGCGCTGAATGTGGGCATCTGCACCAGCCCCAGCCCTCCCCTGGAGCCGGGATGCTGGGCCAGCCACAGTCACTAGAGGTCTAGTTACTTGCTAGGGTCTCCCTGCCCCCGACCTGGCCCCTCCAGTCCCGACACACTTTGGTCCGGCACCCGGGGGTGTGGGAGCCCCCCAGAGACAAGCTGACCGTCCCAGTGACACGGCCGGGGTCACGCACACTGGAGGCCAGGAGAGGTTGAGGCGAGCTGGCTGATACCTTTATTGCTCAGGGGGAGGGGTGCTCAGGAGCTCTTGGTAGGGCGCGCCCGCTTCCTCTTCACCATCACGGGCTTCTGCTGCGCAGGATGGCGCTGGCCCTGCGGATGGCAGCCATGCGCAGGTCCGGGCGGTACTTGTTCTTGCGGATCATGTGCCGGATGCTGCTCAGGGTGGCCCGGGCGTTCTTGTTGATGGTGGTGCGCACGTAGGAGGTGGCCGGCTTTCGCTGGCCTGGTGGGGAAGACGGCGCCAGTCAGACGGCCTCGGCCTTTTAATGTACTCCCAGGTGCGAGGGCACAATGGCATCCCGAGAACCCGAGTGCCGTGGCTGTGGCTGTGAGCCTGGGAGGCAGCCTGCTCCATCTCCACAGATTCCCGGGACAGCCCTGGCTGGTTAGGCTCAGAGGATAGAGCAGTGGTCGGCAAACTCATTAGTCAACAGAGCCAAATATCAACAGGACAACGATTGAAATTTCTTTGGAGAGCCAAATTTTTTAAACTTAAACTTCTTCTAACGCCACTTCCTCAAAATAGACTCGCCCAGGCCGTGGTATTTTGTGGAAGAGCCACACTCAAGGGGCCAAAGAGCCGCATGTGGCTCGCGAGCCCGTTTGCCGACCACTGGGATAGAGCATTGGCCAGCAGACTGATCACGGGTTCCATTCCTGTTAACAGCACATGCCTGTGTTGTGGGCTCCACCCCCAGTAGGGGGCATGCAGGAGGCAGCCGATCAATGATTCTCTCTCATTATTGATGTTTCTATCTCCCTTCCTCTCTGAATTCAATAAAAAAATATACATATTTAAAAACCGTAAGCCCCAACCGGTTTGGCTCAGTGGATAGAGCGTCAGTCTGCGGACTGAAGGGTCCCAGATTCGATTCCAGTCAAGGACATGTACCTTGGTTGCGGGCACATCCCCAGTAGGGAGTGTGCAGGAGGCAGCTGATCGATGTTTCTCTCTCATCGATGTTTCTAACTCTCTATCCCTCTCCCTTCCTCTCCGTAAAAAATCAATAAAATATATTTTAAAAATAATTTTAAAAAACATTAAAAAAAAGATTCCCCGGACACCCCGCCAGGACCAGGCCACAGGCACGGTACAGGCGACTCCTCATCTCTGTGTCTGAGACACAGCAATGCCCACCACCTCGCTTGAGCAGACCCAAGGATGAGTGAGGACTTCGGTCCAAAGTCGCACACACACAGTTTTCGGAACCCAGCCCGCCTGAGCCTGGGCACAGAGGTGAGGCGGGCACTTGGCACCAGGCTGGCCAGTTACTGACCGTCCAAGCACTGCAGCTGCCTCCTCTCCCTGCCCCGCCCTCCTGGGCCCAAGGCACCCGCTCTGAACGAGGGTCTGAAAGGCCAAGCCAAGGCCTGGCCCTGAAGCTGGGGTGACGAGGAGTCACCGTGGGCGAGGGGTGGGGAGCCCTGGTGCAGAGGGAGTCCGGACTCCGCTGCCCAGAATTCAGCCAAGGACCCATCTCCATGCCAGATGTATGGCTGAGTCACTGACCCCAGAGCACGGCCCCAGTAGCTGCCCAGGTCAGTCTAGTTCCTGACAGTCTGGGAAAGGCCACTCAGCAATCCAAGAGGGAGAAGTTTGTAGGACCCAACACACCAGAATGCGGAGCATGAACACCCGAGAAGCCCACTGGGCCGGGGATTGGGTGCTCTGGGGCTCAGACCCCGAGAAGGGGAACCTCCTCCTCCGGAGCAGGCAGGAGTCCCTGCCATCAGGAGCTGGCAGGCCAAGGCCACTGCTGACACTGAACGGGACGCTGAAACCCGACCCCAAACAGAGCCTGGCCCTCGCCAGGGACCTGGGGAAAGCTCATTCCTCTTAAAAACCACAGCAAGGAACAGAAGTGGTGGCAGTACGAGGCCCTGTGACTCACAACTCCCAGAGCTCCTCCAAGACACTCAAATGCCTACGGGTGCAGTTTATGGGGGCGGATGCTCTCCTTGAGCCCACAGAGAAATGGGGGGGCAGGAGGAGTGCCTCAAACTGCTGTTTCCAACCCAACCTGTCACCTACAAGTGGGAGCTAGCGGGAGGCTCGCCGATTTGCCTTCATTTTCCCACGGGCATTGAGATGGAGACACCCACCCCCAGATGGGCTGTTTGGAGGATTTAACTGTAAAACTTTGGCTTCTGAGCAACCCTGTAATTTCATCCTAACCACTACCACCAGGACATACAGTGCAGGTGCCGTGAATTCCTCCCCTTTGCAGGGGACAAAGCAAGTTAAAAAGACCAGGCCAGCTCACACAGAGGGCGGGTGGCCAAGAGGGGGCAGCTTCCCCGAGGAATACCCTGACCCCAGGAGTCCCGGGGGCACAATTCCTCTCCTTGCCCATCACCGACCACCCACAGCTCCCTGCCCCGATCTGGGCCGAGCCAGGACAACGCTCACCGGATCTCCGCTTCATGATGACCACCACCCCTTTGCCGTCGGGCGCCGGCTCCACGCCCACCGTCTTGCGGTGAATCAGCCCGTTGTAGCGAAAGGAGTTGCGGGCCTTCAGGTTATTGGGTTCCTGGGAAGGGAGGACGCATGGGGGTGGTGAAGAGGGGGGCCCCGGAGCCCGCGAAAAAGCCTCCCCCAGACCCCTGAGTCCCAGCCTCACTTACGGTGCTGTACGTCTGCTTGTTCCTCTTGATCAGGAAGCTGGAGCAGTTCCGCACGATCATCCATTGCAGGTGGGCAGACATGGCGGCAGCTGCGGGGAGAGGGGCACGGGAAGGGGTCAGAGGGAGCCACAGGCTGACGCCGGGGCCCACCAGGACCACAGAGGGAGGATGTGAGCCGGGACCTGGCGAAAGCGGGCCACCCGAGGGCAGACAGCGCCAAGGAATCTGCCAGGCGGCGCTGGGCGACCTAAGGCGGAGGGGCTGAACTTGGGCGCCGAGACGAACTGCGGGGGAGAACGTGAGAATCCGCAGCGTCTTCCGGCGGCGGGGCCGGGGGGAAGCCAAGGACGCGAGGGACGCAATGAGAACGGCCGACAGGGGCGAAGACGGGGCGGGGGGGCGCCAGACGCGGCCACGCGGGCGGGCGCAAGGCCTCCACTCACCTCCTCGCGCGGCGGCAGCCGGAGACGGAAAGAGGCACGCAAGGGGCGGGGCGACGCCTTTAATACCGATACGCATTTCCGTTTCCTCTCTGGGACGCGCGCGTCGTCTCCCGACCCCGCCTCCAGGGCGGCTCGGCAACGTTCGGCTACTTCCGCCTACGTCGTTCGGAAGCTTCGGAGCTCTTCGGCTGGAGCCCCGAAGGCGTGTTTTCGGAGGGGGAGCTGCACTGTTTCGGGACCGCTCGTTTGTTTCCGGAACTCTACGACTGAACTTCCAACTGGGTACAGCCCTTCCGTCAGCGGCCCCTCCCCTAGGGGTGCTCACCCAGCGCTTGGCACAGGATGGGCGCTCAGTAGACATTGGCTTTAGGGTTTATGTTTATGAATGAACATGGGAACGCGGGAACTCTTGAAGCCTAGCCCCGGAGTGCCCGGTGCTTCCGGTCTTCTCCGTAAGCTCTCGGCTATTGCCGAAGAAGGCTCGCTCGGGCACCTTCGGAACTCTCCGGAAATGCTCTTCGGAAAGGGTGGCCGCCTTTCCTCTCGGCCCCTGCCCGGTTCGGCTCTGTTCGGGCACATTGGGAACCCTGCAGACCCCCCGCAGGCCCCTCATTTCCCCCTCTTCAGGGTTCTCTTGGAATAAAGTCTTCAAGTGCCGGGTCTAGAGAGAAGCTAGACCTTACGCGTCGCAGACTGCCACCCAGGGGAGCGTGGGTTTCCTCTAAGGGCGGATTGTTTGGAGGAAAAGGGATTTGCCTGGGAAAGCCCTTGGTTCGTTCGTTCCTTTAGGGGTCCCATACCTGTCCGCCCAGCCCCCTGCCCATCCTCCCCTGGAGTCCACTATGTTCCACCCCATTAAACTTCCTGCGAGTCGACTTTCTGTTCATTTGGACCCTGTTTATTCCCAGGGTCATCTCTAAGGGGCGGGAGCCTTGCCTGATGTGTCCGAGTCCTCATTCCTCAGCCTGCCCAGCACAGGACCTGGCGGGACCCCTGCTGAACAAAAGCAGCGACAGTGCCTTATGTCACCTCCATCAGAGCACCGTGGCCGTGACGGTGGGGTCGGAGTCCTGTGAACGGCCCACCTTTGCGGCTTCCGCACTTGCGCTGGGAGGTGGCCCCCAGGAGGCTCCCGGGGTCGGGCCATGCGTGAGCCCGCGTCCCAGAGCTCCTTGGGGTCGAGGGCCTTGTCTGACCCTTGGTTTTGACCCCCCTGACCCCACCGTGGGTGCCCGGAAGGCGTCTGGAGGCGGGCTGCACCCAACAGGGCCCAGGCTTCCCCCGCGCCCTGCGCTGCCCTGGCTCCAGTAGAGCGTCCTGGATGTTGACCGCGTGTGGCTTCTGCTCCTTGGGGTGCAGGGGCCCTCAGGGTCCCCCTCATGCCTCAGCAGGGTCCCCCTCATGCCCCAGCCCCAGGCCCTGCACGGAAACCCCGGCCAGGGCCGGCCCGCGGCCGCCCAGCGCCGACGACCGGATGGCTGCGGGGCACACCTGGCGCCGTCCCCGACCCCGCCCCTGGCCGGGCGGTACCCGGAAAACTCCCGGCCGGAGCCAGCGCGGCGAAGCATGGCCATGGCGGCGGCGCCGGCCGTGTGCGTCTCGCAGGGCCCCCCGCCCGGTGCCGCGCCCCCGCCGGCCGGCGCGCCCGCGCCCTCGTCGGGCCTGGGCCGCTGCCGGATGGCGCTGCTGCTGGCCGTGGCGCTGGACGTGGCGGGCATGGCGGCGCTGCTGACCGGCGTGTTCGCGCAGCTGCAGGTGCGCGGCCGCGACTTCGGCGACCTGCTCATCTACTCGGGCGCGCTGCTGGTCTTCATGAGCCTGCTGGGCTGGATCCTCTGGTACACCGGCAACATCGAGATCTCCCGCCAGGAGCTCGAGCGCGACTACGGCCTGCGGCCCTCGGCGCTCGCCCGCCTGGCGCGCAAGCTGTCCCGCCGCTGGTCGGCGCCCGCCTCCGCCGCCGCCGGCCCGCGCGCCGCGCCCGGAGCCCGGGGAGCGTGCCGGGCCCCCCGCGCGCCCCCGCCCGGCGCCGGCTCCCGCCGCGTGCGCCTGCAGCTCGCCACGCTCGAGGCCGCGCCCGGGGCGACGGGCGCCGGCACCGAGTGAGCCCGAGGTGAGGGGCCGGGAGGCGGGGCGGGGAGACACCGAGGGGAGGGGCTGTGGGAGCGCTGGAGTGATGGAGAGACCTAGGAGGGAGGGAGGGAGAGGGAGGGAGAGGGAGGGAGAGGGAGGGACCCGGGGGGAGGGCGGGGCTTCGGGGGAGATGGAATTAGGGAGACCCGGGGGAAGATGGAGAGAGAGAGGCGCAGGCCCGGGCCCAGACCGAGCAGCAGAGACCCTGAGGATGGAGGGAGCGGGCAGGCAGGAGTGCAGACGTGGGAGGCACAGGGAGAGCCTGCTCCCCGCTGCCCCCAGGAGATGGGGGGCAGTCGCTGTAGCCTGGAGGGCCCTCCCTGCGCTCCAGCCCCAGGTGCCTCAGGTCCCTCCTAATCCCCACCCCAGTGGGGGGCGCTGAGGCCCCAAACGGTGCCGCCTCTTGCCCAAGGGCACACAGCTGGGATTCTCCTGACCCACGGTGTGAGGAGAGCCCTAGCTGGGGTGGCTCAGTGGGTAGAGCGCTGTCCTGCGGACTGAAGGGTCCCGTTCGCTTCCGCTCGAGGGCACATGCCCGGGTTTCGGGCTCCATCCCCAGTAGGGAGCGTGCAGGAGACAGCCGATCAATGATGGGCATGTTTCTCTTTCCCTCTCCCACTCTGAAATCAATAAAAAAAAAATATTTTTTTCAAAAAGAAAGAAAGTCTAGCCCTAGCTGGTTTGGCTCAGTGGATAGAGCGTCGGCCTGTGAAACAAAGGGTCCTGGGTTCTATTTGGGTTCGATTCCGGTCAAGGGCACGTACCTCGGTTGCAGGCTCCTCCCTGGCCCGAGCCCTGGTTGCAGCTCGTGCAGGAGGCAACCAATCCATGTGTTTCTCTCACATCGATCTTTCTCTGTGTCTTTCCCTCTCTCTTCCACTCTCCCTAAAAATCAATGGAGAGATATTCTTGGGCGAGGATTTTTTAAAAAGAAAAGAAAAAGAAAGTCTAAAGAGAGAGGGGATAGCCCTCACCGGTTTGGCTCAGTGGATAGAGCGTCGGCCTGCGGACTCAAGGGTCCCAGGTTCGATTCCGGTCAAAGGCATGTACCTTGGTTGGGGGCACATCCCCAGTGGGGGGTGTGCAGGAGGCAGCTGATCGATGTTTCTCTCTCATCGATGTTTCTAGCTCTCTATCCCTCTCCCTTCCTCTCTGTAAAAAAAAAAAAAAAAAAAAAATCAATAAAATATTTAAAAAAAAAAGAGAGAGAGAGAGAGAGAGGGGATAGAATTGGGAATGCCCCACCAAGCAGGAGAGTGACGGTGACACAGACCAAGACATGGGGAAGTGTCCTTCCGTCCCCTTTATCCCTCCTCTACCTCCTATTCCCTTTCTTAAGCATACTCCTCAGCGTGCACTCTGTCCCCCAAGACCTGCTGTGGATCCCCATTGCCCTCTGGTTAAGCCCCCTCCAGTCTCGGACACGTGGGCCCGCTCTGTCTCAGCACCCCGTCTCGTGCCTTCTCTGCAGTCAGGACAACATCCCTCAGCCACGACAGCCAGGCTCCCACGCCCGCCCGCTGGCATCTGTCCTTGCCAGTGCTGCCCCTGCTCCGCAGGACACTTCCCAGGAGTCCTTTAAGGTCCAACTCAACCTCGCTGCCTTTCTCTGGCTCTTGCTACTGTGAGTTCCCCACGATTGTTTGCATCGTCATGTGTGGCGTCTCTGTGTGCTGGTACTGCCTCTCCCACCCAACAGGGAGCCCCTTGAGGGTGAGGCCTGGGTCCCTGGTGTCCATGTGCTTATTAGCACTTCCCAGCAAAAAGTGAACCCAAGAAATCAGAGGTTCCTGATTCCCCGGGTGGGTGGCTGGCTGGGTGAACAAATGGGTAATTGAATGGATGGGTGGGTGGGTGGATAGATGGTTGGCTAGGAGATGAATGGATTCGTTGGTGGAAGCGTGGATGAACAAATAGATAGTTGAATCGATGGGTGGATGGATGGATTAGTTGCTGGGTGGATGGATGGCTTGATAAATGGATAGGTTGGTTGATGGGTGGATATGGATCGGGGGATGAAATGGTTGATGGATGTGTGGATGGATGGATATGATTGGATAGGTAGGTGGGTGGATGGGTGGCTGGTTGGCTAGTTTGAGCAGATGGGTAGGCACTTGGATAAGTGGGTGGTTGAGTTTGTTAATGGTGAATAGATAGATGGAACAAATGAATGGATGAGTGACTGAACCATTTTCTCAAATGAGGATTCCATTAAACAATTGAAATCTGATACCCTAAGATTCTCTATAAGTGATCTGTTTTATACATCCAGAACGATGCTGGTCATGTACCCTTCTCTCTGAGAATAGAGAAAACAGTCACTCGGTCCTATGCTCTGTTCTGTGGTTCAGGTGAGGAAGCCATTTTAGGAGAAGATAACAGCTGTGCAATAGGCGAAGCAGGAGCTAACACAAATGTGGCATATAATGCAGAAACAGCCACCTGTGGTTACAGTTATCCCTGGAAGTCCTTTACCCAGCAGTCCCAGCTGGGTGGACCTCCACTGCTGGAGCCACCGCCAGAAACTGGCCAAGCTGACTTTCATGTAGGCCACGAAGGAATGAGTGGATATGGTTGGATAGAAATATGGGTGGTGGGTGGGTGGGTGGGTGGGTGGGTGGATGGATGGATGGATGGATGGATGGATGAGTGGATGGATGGATGGATGGATGAGTGGATGGATGGATGAGTGGATGGATGGATGGTTGGATGGATGGTTGGATGAGTGGATGGATGGATGAGTGGATGGATGGATGGGTGGATGGATGGATGGATGGATGGATGGATGGATGGATGGATGGATGGATGGATGGATGGATGGATGATGGATGGATGAGTGGATGGATGGATGAGTGGATGGATGGATGAGTGGATGAGTGGATGGATGGAAAGGTGGGTGGATGGATAGATGGATAAGTAGATGAATGGGTTGATGGGTGGGTGGGTGGATGGGATCCAGACATAGAACTCCTCCTCAATGGGAAGGGTGAGGTACTCCCATCACATGAATTTTAACAGAAGGACCCGCAGGTCCTGGCTCCAGTGCCTCTCCTCCCACTCTGGGACCAAAATTAGTTGCGTGGCCATGCACCCCCCTTTGTCATTTGTCCCCTGTCTTCTTTCTCAGTCTCTCTCTCTCTCTCCCTGTCTCCCACATCTCTTTTTGTCCCTGCACCTCTGTCTCTCCTGGTCTCGGTCCCCACCTGGACCACCGTGTTCCGGTGAGTGACAGTCACCTGCCTGCTGCAGCCAATCAGGGCGTGGCGGGGTGAGGAGACCTGGGCTGTGTGTCAGGCAGTGGGTGAGGGGCTGAAGTGGGCGGAAAGGGCTTCCCCGGGGTCCCCTAGGCCGCTGGGTGGTGGGTGCAGAGAACACAGGGCTATCGGGTCCCCAACAGCCACTAACATCTCCCTCCCTCCTGCAGACCAAGCCAAGGATGCACCTGTGAGGACCGGATTGAGATGCAGCTGCCCCCCATCCTGTGGCCGCCAGGATGCTCCCTGCGCTCCTTTGTCCCCCGCATAAAGGACTGCCTCCCATCTCTGCTTGTCTGTCTGGGCGAGGGGCGCCTCTGGGGCAGGGGCGGGCGGGCCCGAGGGGACTAGGACTATCTCCATCCACAAGCACGTGAGCATCCCCAGGCCACTGGGGACACAGGCGCCCAGCGTAGCCAGGCTCTGCAGCCCAGACCCACCCTCTCGGCCCAGACGCCCCAGCCCGGGCCGCTCTGTTAGTTTGGGCCCCTCTAGAAGCAGACCGAGGGGCAATTCAGACTTGCAAAGATGTTTACTGGGGGGAGACAGAGATGGGAGGCTGGTGTGGCTCTGGTGCTGAGAAGGGAGAGGGGGAGGGAGGAAGGAGGGTCAGGGTTCAGCTGGGTGTTGGAACTGTACCGCAGGTCCCAGGAAACTGCTGGACCACGGGGGTCTGAGAGGTCAGGTTGTCTGCTGGGGGAGGCTCACGTCTGTGCTCAGTGGGAAGCCTGGGAAATGCTGGGAGGTCCCATGGCGGGGAGCTGGGGTGTCAGGAAGAATGTTGAGGGGTACAGCCCCCCTCAGCCTGGTTCAGACCACCCCCAACTCCCTCTTTTCAGACCCCCTTCCACAACCCATGCCCTACCACTCACCACGCACACGCACACACACACACACACACAGCCTGCCTCCGGGTCTCATCCACCTCCAGTTTCCATTGCTCTCAGCAAAGAGACCAGGTGTCTGTATGCTATATCTTTTTTAAAAATATATATTTTATTGATTTTTTTATAGAGAGGAAGGGAGAGGGATAGAGAGTTAGAAACATCAATGAGAGAGAAACATCGACCAGCTGCCTCCTGCACACCCTCCACTGGGGATGTGCCCGCAACCAAGGTACATGCCCTTGACCGGAATCGAACCTGGGACCCTTCAGTCCGCAGGCCGACGCTCTATCCACTGAGCCGAACTGGTTAGGGTTGTATGCTCAATCTTTATTCTTTTTTCTAAATATTTTTATTGATTTGAGAGAGGAAAGGAGAGGGAGAGAGTGAGAGAAACATCCACGATGAGAGAGAATCATGGATCCGCTGCCTCCTGCACGCCCCACACGGGGGATCGAGCCCACAGCCCGGACAGGTGCCCTGACCAGGAATCGAACCCTTACCTCCTGGTTCCTAGGTCGACGCTCAACCACGGAGCCACACCAGCCAGGGCTGTATGCTATATCTTTATTGAGGGGTGCCCCTCGGGGTGCCCCTAGTCCTCCCCTCCTGTTTCTTCCCCTTCGGTCCCCGAGGCCTCCAAGGCGCCCTTCAAAGGTTGGCTGGCGGACTGGCTGCCCGCCGAGGACTTCTTCTTCTTCTTCCCCTGGGAGGAATGAGAGGGCCACGGCGTGGGGTGCTGGTTGGTTTTCCCGAACCCCGGGAAGTGCAGCATGTCCCGGCTCTTGACCCACCTGCCAGGAGGGAGCACGCTCAGCCCCAGCCCCTGGCCGGTTCCCTCTCCTCCTCCCGCTCCTCCCCCTCCCCCTCCTCCTCCTCCTCCTCCTCCTCCTCCTCCTGCTGGCCAGCGGCCCGCCCCCCGGCCCCACTCGCCAGTACAGGAGGACGCTGAAGATCACGAAGAGCAACCCCGCGCACGTCCAGCTCAGCGCCCACAGGTGCTTCAGCCGCATGTTCTCTGGACAAAACGCGACCCTGTGAGCCCCGGCCGGGCGGCCGGCCCCCCAGGCGCTCCGCCCCGGCACTCACCGTCAGGCCGCTGGTGGTAGCAGATGCCATCTCGGTAGCAGCATCGTAGGCGCAGACACAGATTGGGGTTCTCGATGGCCGCCTGACCCCCACAGCTCTCCCGGTTCCACACATCTCCCTCACAGCCTGGGCCAGGCATGGGGGCTGTGTCAGAGCCGCCCCAGGACGACGGGCAGCAGGATCCCAGGCCAGACTCCCCAGGCTCACTGCCTAGTGCAGGCTACACCTGGACCCCGGAGCCCAGGCCCCCAGCCCTCCTCCCTCAGACCCAGGCCCCAGGCCCACAGCCCTCCTCCCTCAGACCCAGGACCCAGGCGCCCAGCCCCTCCTCCCTCAGACCCAGGAGCCCAGGCCCCCAGCCCCTCCTCCCTCAGACCCAGGAGCCCAGGCCCCAGCCCCTGTCCGTGGGAGCCCAGGGTCCGTCCACTGCTCACTCCATGGATAGAAGAATCCCTGGATCCCATTCCCATCTGTGAAGGAAAATAGATGGCATCAGGCGCCTGTGGGGGCTGAGGCGGCCCCTGCTCAGCCCTCTGACCCTCTCCGCGGCCCCTCACCTACTGAGCCCTGCATCATCAGGAAGAGGCTCAACGCTGGGACCCCCCAGCCCACCATGTCTCCTCCCCAGACTCCTGGGCCCTCTGGTGAGAGACCCTCAAGGCCATCCCCCAGCAACCAGCGGGCCCCGCCTGCCTGCCCGCCCAGCACCCAGGGTTCTAAGTTCTGTTGCCAGGGGGCCCCTTGGCCTTGGGAGGGAAGGAAGGGGTGTCACAGTAGCCCGGTCACGCCTGTGTGCCAGAGAGCTGCTTCCTGAGAAGCAGGTGGAAGGGGCTCTGGGATGGGCAGGGTCTGGCTAAGAGCCCCCTGAGCTCCCGGTGGAGAGTGGGTGGTTGGGGGTGTAAGCCTCGACTCCTGACCCACCGGGGCACCCAAGGAGTGGGCACAGAGCCCTCGCCAGAGAGCCCCTGAGCTAGTAAGCTGGGGCCGTCCAGCAAGCTGGGGCCTGGGCTCCTGGGTCTGAGGGAGGAGGGCTGGGGCCTGGTCTCCTGGGTCTGAGGGAGGAGGGCTGGGGCCTGGCCTCCTGGGTCTGAGGGAGGAGGGCTGGGGGCCTGGACTCCTGGGTCTGAGGGAGGAGGGCTGGGGGCCTGGCCTCCTGGGTCTGAGGGAGGAGGGCTGGGGGCCTGGACTCCTGGGTCTGAGGGAGGAGGGCTGGGGGCCTGGACTCCTGGGTTTGAGGGAGGAGGGCTGGGGGCCTGGACTCCTGGGTCTGAGGGAGGAGGGCTGGGGGCCTGGCCTCCTGGGTCTGAGGGAGGAGGGCTGGGGACCTGGCCTCCTGGGTCTGAGGGAGGAGGGGCTGGGGGCTGGGGGCCTGGGTGTGAGGGAGGAGGGGCTGGGGGCCTGGGCTCCTGGGTCTGAGGGAGGAGGGCTGAGGGCCTGGACTCCTGGGTCTGGGGAGGAGGGCTGGGGGCCTGGTCTCCTGGATCTGAGGGAGTAGGGGCTGGGGTCAGGACTCTTGGGTCTGAGGGAGGAGGGGCTGGGGTCAGGACTCTTGGGTCTGAGGGAGGAGGGGCCAGGGAGAGGGTCTGAGGGCACCTCTCCGGGAGCCCCGGCCGTTTCTGGGGAAGCCCCAGAGGCTGACTGTCCCGGCCTCTATAAACATCCTGCGGGGAGCTGAGTGGGCCCCGCGCTGCCTCCGTCAGAGATGACACAGGTCAGGGGGGCTCCGCAGGGGGCCGGGGGTGGGGGTCAGAGGGGTTGTGGGGCCGAGGCCGGGCAGCTGCTGACCATTTCCTGTGTCAACATCATCTGGACCCGCTTCCAATTCCCGGGATTCCTCAGGGATCAAGGAGGGGGTGGGGGGCGGGGCTGCCGGCCCGGGACCGCGGCTGGGGACTGGGGGGGCCCCACCGTCACGGCCCTCACCGCTAATGACAGGTTTGGGCTGCCTCTGCGGCCCGCCTGCCCCGTCACCCCCCAGAGGCCAGACAGGACCCCCCAGGGACAGACAGACGGACACACACACACACAGCCTCGGACCTGCTGACCTCACGCCTGCCAGCCCCGCCTGGCCCGGGGCCTGGGGGCCAGCACAGGAGCAAGGACCCCGGCACCCTCCTGAGGGCTCCCTGGCCTCTGCCTGCCGGGGCTGTGACCCCCCCCTCACGGCCTCAGCCCCGGGGCTCCCCTGTGCTTGGTCCCCAGCCTCCGAGCTGGTCTCTGCGGGTCTAGCCTCCTTGGGGTTACATCTGCCTTGTCCTCACCTGGGGCTCTGTCTCTATTTCTGCCTGGGACTCCCAGTCCTGCCTCTCCTTCTTGCCCTCCTTTCTGTGTGTGCGTGTGCGTGTGCGTGTGTGCGTGTGTGCGTGTGTGTGTGTGTTATATTTTTTATTGACTTTTAGAGAGAGAGAGCCCTACCTGGTTTGCTCAGTGGATAGAGCGTCGTGGCCTGTGGACTGAAGGGTCCCAGGTTCGATTCCGGTCAAGGGCATGTACCTTGGTTTTGGGCACATCCCCGGTAGGAGGTGTGCAGGAGGCAGCTGATCGATGTTTCTCTCTCATCAATGTTTCTAGCTCTCTATCCCTCTCCCTTCCTCTCTGTAAAAAGTCAATACAATATATTTTAAAAAAGCAAAGAGAGAGAGAGAGAGAGAGAGGAAGAGGGCGGTAGAGAGAGAAACATGGGTGAGAGTGGAGCATCACCAGTCAGCTGCCTCCAGCACGCCCCCTGCTAGGGATCGAACTGGCAACCCCAGCGTGTGCCCCGACCAGGAATCCAATCAACAACCTCTTGGTTCCGGGGTTGACGCTCAACTGCTGAGCCTCACCAGCCGGACTGTGTATTTTTTTTTAATATATCCTTATTGATTTCAGAGCGGAAGGGAGAGGGAAAGAGAGATAGAAACATCAATGATGAGAGAGAATCATGGATCCGCTGCCTCCTGCATGCCCCACACTGGGGATCGAGCCTGCAACCTGGGCGTGTGCCCTGACAGGGAGTTGAACTGTGACCTCCTGGTTCATAGGTCGACGCTCAGCCACAGAGCCACGCCAGCCGGGCCATTCTTGCCCTCCTTTCCACAGAGGTAGCCCCAGTGTCCCCAACCCCGGGGAAGATCAGGAGTCCTGAGCAACACCCCCTCTTGTCCTGCACCCGCCCCCCTTCTCCCTCTGCCTTCTGCTGCACCTGGGAGAAGATGACCCCACAGCCCAGGGTGAGGGTTGAGGCAGATGGGGAAACAGGTCCCCAGCCACGAGCCACTGACCTGCCCAGCCTCCAGCCCCCCATCCCCAACAGAGCATCCCCCAGACTGCCCTGCGTTAACACCTCCCTCCACCCTTCTGGACATTAGGGTTTAGGGCCTGGACTCTGACACCTGGGTCTGAGGGAGGAGGGCTGGGGGCCTGGACTCCTGGGTCTGAGGGAGGAGGAGTTGGGGGCCTGGGCTCCTGGGTCTGAGGGAGGAGGGCTGGGGCCTGGGCTCCTGGGTCTGAGGGAGGAGGGCTGGGAGCCTGGGCTCCTGGGTCTGAGGGAGGAGGAGTTGGGGGCCTGGGCTCCTGAGTCTGAGGGAGAAGGGGCTGGGGGCCTGGACTCCTGGGTCTGAGGGAGGAGGGGCTGGGGGCTGGATTCCTGGGTCTGAGGGAGGAGGAGGGGCTGGGAGCCTGGGTTCCTGGGTCTGAGGGAGGAGGCTGGGGGCCTGGACTCCTGGTTCTGAGGGAGGAGGCTGGGGGCCTGGACTCCTGGGTCTGAGGGAGGAGGGCTGGGGGCCTGGGCTCCTGGGTCTGAGGGAGGAGGGCTAGGGGCCTGGGCTCCTGGGTCTGAGGGAGGAGGAGTTGGGGGCCTGGGCTCCTGGGTCTGAGGGAGGAGGAGTTGGGGGCCTGGGCTCCTGGGTCTGAGGGAGGAGGGGCTGGGGGCCTGGGCTCCTGGGTCTGAGGGAGGAGGAGGGGCTGGGAGCCTGGGTTCCTGGGTCTGAGGGAGGAGGCTGGGGGCCTGGGCTCCTGGTTCTGAGGGAGGAGGCTGGGGGCCTGGACTCCTGGGTTGATTTGTGGGGTCTGGGGCTATCACCCCAGGTTCTCTGTGGGGCAGGAGGCTGCTGGGACCAGGTCCCTACTGTTGCTCGCAGGCTGGCCCCAGGCCCAGTCCCCATCCCCTCAGGCCAGTCCACCCCCCAGGCTGGTGGCCTGAGTCACCTCGGCTGGCCCCCACCGGTCTGGGGGGGCTACGTCAGTTCTCCCCTCACTGACGCAGCCCTGGGCCCCCCACGCTGACTCAGCCGGAAGTAGGCCCCCCAGGGGTGGAGACCCGGTGGTCAGGGGCTGGGAGGCCCCTGGGGGGCGTGCAGGGGTGGCCATGGCCGACCCACAAAGAGCGCCTGCTACCTGAGGCGATGAGGTCATGTCCCACCGTGGGGGGCTGTGACCTCACCTCCCCGGGGACGGAGGCGCTGCCCCCCAGAGGTGGGCGATGACTCCAGCTGCCATCACCCGAGCCCCCTGCCGGCTCGGCACAGGCTGGGCCCAGGGGGGCCGGCGGGAGCCCTTTGCAAGGACTCGTCACCTAGGTCTCCCCCCTCCCGCCTCTCTGTGTCTGCCGCCCCGGCAGGTGGGGTGCTCCCGGGACCTGGCTTCCATCTGGGTCCCTCACTGGCTCTGCCTGGAACCCGGGGCCACCTCTGCCCGCACCCCTGGTGCTCCCGCCTGCGCGCCTGTCAGCATCGCTGTCCCTGACCCGCCTCCCTCTCCTGCGCCCCAGCCTCGGCGTCCTCTCTGCAGGCGCCCTCCCGGCCGTCCCGCTCCCAGCTCCCCATCCCTCCACCTCGCTCACGGCCAAATCGGGGTCTCCCAGTCGTTCCATCTTATTCTCCCCCCCCTCCATGTGTTAATAAAAACCCACCAACAGGGCAGAGGCTTGCCTTCATCGAGATCTGAGTGTGTGTGTGCGTGACATGAGCGAATTCACTTCTGTGCACATCGAGGTGTGTGGGGGCTGCAGGGGGTACACGGCCTTTCCCAACTGCACAGGGAAACTGAGGCACGGAGGGGGGAAGCCACGCGCCTGAGGTCCCACCACTAAGGGGTGTCTCCAGGCCTCTCTCGCCGTCCAGGTCCTGGTCTCAGGTTCTCGCTCACCTTCCCTGTCCCCGCCTGCCACCCTCCACTCCTCCCCTGACGGCGGAGCGGCCCTGGTCCTCTGCTCTCAGGGCATCCCGGCTGCCTCCACCCCTGGATTCTCTCTCTCTCTCTCTCTCTCTCTCTCTCTCTCTCTCTCTCTCTCTCTCTCATCTGCCTTAGACTCTGCATCGCCCCACTGACCCCCTCTGTCCGTGTGGCTCCTGGGTGCTTGCCTGGGTCTCCCTGTCTCCATCTCTCTCTGTCTGTCTCTCTCCATCCCTGCCCCTTGGAGTCACGCCCCCCCCTCCCCAGAGCCTTCCTTTCCCCAGGCCCGCCCCCCTGGCTCCCTCCCCGCTGCCTCCCCAACTCCCTGCCTGTCGGGGTCTAGCTAGCGGGGACCCCCACCCCGCCTGCCCGCAGCGGGGCCCCGGCTCCTGAGCCTCGTGTGTCTGCCCCGCGGGCGGCGGCGGCCTGGGCGGCGGAGGGAGGGGACGCCAATGACCTCACCAGCCCCTCTCCGACCCCCCCCTTTCCCTTTCAACTTTTCCAACTTTTCGTTCCGTGCCCTCCTCGGAGCAGGCGGCGGAGGCCCGCGAGGCGGCCGGCTCCGTCTGAATGGAAAAGGCAGCCGGGAGGTGAGTCAGGATGTGTCAGGCCGCCTCCCCACCGCCTGCCCCCCGCCCGCCCCGCCGGGCCCCCTATATAACCCCCAGGCGAACGCACCGCCGCACTGCCAGGCCCGGCCGCGCCGCACATGCCGCCCCGGCCCCGGCCCCGGCCCAGCTGACCCCGGGGGCCCCGGCAGCGGACAGGGACGGGTTCAAGGCCCCCAGCTCCCTGCCCTCTGCCCTGGGGAACCCCGACCCGGCGGGGACATGAACAGTGAGTTGGTTCAAGTCCACGGGGGGGAGGGGAGCGGGGAGCGAGGAGGGAGGGACCGTGGACGGGAGGGTGTGGAGCAGACAGACAGACAGACAGACAGCGGAATGGGACGGACACACCGGAGCCAGAGGGCGCGATGGGGAGGCCGAGGCGGGAGGGGAGAGAGCGGGGAAGCCGGAGGCCTGGGCTGGGACGGGCGGAGGGAGGGACGGAGGGGCGGACACTCCGAGGCACGGAGACAGGGAGGCGCACAGCGGAGCCGTGCAGCGAGGTGACCCCTGGGGCCCAGGACTCCCAGGGAAACCGAGGCCGGGACCCCGAGGCGGTGAGAGCCAGGAGGGAGAGGAGGAGGAGGAAGACAGAGGCAGGGTGCAGACAGAAACGGGGGAGCCGGGCGGCTGGACGGACAGACAGCGGCGGGAGCGCCCGGGGGCGGGCTGGGGGTGTGCGGCGGGAGCGGAGCGGCCCGGGGGGCGCTGATTGGCTGCGGGCAGCGGGGGGTGGGCCCGGGGGGGGATGGGCTGCCCGGGAGGCCCCGGCCCCAGCCCCGGCGCAGCGCTGCGGGGTCCCGCTGTCCCGCCCAGGTGTGCGGGGCATCCCGCGCCGCGCCGGCCCTCGGCGCCCACCCCGGGGCGTCTCCCCGGGGGCCCCCGCGTCTCCGGCCCGCGCTCCCTCCTCGGCGCTCAGGGCGCCCGGTTCCCGGGCCCGGGGAGGGGGCAGGTCCTGGCCTGTGCCGCCCCCTCACGCCCCGCCCCGGGGCCCAGATTCCGGCGTCCGGGGGCGGACGGGAGACGCCCGGCCCGTCTCCCCGCCCGGGGCCGTCTGCTCCGACGGGCGGGGCAGCCAGAGCCGGAGAGGGAGCGGGAAGCCCGCGCCGGCCGGCGACCTGCCCCGCGCCCTCCGCCTCGGGGCGCAAGACACCCTCCTCCCCCCAAAAAAAACCCCAGTCCTCCTCCCTCCGACCACCCTCGGGCCTGAACCCCCGCCCTCTCCCGCCCGCAGGTGTTTGCTGCCTGGTCCTGGCCGCGCTGAGCCTGTGGCCTGACCGAGCCGCCGCGCCAGGGCCGCCCCCCGGCGCCCCGAGGGCCGCCCCGGACCCGCGCGCCGAGCTGGACAGCGCCATCCTGCTGACGCGCTCCCTGCTGGCCGACACCCGGCAGCTGGCCGCGCAGCTGGTAGGAGACGAGCGGACCGCGGGGCCAGCCCTGGGACTGGGGGTGCTACCTGGGCACAGACGGGGGAGGGGCGTTTGAGGCCCGTGGTGGGGGGAGGAGGGGACCCCCAGAGCTGGGCGGGGCCCCCTCATAGCTTTTTCCCCCCCAGAGAGACAAATTCCCAGCCGACGGCGACCACAACCTGGATTCTCTGCCCACCTTGGCCATGAGCGCAGGCGCGCTGGGAGCCCTGCAGGTAGGAGCCGGGGAATCGGGGGTGGGGGGGGGGGGGGTTCGGGGGTCGGCGGGCTTGGGCCGGGCCCTCCTGACCCCCGCACTCCCTGTCCCGCAGCTCCCCGGCGTGCTGACGCGGCTGCGGGCCGACCTGTTCTCCTACCTGAGGCACGTGCAGTGGCTGCGCCGGGCGGGCGGCCCTTCCCTGCGGACCCTGGAGCCCGAGCTGGGGGCCCTGCAGGCCCGGCTGGACCGGCTGCTGCGGCGGCTGCAGCTCCTGGTAGGGCGCCCCTGCTCCGAGGCCCTCACCCTGTATCCCCAAGACCCTGGGGGGCTGAGACCCCGAGGCCCACACTCCCAAATCCTGCCTGGAAACACTTAGGCGCACCCCCAAAACAGAGAGCCCGTGAACTCGGGACCCCGGACGTGAGGGAGACCTGGGCTGGGAGAGACCCTGGCCCAAGGCAGTGCATTCCAGACGCCGAGCCCCAGAAACTGAGCCCCCAGCCCCGGAGATCCCCAGGTCCCCGGCTAGAGGCACTGCCTTGGCAAACCCCAGCCCCCACGCAGCTGGACTCTGAGGTGGGAGACTGTAAGACCCCAGGCCTCGCCCTGGCCGGTGTGGCTCAGTGGATAGAGCGTCGGCCTGCGGACTAAAGGGTCCCAGGTTCGGTTCCGGTCAAGGGCATATACCTTGGTTGCGGGCACATCCCCAGTAGGAGGTGTGCAGGAGGCAGCTGATGTTTCTCTCTCATTTCATCGATGTTTCTAACTCTCTATCCCTCTCCTTTCCTCTCTGTAAAAAATCAATAAAATATATATTAATAATTAAAAAAAAGACCCCAGGCCTTGAGCCCCGAGTCACCAGGACTTCAGACCTGGCTGTGAGCCCTTGAGACCCCAGACTCTGAAGGTCTCCCAAAGCTACAGACCTAAGCCCAAACACCCTGGACCTCAAACTCCAGCTCCTAGTTCTGAGACCCATCGAGGCCCAGCCCTCACCCCGGAGTCCCTGAGATCTAAGACCCCAGCCTGAGACCCGGAACCTGCCCCGACGGGCGTCCGAAGCGCCCGCCCCACCCAGCACCAGGGTCCGCCCTGACTCCGAAGACCTGGCCCCCACGCCCCTGGACGTGGCCCTGGGACCTCCAGCCTTAAGATCCCCACCTCTCGGGCACAGCTTCTGCTTGCTTTCTGAACCCACCATTCCCAGTTTCGAGGCTCAGTCCCCAGGAGGGGGCATGCAGGAGGCAACCGATCAATGTGTTTCTCTCACATCGATGTTTCTCTCTGTCTTTCCCTCTCTCTTCCACTCTCCCTAAAAATCAATGGAAAAATACCCTCAGGTGAGGATTAAAAAAAAAAAAATCCTAGAAAAAATAGACCCTACCCACACCCGCGCCCCGGAGACCGGAGACGCTCTGCAAATACGGAGCCTGGACCCCCCACCTGATTCAGGGGATGCTGCAAGCACCCCTTGCCGGCCCCCCGCTGCACCCCTGGCCTGTGGCTAACCCTCCGTCCTCTCCCAACAGATGGCCCGCCTGGCCCTGCCCCAGGCGCCCCCAGACCCGCCGGCGCCGCCCCTGGCCCCGCCGGCCTCGGCCTGGGGAGGCATCCGGGCGGCCCACGCCATCCTGGGCGGCCTGCACCTGACGCTGGACTGGGCCGTGCGGGGCCTGCTGCTGCTCAAGACGAGGCTGTGACCCGCTGACCCCGGAGCCACCGCGCCCTTCACCGCCAGACCTTATTTATTTATTTATTTCGGGACTGGGGGCGTGGCAGCCAGAGGACCCCTCCCCCCTGTCCCCCTGTTTAGAGACAGTCCCTCCAGGGACACCTGTGCCTTATTTATACTTATTTATTTCCGGGGGTGGGTGGGACGCAGGCGGACTCAGTGGGTCCCTAGCGGGAGGGGCCTGGGTCCCGGTTCTTGGGTCCCTAAGTCTGGCCCCCCCTCCTCTGGGCCTGAGCAGGGGCATATGTTATTTATTAAACTATTCCTTTTTGCGACGGGGTGGGGAGGGAGGGGGGAGGCAGGCCTGGGTTTTTGTACAAACACGTGCGACGCCTTTGTGAGCTGGAGAAGGGAGAATTAAATCTGTCACACACATCCACTCGGAGGCTGTTTCTATGGGGCGGAGGGCTGGGGGCTGGACACCGGGGCCCTGGGGGAGGGGGGGAGAGGGAGGGACCCTGAGTGGGCAAGGCCAAGGCCGTGAAGGGGAGACCATCCTGGACCCTGAACCCTGAGGGGCAGGGGTAATGGGAAACCCTGGCCGGGGGCGGGGGGAGGGTCAGTTGGTTGAGCATTCATCCCTGTGCACCCAAAGGTCGCTGGTTGATTCCGGGTCAGGGCACATGCCCCAGTTGTGGGCTTGATCCCCAGTGGGGGCATGCAGGAGGCAGCCGAATGATGTTTCTCTCCCTCTCCCTTCCTCTCTAAAATCAACAAAAACTGCCCTAGCTGGTTTGGCTCAGTGGATAGAGCGTCGGCCTGCAGACTGAAGGGTCCTGGTTCAATTCCCCGTCAAAGGCACAGGTGCCCAGGTTGCAGGCTCGATCCCCAGTAGGACCCGCTCGGGGCTGGGCCCCAGGGGCAGGGTTTGACTATGACCCCCTGGGTCCTCATACACCCATTTTACAGGTGAGGGAAATGGAGGCTGGGGTGCCTGTGGTTCAAGGGCACGGAGCTAGAGAGACCACGGCGGTCCTGCCACAGCTCTGGCTCATGGCAAAGGGCGGGTCCCTTTCCTTAAAAGTCAATAGACAGCAACCGTGACCACAGACACAGTGCATTCCCGATGGGGAAACCGAGGCTCTGTGGGAGGCTGGGTCTTACTCAGGTCCAGAGAAGGGTCCATGGTGAGCGGGGGCTGCATTCCAGACTCCCCTCTTAAGAGAGTCAGAAACCCCTTGGTTGCCCGTGGCCGGTGTGACTCAGTGGTTGGGCATCGACCTATGAACCAGGAGGTCACAGTTCCATTCCCCCTACCTCGTCAGGGCACAGGCCTGGGTTGCAGTCCATCCCCAGTGGGGGGCGTGCAGGAGGCAGCCGATCCATGATTCTCTCATCATTGATGTTTCTCTCCCTCTCCCTCTCCCTCTCCCTTCTTCTCTGAAGTCAATAAAAGTATATTTTTTAAAAAGAAGCCCTTACCTCAATCAATAAAGAAATTTAAAAAAATAAAATAAAAAATAAAATAAAATTATGGGACTTGTCTAAAAAAAAGAAAAAAGAAGCCCTTTGGTTAACTATCCATTTGCAGCGTCGCAGACAGACCCTCCCAGGGGTCCTGCCTTGCCTCCAGTTGGCGCCGGGGGCAGGGCCTCGGGGTGCACCCCCCTCCCCGTCCTCAGGCCCAGTCCCCAGGGGGGAGAGGAGCCGTGGCCGGGGAGACGTCCCAGGAAGAGTCCTCCGTGTGCCCGATGAGGTCACAAAGGCCCTGCACAGAAGGCTCCTCCCCCGGCCGGGCAGAGCGCCCGCAGGGCCATGGCCCAGCCCTGGGCAGCCCCTCCCGCTGCAGCTGCTGAGCTGGGGGCCCAGGCCGGCGGGCACCCCCTTTTCTGCAGCCGCCATGAACCGGCTTTGGAACATGAGGCGCGTGGACCCCCGGCCAGGCCCCCCGACGTGGGTCCCCATCCTGGGCCAGCTGCAGAAGACCCTGCGGCAGGGCGACTACCTGCCCCTCCGCCCGCTGCCCATGTTCGAGAGTAACTTTGTCCAGGTTCCCAGCTCCCTGAGCCGGGGGGGGGGGGGGGGGGGGGGGGGGGCGGAGCGGGGCAGAGCCAGGCCCCTGGGCTGGGGGACCCGAGCAGCTGGACGCTCAGGGGGCTGGGGAGTGGTCTGGGGGTGCCTCAGGGAGGACTGGCCCCAGCCCCTGGCCCCGGCCCCCAGGTGACCAGCCGAGGGGCCCCAGTGTACGTGCACCACAGAAGCAACCACCTGACCATGGGGGTGGCCGCCTCGCTGCCCGGGCCCGTGCTGCCCGACCTCCTGCTCATCGCCAGGCCCTCGGAGGGCAGGGACTGCCCCAACCTCATCCTCTCCAGGTGCCCAGCCCAGCCCCTGCTCCACTCCTCCTCCCCCTCCTTCCTCCCCTCCCCCTCCCCCTCTGTCTCCCCCTCCCCCTCCCCCTCTACCTCCTTCACCTCCCCCTTACTTCCTCCCCTCCCCCTCTACCTCCTCCACCTCCCCTCTGCCTCCCCACCCTCTACCTCCTCCCCCTTCCCCTTGACCTCCTCCCTCCTCTACCTTCTCCCCCCTACCTCCTCCCCTCCCCCTCTATCTCCTCCCCTGCCACCTCCTCTCTGCTGCCCCCCAGGATAATCCCACTGGACCTGGTTCGCCTCTACGTGCACAATCTGTCGGCCCGGTGCCTGAAGCTGCGCTTGCTCACCGGCCGCTACTACTACCTGGAGCTGAACGCCCCCGACAGGGAGATGGCCTTCCTGTTCGACCACTGGGTCCGCCTCATCAGCCTGCTCCAGGAGCCCGCCGCCTCCGGGGCCCCCCGGACCCTGAGCACGCCCCTCTCGGACCTGGCCCACGTGGCCCCCCCTGCCTCCACCTGGCAGCTCCAGGTGGGACCATGAGCACACCCCAGGGCAGGTGTGGGTCTGGATCCCAAAGGGAGCCGGGAGTCCAGGTGCCCAGGAATGGGGGGGGGGGGGCGGGTCAGCTGGTCTGAGGGAGGAGGCTGGGGGCCTGGACTCCTGGGTCTGAGGGAGGAGGCTGGGGCCTGGGCTCCTGGGTCTGAGGGAGGAGGGAGCCAGGAACCAGGACTCCTGGGTCTGAGGGAGGAGGCTGGGGGCTGGAGTCTTGGGCCCCGCACTCAAGGGGCTGTGGAAGCCAGGAAGAGGGGTCCCTCCTGACGCCCCCCTCGGCCCACAGGACCAGCCCCACAGGAGACGCTCCGGTGAGCCGCGCTGCATCCCTTGGGTCTGCATCTCGGCTTCTCCTCCACCACCGAGGCTGGGCGGGGGGGGGGGGGGGGGGGGGGGGGGGGGTGTCCCAGCGCTGGGGACCTCGTCCTTCCCTCCGAGCCTGGCTCCGCCCCCACGCGCCTCCTCCCGCCGCAGGGACCCTGGCACAGGTCCCCCTCTCTCTCCAGCCGCGGCTGCAGGTCCTCGCAAGATGCTGGCATCTCCGAAGCAGAAGAAGGCCAAGCCGAGCAGGCCCCGCCCGGACCGAGGGGCGCTGCGCCCGGAGCCCCCTCCTGCCGCCGCCCCGTCCCAGCCCCTCCAGGGCAGATTCAGGTCCCAGGCCGTGGGCGACTCGGTGCCTCTCGTCTGGTCGCAGCTGGAGCCTCCGGGCGCGGAGAAGAAGTAGGCTGGGGGCTCAGGGGCCGCGGCGTGGGGAGGGGGAGGCAGAGGGGGACACCGTTGAGTCCCACCACCCTGTGCCCGCAGGTCCCACCCCGACCCCGGCCACGGCTCTCAGACCAAACCCTCCGTCTCTGGTGAGCACATCCTCCCTTTGCCTCCGAGAATGGAGCCCGAAGTCCTGGTCCTTTCCCAGGGCTCAGACTGCTTCTTCCCGCCCCCCACCCATCAGCCCCCCAAGTGAGGGGGCCGGACCCCTCCGCCCCAGTGAGGCCCAGCATCACCATCAGGACCATCTTCAGCATCTTTTCCAGATCCTTCAGCACACCGCTGTCCTCTTCCAAGGCACCTATATACTGGGGGCCAGGAATCCACTCTTAGATCTGAGGGAGGAGGCTGTGGCCTGGGCTCCTGGGTCTTAGGGAGGAGGGGCTGGGGGCCTGGGCTCCTGGGTCTGAGGGAGGAGGGGCTGGGGGCCTGGGCTCCTGGGTCTGAGGGAGGAGGGGCTGGGGGCCTGGACTCCTGGGTCTGAGGGAGGAGGGCTGGGGGCCTGGACTCCTGGGTCTGAGGGCTCAGGGGCTGGGTCCTGGACTCCTGGGTCTGAGGGAGGAGGGGCTGGGGGCCTGGACTCCTGGGTCTGAGGGAGGAGGGGCTGGGGGTCTGGACTCCTGGGTCTGAGGGAGGAGGGGCTGGGGGTCTGGACTCCTGGGTCTGAGGGAGGAGGGCTGGGGGCCTGGACTCCTGGGTCTGAGGGAGGAGGGGCTGGGGGCCTGGACTCCTGGGTCTGAGGGAGGAGGGGCTGGGGCCTGGGCTCCTGGGTCTGAGGGAGGAGGGGCTGGGGCCTGGTCTGTGTCTGAGCGGCTGCCGCCCTGACTCTCTGTCCCTCGCCTCCCTCGGTCTCCAGGGATGCTCAGCAGACGGGGCGGCGGTGCTTGGCGGTTTGGCTGAGGCCCCTTCACATTGTCACAGCCCTGACGCCTCCTTGCTCATTTCCTACAAGCACTTGTATGTGCGAGAGGCCCTGGGAAGCCTGGCGGACCCCGACTCCAGCACCCTGTCCTCCAGCTCCCTCGGCCCGGCCACCTACCCTCCCAGCTTCTACCCACCTGCCCGCCACGCCCCCAGCCCCAGGCAGGACGGCCAGGCCAGGCCCCAGAGCCCTGTGCAGAGGCCGCGGCCTCCGCCCGCCCAGAGGGCCCCCTCGGCCCCGGCCGCCTCCCGAAAGGCTCCAGCCCCCCTCGAGCAACCCCAGAAGGACCCAGCGGAACGGGCTCCATCTCGGAAGGCCCCGGCGGGACCTGCTGCCCCCGGCCGGACCTGCTGCCCCCCAGTTCTGGCCTCCACCCCCCGGAAAGCCCCAGCCCCATCGAAGACCCCACGGGTCCCTGCCGTTCCCCAGGAGGCCGCGTCGCGTCCTGTCTGCTGCCAGGAATCCCTGTCCCTGCCAACCCCATTACCGCAAGCGCTGACTCCCCGCACCATCTACCAGATGGCCTGTGACTCTGCCGCCTGGGGCGCGGGGCCCGCGGGCAGCCGGCTGGAGACTGTGCTGGAGAGCCGCCAGCCCGGAGGGAAGACAGAGCCCTTGATGCTGGTGGGCACGCAGGAGACCGAGGTCACGGAGGTGCGGGCCCAGAAGATGTCCTTGGAGCTGCCTGGCCACACGGCCAGGAGGGAGCGGGAGGAGAGGGTGGTGGGCCGGGCCTGCGAGGTCGCCCTGGATGGCCGGAAGGGCCGGGGGCAGGTGGAGGACAGGGTCTGCAGCTCCAGGGAGGAGAGGCGCGTGGACCTGCCCGGCTTCCGGTCCCAGGCGACGGGGCAGCGGAGGAAGTGGGTGAAGACGCAGCAGCTGGCCGTGGAGGGGGCCCCGGGGACACCCAGGCGGCCCTTCTCCGTGGAGGAGCTCACCCTGGCCAGGCTGATGATCATGGCCAAGGCCAAGGAGCCGCCCTTGAGACCCCGACGGTTGGGGCTGCCGTCCTGGCTCTTGATCTCCCAGGTGTCTGCCGGGCCACCCAGGGACCCAGAGCCCCTCAGCCCCAGACAGGCGGCCACGGTGGAGGGAGCTCCGGGGGTGGCCCGGGAGCGGCCCCGGTGGGGCCCCTGGGTGAAGGGGGGCGTGGGTCTGTGGGTGGAGGAGACACTGGGTGCGCAGGCGGCGGCGGCAGAGCCCAAGAAGCTGCCCTCCATCCAGAGGGGCCCTTCCAAGGTGGGCCCCCGCACCCTCGAGAGCACCCAGAAGCTCCAAGTTGGACAGAGTCTCCGAGGCCCCCATCCCTCTGCCCGCGACCAGGTGGGAGGACGTGCCGTCGCACACCGTGTCGACCCCCATCTCAAAGATGGAGGCCAGGGTGTCCCGGAAGCTCAAGAGAGAGGCTGCGGGGACCGAGGGGGGGCCGGGCCAGGGCCCCGAGGCCACGGCGGGGTCGTCCTTGGAGAAGGTCGTGCCCAAGCTCGTGGAACTTGAGAGGATGAGGAACGTGGCCAACAGGATGCAGCAGACAGAGGAAAGCCTGCAGGTCCTCATGCCGTGGTCCAGGTGTGTGGGGAGGAGGGCTCTGAGCAAGGTGACATGGGTAAACTTAGGGCGCATAGAAAGCGGGGACTCACGCTGCTAACAGGACGCCCCGCCCTGGCCGGTGTGGCTCAGTGGATAGAGCATCGGCCTGCGGACTGAAGGGTCCCAGGTTCGATTCCAGTCAAAGGCACATGCTTGGGTTGTAGGCTCGATCCCCAGTGTGGGGCGTGCAGGAGGCAGCCAATCGATGATTCTCTCTCATCATGGATGCTTCTATCACTCTCTCCCTCTCCCTTCCTCTCTGAAATCAATAGAAATATATTGTAAAAAATAATAAAATAAATAAATAAAGAGAAAACAGGACGCCCAGTGAGTGGCGCCAGACACAAAGGCCAGCACCACGGTGCCTGATGCCACTTGTGTGAAATGTCCAGGACAGGCCATCAGGGAGACACAGACAGAAGTTAGCGGTTGCCGAAGGCCGGGAGGGGAGGGGCTGGGGAGGGACTGCTGGTGGGTGTGGGGTTTTCTGGGGTTGGGGGGCGGAATGAAAATGCTCTGGGACTTGATAAAGGCTGTGACTGCAGGACATGGAGAATTATTTTTTAAAAATATATTTGTATTGATTTCAGAGAGGAAGGGAGAGGGAGAGAGAGAAACATCAATGATGAGAGAGAATCATGCATCAGCTGCCTCCTGCACGCCCCCTTATGGGGATCGAGCCCACAACCCTGGCACGTGACCTCCTGGTTCATAGGTAGACGCTCAACCACGAAGCCACGCCAGTCAGGCCATTGAGAATGTTCTTAATGCCACTTTAAACTGGTTACCATGGTGAATGTTATGTCATGTGTATTCCCCCGACCAGGCGTAGACACGCGGAGGGAGCTCCCAGACCAGCTCTGTCCCAGGAGTTTGCTGGAAGCGGGGAGGGCCACGGAGGGGCGGCCGGTGTAGGGCGAGGGCGCAAGGAGGGCTCCTTAAGAGGAAGAGCTATTCGTGCATTTGGATGAGGGGGTGAAGGATCCAGTCGGGCTTGACCATAGCGAGGCAGGAGGACGAGAGAGCTCGGAGGGGCACGGGGAGGCGGCGGCAGCTCGGATCCCAGCTCAGGCCTGCCTGTTCTCCATTCAGTGTGCTTACTGAGCGCGCACTACCCTCTCCCCAGCAAGCACCGAGCCCAGCGCTTCCAGTAGCAGGATCCCAGACCCCACTCAGTCGCTACATGGTCCAGAGTGATCCAGTGTGGCCAGGTAGCCCCCGACACCCCCAAACCCGCCTTCCCCCTGGCGCCGAGTCCTGGCGCCGGGCCCCACCCGCGCTCTTGGCTCTTCCCCGCAGGCCCCAGGCGCCGTGCGCTCTACTTTAAGAAGTCGGATGCTGGCCAGGCCGAGCGGAGGGCGTCTCGGCTGCAGTAGAGAACAGAGCTATTTATACATTTATATATTGGGGGGCGGGGGGCGGGCCGGGGGACAACCCGCGGGGTGGCCCAGCTTCGCAGAGATTAAAAGCTTGCGTCTGAGACGCGGCAAACGTCGAGCCTCGAGCTTGTGTGCGCACCGGGTCCCGGAGCGGGCGCCGGGCTGGAGGCGGGGCGGGAGGGAGCGGGGGGCGGGTCCACGCGGCGCAGCTGCTCCCATTGGCTGGGGCTCCGGGGTCTCAGCCAATACGGCGGAGCCGTGGTTTGCCGGGGCTGGGACCCTCGAGACTCAGAAACGAGGGGCGTCCCGGACGCGACCACAGGCGCCAGCGACCCGTCAGCCTAGTGAGGACAGGACGGGGGGACCGGGGCTGGGTTTCGGGGTGGGGATGGGGGGTCAGGAGGTGAGTGCGATTCGGAGCGAGGGGCTCCCCCTGGGCCCCACGAAGCCCCTCCTCTCCGCAGGAGCATGTACGACACGGAGAAGCCCCCCAAGGGGCGAAGGCCCACGCCGCCCTTCGACCCGCGCTTCCCCAACCAGAACCAGACCCGCAACTGCTACCAGAACTTCCTGGGTGAGCACTGGCGGGCAGGGTAGGGGAGCGGGGTGAGACGGGGAGGCAGGAAGAGGGGCGCACCCCAACTCCTGAGGACGGGTTAGGGGCCCTGACTCCCGTTGGGAGGGGAGACCGTTGGGGTGGGAGGCGGAGCGAGCCCGGGTCGAGGGGGCGGGGACTATCGGTTAGGGGCGGGGCAGGGTGGGCGGGGCTTGGTCGGGTGGGCGGGGCCAAGAAGATAGGGACACAGTGCCTGGCCAGGAGGGGTGAGGCCGGGGCGTGAGTGGGCGGGGCCTACTATAGAGGCGAGGCTGAGTCACGTGGGGGCGGGACCCGGGAGAGCTGGGCCCGTCTGGGAGGAGGTGGGGCCGGACCTTGGAGAGGCGTGGCCTATTCTGGAGGCACGTGACCAAGTCGTGGCGGGGCGGAGGAGAGACTGGGTCTGGCAGGGAGGGGGCGGGCCTGGTCCGGAGAGGATGGGACCGGCTGTGGGGGCGGGGCTTGGGGTGGAGCTGGTAGGGACCGAGGGTGGAGAAGGGGGTCCTGTCCTGGAGTGAAAAGAAGGGATCTGGTCGGGAGGGGCGGGGACCTGCTGGTGTGGCTCAGATGGTTGAGCATCAGCCTGTGAACCAGGAGGTCACGGTTCCATGCCCAGTCACGGCACATGCCGTGGTTGTGGGCTCCATCCCCAGTAGGGGGTGTGCAGGCAGCAGCCGATCAATGATTTTCTTTTCTTTATTTTTTAAAAGTATATTTTTATTGCCCTAGCCGGTTTGGCTCAGTGGATAAAGCGTCGACATATGGACTGAAGGGTCCCAGGTTCGATTCCGGTCAAGGGCACATGCCCGGGTTGCAGGCTTGATCCTCAGTGGGGAGTGTGCAGAAGGCAGCCAATCAGTGATTCTCTCTCATTGTTGATGTTTCTGTCTCTCTCTCCCCCCCCTCCCTTCCTCTCTGAAATCAATAAAAATATATTTAAATATATATATATATATATATATATTGATTTCAGAGAGGAAGGGAGGGAGAGAGAGACAGAAACATCAGTGATGAGAGAATCATCATTGATTCTCTCCTGCACGATTGGAGATGGAGCCTGCACCCCGGCAGGTGCCCTGACCAGGAATCCAACCCTGACCTCCTGGTTCATAGGTCGATCTCAACCACTGAACCACGTGGCCGGGCATCAGTGATTTCCTTTCATCATTGATGTTTCTATCTCCCTCTCCCTGCCTATCTAAAATCAATAAAAATATATTTTTTTTAAAAAAAAGAGACGGTGTCTGGTCGGGAGGGGGCGGGACCTGGTCAGGGGGCGCGGAGCTTGGCGCGGCCGCACCCACCGCCGGCTCCCCGCAGACTTCCACCGCTGCGTGCAGAGGATGAGCCGCCGCGGGAAGAGCACGCAGCCCTGCGAGTACTACTTCCACGTGTTCCACTCGCTGTGCCCCAGCAGCTGGGTGAGCGGGCGGGGCGGCGGCTGGTGGGACCGGCCAGGGGGCGGGCGGAGCTGAGCCGCGCCCTGCCTCCCGCCGCGCCTCCCCAGGTGCAGCGCTGGACCGAGCAGATCCAGGACGGGACCTTCGCGGGGAAAATCTGACCGTCTGCAGGCCGGCCCCTCCGAGGACCCGGCCAATGGCCCCGGCCCTTCGTCTCCCGGAGACCGGGCCCCGGCCCCCCACCCCCGGTCTCTGAGCCACAAATAAAGCTGTGCTGTTGCCGCCGGTTCTTCTTCTGTCTGCTCACTGCGCAGCGGGGCGCGGGAAGGGGCGCCCGAGTTCTGATGAGGGGGGCGGCGGCCGTGCCCCCTCAGGGCTGGGATGAAGGGACGGCTGGGTAGGAGCAAACCCGCCCGCCCCCCACCCGCCCCAGGCAGCAGCCGCCAGCTCTCCCGATGCAACACTCGCCCGCCAGCACGGCTCCAGGGTGCTCCCGCCTCTCAGCCGCCACGCCTTCCTGTCACCTGAACCCTCCATCTCCGTCCTCAGCATCTTCTCCTCTAACCTGGACCGCCCCCCAGGCCCCGCCAGGCTTCTGCCCCTCGGCCCCAGGCCACCCCGCCTCAGGTCCACCCGGCGCTAAGAACCCCACCCCCCTGCCCGGCTCCTAACCGTTGCCCGGCTCTCCTGCCCCACGTGACTGCACTGCCTCAGTCCATCCCAGCCCCGGTGAGTCCTCCTCACAGGCTCCTCCCCCTGTGGCCTCTGCCCCACCGCGCCCTCCGCGGCCAGGGCAGCCTCCTCCCCCCTCCAGACCGGCCCTCCGCTCCTCCCGCAGACCCTTGCAGACTGAGCTCCAGGACGCTCAGACGCCCCAAGTGAATTATTTTTTAAAATATTTTTATTGCTTTCAGAGAAGGAGAGAGAGAAACATCAGTGATGAGAGGGAATCATGGACGGGCTGCCTCCTGCACGCCCCACACTGGGGGATCGAGCCGGCAACCCCGGCCTGTGCCCTGACCGGGAATTGAACCGTGACCCCCTGGTTCATAGTGATGCTCAACCACGGAGCCAGCCGGCCGGGCCCCCCTGAATTATTCTTTGCTTCCCACAGCCAGGCTCTCAGATGACAATGCGGAGATTCGCCCTGACTTAGACACCCCCTCGCCACGTCACCTCTTCGGCCCCCTTCACCCCCTGCCCCAGGCCGAGGGGGGACTCTTGCCGGGACTGGGCGTGGCCCTGTCCTGCCCGCCAGCCCATGCCCAGCACGGAACGTTGAATCGGTTTCTCCCCACAGCGGTCGCCTCCTCAGAGGCCCCTTCAACCCCAGCGCTCAAAGGCGGCTGTTGCCAATCATACAACTTCCTGGGTGACCCTGGACAAGCCTGTCGACCTGCCCGAACCTCAGTTTCCCCAGCTGTCAACGAGATAGTGCTGAGTCCCATGATCCCAGAGACAACGGGAGGGGCCGGGTCAGCTCAGGGGAGAGCCAGCTCCATCCTTTCGCCCCACCCCCTCCATGCCCTCAGCACCCCACCCTGGGCACACCCCAGGTGTGCCGTCTCCCAGATGCTCCACCCCCAAGATCTTGGCCCCAGGGATCCTCTCTCGGACCAGGACCGGGACGCAGGAGGACGAGGGCCCAGGGTAGGGTGCGCACTGGGCCACACGGACGTGGCCGCCACAGGGGCCTCCTGGGAACTCCCGCACACAGGCCGCAGGGCCGCAGAGGCAGGCGGCGGGGCCACGCGGGCAAGGCAGCTGAGTCACGGGCCGGGTGACGGCTGTCTGAGCACCCGGTGAGGTCACCCAGGGGCGTCCGAGCACAGGGCAGACACCTGTGCCGCCCAGCCCGGCTCCGGACCTGCTTGGTCAGCGGCCACCTCTCCTCAGTCTCCTCCCCCGGCCTGCCGGCTGGGAGGTCCCCGCTCCTCATTTTTAACATCACGGAGAAAACGAACAGGGTTCAGGAGGGCGTGCGTGGGACACACATCTCACTCCGACAGGCATGCAACAGGCTGGCTGCAGGCAAACACAAGGAATTTCCAAGTAAAAGGTTACCTGCGTCCTGGCCAGTGTTGCTCAGTGGTCAGAGTGCCGGCTCACACACCGAAGGGTTATGGGTTCAATTCCTGGTCAAGGGCACATATCTGGATTACAGGTTCAATCCCCAGCCCCGGTCCGGGCGCTTGCGGGAGGCAATTGATCAATGTGTCTCTCTCTCATCCACGTTTCTCTCCCTTTCTTTCTCTTCCTTTTTCACTCTCTCTAAAAATGGGGGGGGGGGGGGAACATCCTGGGGTGAGGATTAACAGCAACAAAAACGTTAGCTGCTGGGAACCATGCAGGTCTTCCTGGGCCCTCACTCCCCCTCCTCAGGCACATGGCCTGGCCTCGCCAACCTCCAGCGTAAACTTGTGCAAGGCCAGCCAACACGAGGAGGGGGACAGGGTGCAGCCCACTCCTGACCTCAGAAGTCTGGGGCCTGTCCTCCATGAGGCCGGGGAGCCCTCGCTGATGGTTAGCTGTTAGGATTTCCTTCTGTAGAATGAGGGTGAGGTGAGAATCTAGAGACAATGGTGACATCAAGATACTGAACCAGGCCCTGGACAAGTCATTCAGTTAGGCATCAACCCGATCTGCCAAGGTTGCAGGTACCATCCCTGCTGATGGCACCCCCATCAACCAATGAATGCACGAGTAAGTGGAACAACAAACTGATCTCTAAAAATCAGTTAAAAAGACGAGAGCCCTAGCTGGTGTGGTTCAGTGGATAGAGCGTCGGCCTGTGGGCTGAAGGGTCCCGGGTTCAATTCCAGTCAAGGGCACATGCCCAGGTTGTGAGTTCTACCCCCAGTGGAGGGTGTGCAGGAGGCAGCCGATCAATGATTCTCTCTCACCACTGATGTCTCTCTCGCTCCTTTCCTCTCTAAAATCAATAAAAATAAATTTTTAAAAAATATATTTTATTGATTCTTTACAGAGAGGAAGGGAGAGGGACAGAGAGCCAGAAACATCGATGAGAGAGAAACATCGATTAGCTGCCTCCTGCACACCCCCCAAGGTACAACATGCCCTTGACCAGAATCAACCAAGGTACATGCCCTAGACCAAACATGCCCTAGACCAGAATCAAACCTGGGACCCTTCAGTCCGAAGGCTGACGCTCTATCCACTGAGCCAAACCGGTTTTGGCAATAAAAATATATTTTAAAAAGAGAGTCCTAGCCAGTATGCTTAATGGTTAGAGCATTGGCCCACACACCAACAGTATGCTTAATGGTTAGAGCATTGGCCCACACACCAAAGAGTCTTGGGTTTGAACCCCATCAGGGCTTGTGCAAGAGGCAACGAGTCGATGTATCTCTCTCACATTGATGTTTCTCTCTCTCTTTCCCCCTCCCTCCCTTCCTTTCTTTCTGAAAAAGCAACGGAAAAAATATCCTGGGGTGAGGATTGACAAAACATATATATTGAACCCCCAAGAGAGGGTCTGTGTGGTCCCACAGAGCCAGGCCAATCAGGACGACGCAGTGGGTGAGGGAGGGGCACCTGACTCTGCTGGACCTGCTATCCCCCCTGGGAAATGCGGGGATTCCCTCCCGCTGGGAGGGGGGTCTGGAAGCATGCTTTCTCAGTGAGATTTGTGGGGGATGGGATTCTGGCCGTCCTGTCTGAGTCATCCGCCCCTTCACACCCCCAAGCCCTCAGGGCCCAAAGCCTGGGCTGCCTCCTCTGGGCCTGGCGCCCCCCGCCGGCTGAGGGCCGCGGCCCCCTGATGGACACACCCTCAAAACAGAGATAAACAGGAAAGGCTCCCTCGGGTGAAGCTTGTAACAAGGTTTTAATAAAATAAAAAGTTCAAGTGCTTCCAATCCCCCAACATACCCCGTTCTGGTGTGGGGGAGGGGAGGGAGCCCCCCACACCCCAGTAGCACCAGGGATAGCACCATGAGAAAGATGAGGTCACACCCGGCCTCCCTGAGACCCACGGGGGTGGCGAGGATGCGTGGACACCCCCACCTTGCCCCCACCTCAGACAGTCACAAAGCTGAGAGCAGACCCCCACCCCCGTGGGACAGTCTCCACCCCCGAGGCAGTCCCCCTCCTCCAGAGGCTGGGCTTCTGGG
Organism: Ia io; assembly: GCA_025583905.1. Lineage (NCBI taxonomy): Eukaryota > Metazoa > Chordata > Mammalia > Chiroptera > Vespertilionidae > Ia > Ia io. The sequence goes on along the minus strand of JAJQQW010000021.1, from coordinate 50,211,676 downwards.
GAGACGCCAGGGGTGGCCCCCACCCCTATGGCTTTGCTCCCTGGGCAGGAGAAGGTGGCGGGGGAGGGAATGGCATCTTCAGTCCTGAGGCTGGGGCGGGGGCAGCAATGGCCAGGGCTCCCTGCTGGGGTTGGGGTGGCTCAGGGGTCAGCAGTCACAAAGGATCAGGGGTCCGATCCCTGGGGGTGTCCAACGCAACCCCACCCCCGGGTCAGAGCTGTGCTGGGGTCGAGGGTCAGCTGCCTCTTGGAGGACCGAGCGCTCCTTCTGGAGATCAGTGAGTCCCGAGAACGCGGGGCTGGGGAAGCCAGGCGGGCACCCGCCCGGCCCCTCAGGGCCCGTCGCTGTTGACGTCCAGGTCGATGGAGCCGTGGCTGACCACCAGCCGCAGGCGCTTGGGTGGGGAGAAGGGGGCAAAGGCCAGGGCCTGCTTGGGGATGGGGAGGGGGCCTGGGGGCCTGGCGGGGGCGGGGCTGGGGGTGGCAGTGGTGGGTGGGGCTGGGACCACACGGCTCAGGTCCACGCGCAACACGTAAGGCAGCCCGTACCGCCGGGCCCAGTGCCAGTCCTGCTGGGGGGTCCAGCGGGTGCGGGGGGCAGCGCCTAGGGCCACCAGGGCCTCTGCCTGCAGGCAGCAGTGGGGGCCACAGCCTCCCCACCGGTGCAGGGACACGCGGGCAGCACGGAGAACAGGGGATGCGGGGGCGCGCCGGGGCGGGGGGCGCCTGCGCCTCCGGGGGCGCCCCCACAGCTGGGGCTGCGGCAGCCACTGGACCCAGAGGGGTGCGGCATCGGAGCCGGTGCCACAGGGCAGGGGGCGCAGGGGCTGGCAGGCAGCTGTGGAGGTGGGGAGAAGGAGAGAGGGTGACCCTGTGAGCCGGCCCGGGAGACGGGGAGAGGGTGACCCTGTGAGCCGGCCCCGGGAGACGGGGAGAGGTCCTGGTCAGGCCATTCTGCACCCCACCGGGCCGCCCAGGAACAGGACAGGAGGGCAGGCAAGGGGTGGGGGCCACGGGGGTGGGGGTGCTGATGGAGACAGGATGGGGTCTGCCCCGTGCTCACCGCAGAACGGGTTCTGGCGCAGCGGCGACGAGTGGGCGCAGGCCCAGGGGCTCAGCCGGCCGCCCAGGCTCTGCAGCAGCCGCCGCTTGGTCTCCCGGAGCTGGTACTTGTCCAGCGGCTGCGGCGGGCAGGGCTTCCGGGGCCTCAGGCGGAAAGCTCCCTCCCCTCTCCTGGGGGATGGGGGCCTTGAGGTTGAACTGCCGGGCTCCCGGGATCCCCGCTTCCCTCCCGCCCCGCCCCGCCCCGCCCCGCACACCTCTCGCAGGTGTAGCATTCACAGTGCTCGTTCTTTTCACCAAAGAAGCCTTCGCCGTAGAAGCAGGTCACCTCGTCCCCGGGCTCAATGTCCCGCAGCACCTTCACGCAGGCCGCGTTCCCATCTGCGGGCACAAACTGGGGGCCGGGCCACTCAGCGCCCTGGCCCGCGGGCCCCTGGCCCCGAGGGTCCTCCCCCGGCACGGACAGGGGCCAGGAGCCCCCGGGAGGCGGCCGCCCTGCCCAGAGCCGGCCCTCTTCACCCAATCTCTGACCTCGTGTTGTCTGCGGCTTCCTCCCCTCCTGCGGGAGGAGGCTCTAACCCACAGGCCATGCTCAGCCCCCTGGCCCTCCACACACCCGCCCTGGCTCCTGAGCCAAGTGCCGTCCCCTCTGGCCCTCCGAACCCGCCCCCTTGCTCCCTGCCGGCCTGCACCCTGCGGCCACTCCACAGCCCTACCCTACCTGCCTGCCTGCTCCTGCCTCCCAGGGGCCTGTCTGTCTGTCCGTCCGCCCACCCACCCACCATCCACTCTAGTCTGACACAAGCCGGTGCCAACCACCCACCTGACCCCAGGCCAACTGGCCGCGGTCTCCCCAGGGCACCGTGTCTTCTCGGTCCCTGAGACCTGCCTGCCCAGCCCCCCCGCCCCGCATCACCTCTCGCTCAGGATAAACCAGGTCGCACACCAGCGTCCTGGTGCGGCCCGGCCGCCAGCCCCTCCGCCTCCTGCCAAGCCGCCAGCTCACCAGCTGCCAGGGCAGCTGAGCACCTAGTCCCTAATTCAGAGTGGGCGCTCCCAGGGGCCAGACCCGAGCTCACGCAGAACAACAGACCGGAGTCGCCTCGATCGTCACACGCCCCCTGACCCTCCCGTGACGTGTCCTGTCTGGGACACCCTTACCTGCCCCCATTTTCCTGCAACCCCTGGACCACCCTGCTCCCCCTTCAACGCCTGCTCCTGTGCCCCAGGTGGCTGTCGCCTGCCTCGGCAGGAGCCTCTCACGCAGCCCTGCCTGTGCCTAGAGCCAGACTGGGCCCCATGCCACGCACTCCGAAATCTATGTCACTACGGGGGGCCTGCGGAATCAAAGGAACACTGCTGCCCTAACCGGTTTGGCTCAGTGAATAGAGCGTCGCTCTGTGGACTCAAGGGTCCCAGGTTCGATTCCGGTCAAGGGCGTGTACCTTGGTTGCGGGCACATCCCCAGTGGGAGGTGTGCAGGAGGCAGCTGATGGATGTTTCTCTCTCATCGATGTTTCTAACTCTCTCCCTCTCCCTTTCTCTCTGTAAAAACCAATAAAATGTATTTAAAACACAACAACAAAGGGACACTGCCAACAACCGTGCCTGTGCCCCGCGCACCTGACCCGCACAGCCTGCTAGGAGACACGTCCTCACTGGTCCACCCCAGAAACCCCGGCCCGGGACTGAGGGGCCGGGGCTCAGACCCAGCTGACTCCAGCACCTGGGACCCACCATGCCTCGGGGCTCCTGCAGAGGCCCAGGCTTGGCAGGGAGCACCCCAGGGGCTGTCTCCCCTCCACTCCCCACTCCCCTGGGCTCCACCGGAGCAGCAGCCACCAACCCCGCCTCACCCCCAACCTCATCCCCGGTGCAGGGAGCCCCGCTGCCCTGAGGGCCCTCCCCTCCCCCTCCAGGGCTCTCAGGCCTCATCCCAGGGAGCCAGGGCCCCCAGGTTCTTGCCACTCGGTCCCCGGCTCCTGTTAGCACCACTGTGCCGGCGCTGCCCGTGAGCGCCTCCTTGCGGCCCAGGGCTCCAGGCGCCGGTCCCTGTCGGTCTCCCATCATCACACACCTCCCGCAAACTGGCCCAGCCCCCAGCTCGGCGCAGAGGGAAGAACACCGCCAGCAGGTGGCAGCCCGCGTCCCAAGGTGACTCTAGCCAAAGCCCCTCCCCCTCTCCCTCCTCCAACAAGAACCGGCTTTGGGGAGACAGTGGACAGTTTGGGGCGATTCACTGACCAGAAAAGCCCTCCCCTCCTCATTCCCCGCTGCCCATTCCTCCCGGGCCCCCAGCTCTCACCTTGCAGTTGGGTTTGCAGTCTGCAGACAGTGGGGTGTGGGCGCAGGGGGAGAGAAGAGACTGTGAACGGAGCCAGGGGGGCCGCCCCCTCCCGGCCCCGCCCCCGCCAGGCCCCGCCCCCGCACCGTGGTTGATGAAGGCGGCGGGGCCGAGCCACAGCTGCGCGCTGCGCTTGCGGGTGGAGTACATGATGCTGAAGTCGTTCTCGCCGGCCCGGAGCAGCCCCTCGTCGGCCTCGCGCAGCTCCGCGATGCAGCCCACCAGCAGCTCCAGCTTCTCGTTCTTCTTCCTGCCGAGGGGCCGGCCTGTGAGCGCCGCCTCCCTGACCGCCAGGGCCCGCAGGCAGCAGGCAGCCCGCCTCCCAAATCCCACACCTGCGGGCGGGGCGGGGCTTCCCAGCCAGACGGCCCACGTGGGCCACACCCTGCATCTGCTCCCCCGCTCTCTCCTCAGGCTCCTCCAGGCCCCCGTCCCGCCTGGGGCAGCCGGTCCTTCTGCCTGGACTCAAGGCCCCGACAGCCACTGACAGCCCGTCTTCACCAGACCCTCATCCTTGGGCTTCCAGCTTAAGCCGGGCTCCCCTGAACACCCACAATTCCTTGGCCGGCTCCTGAAGCTCGAGGCAGCTATGGTCAGTGTCTGCTAGTCCACTCCGCTACCATCTACCTTCCCGCTGGGATGCGGGCAGGGCCGCCCCAGCTCCCACCTGCTCCATCCTGCTCCTGCCTGCCCGGATGCACCTGCTGTGCGGCAGGGCCCAGGTCTGGCCTTTGGGGCAGCCCCGCGAACTTGGGGGGTGTCTGATCCCCCCGCCGGGCTGTGGAGTTCAGGGCCGGGCCCTGGCTCCTCCGCCGCTCCGCGGAGAGCTGTCAGTTCCGCCCTCTTACCAAGCCCTCGTGGACACGATCTTGGCTCCATTCCTCTCCATGGAGTAGCGGGTACAGGGCAGGATGGTAAAGCCGCTCTCGGGCAGGAAGGCGCGGAGGTAGCGAAAGATCTGGGGGAGGTGAGGGGGTGGGCAGGGTGAGGTGGCGGGGCGGGGTCGGCCTCGGCCCCTCTCTCCGGGGCTCTAGCCCCGCTCTGCCACTGACTCGCTGTGTGGTCTCGGGGAACTCACGCCCCCTTCTCGGGGCCTCAGTTTCCTCATCTGTCAAATGAAGAGGTCGGACCCCATCTCAGAGGGCCCGCCAGCTCTCCTCTGCTAGGATGCTCCGAGCCCCCGTCTCGATGGTCCCCACGGCTAGGAAGTCGGGGAGCCCCCGCGGGCTGTGCGGCGCGGAGGGGCACAGCGCCCGGGGCCCCCGAGGTGAGGGGCGGGAGCACACGGGTGAGCGGGGAAAGGAAGGGCGCCCTCACGTGGGTCTTGAGGGCAGCCTCCTGCCGCGGGCCCCGGCTCTGGAAGTAGTGGGTCATCCAGCCTCCCAGCGTCAGGGCCCGGTATGCAGCCTCCAGGTCCCGCTGCCTCAGGAAGGCCTCCAGCGCTGAGCGCAGGTGGTGCTGTCGCCGCAGGGGGGGCACAGGGCTGGGGGAGAGGGCATGCCTGGGTCCCAGGGCCTTGGCCTACTCCCTCCGGGCCTTCCCGGGCCCCGCCCCCACCCGCACGGGCGCTGCGGAGGCAGGGAGGGAGCCCGGCCCTCCGTCCGCCCGGCCCCAGGCGGCCTCACCTGACGTTCATCTTATGCGTGCGGAAGCCCAGGTAGGGGTCCAGCACCAGGCTGGTGGCCAGGTCGTCGTTCTCGCACAGCTCCCGGGCGGTCACTCTGTCTGGCCCCATGGTGCCCCACACACCATGCTGCCTGGGGCCGAGAGCGGGGAGGGCCTGCGCTGGCGCCGAGCCTCTGCGGAGCTGCGCGGGCCTCTGGGGCGCCCCTCCGGACCCTCATCTACACGTCGGGGGAGAAGCGCGCTCAGTGCCGGCCCGAAGGCAACAAGTGCTCCTGCCGGCGGGGACGCCCCCAAACAAGTGACAGTCCCCCTTCACCAGCAGCCCCTTCGCACGCTCCGGAGCGCAGACACAAAGGCCCCGCCACGCACACACACGCACACACACATGCAGACACACACACACACACGCACACACACATGCAGACACACACACACATGCACACACACGGAAGGCTGATCAGGAAGGACTGCAAGTCTGAGGGGACCCTGAAGGCTGAGCCCTGCAGGAGCTGGGAGTCAAGGGGCTCACCCCACCTCTGGCCCTCACCGAGGGCGGGGGATCCCCCTCCACCCACAGTCCCCACCTCCCCTCCCCAGCAGCCCGGGGAGCCGCCAGGAGGCCCTGGGTGAAGCCCCAGGCAGCCGGGAGCGGGTGGGGAGGGAGGCGGAGGAGGGATCCCAGCACCTGCTCCCTCTCCAAGGATTCCATTCTGGGGGAAGGGGGGGCTCAGAGGACAAAGCGGGGGCGGGGGGCGGAGAGAAAAGGCACGGCACCGGGAGGCCGAGTAGGTCCACAGAAAGGGGAGGGAGAAGGGGGTTTGCGATACGAAACAAAACATGACCCCTGACCCCGCCCGCGGAGGGCCTGCCGGGCACCCACCCCGCGGGGCTGCGGGGAGGAGGCGAGGAAGGGCGAGCCGAGGAGCGAGCGGGCGCGGGGCGGCGGGAAAGGGCGTCAGTGCGGAGGGCGCGGGGACGGGCGGAAGCTGCGGGGAGGCGGCGCGGGGGGGCGAGACGGGTACAGGCGGGGCGGGGAGGGCCGCGGGGCGGGGAGGGCCGCCCGGCGGGATACCTGGGGTGCGGGGAGAGGAGGCGGAGAAGGGCGTGGGGTCCAGGGAGGGTCCCGAGAGCAGCCGAGGGCCTTGGAGGAGCAGCGAGGCCGGGGCAGGCCTGGGGATCCCGGGAGGCGCGCGGGGGAGCCGCGAGGACAGCCTGGGGTCCAGGCAGGGCCCCGGCAGGCGGGGAGGGTCCGGGGAGGAGCTGGGGAAGCGGGCGGGCGCCGGGGAAGGCCTGCGGCTCCCGGGACCTGGGCTGGCAGTGAGCGCGCAGGGCAGGGCCCGGAGCGTGGGGGGGCCCGGGGAAGGCACGGGGTGCGGGAGGGGCCTGGTGAGGCGGCACCGGGACGGCTGCGCCGCGCCCCGCAGGACGCTCACTGAGGCGCCTGGGCACGAGGGACCGGGCCGGGCGGGGGACAGTCGGGGCCGGGGGCGCCCGGGAGCCAAGGCGGCGCGGGGCGGGGGCCGAGAGGGAGCTCAGACGTCGGACCCCGCGCCGCCCCTCACCCGCTTCTCCTCCTCCTCCTCCGCCTCTGGCGCCCGCGCCGCCGCCGCCACTACCTCCCACTGCCTCTTCAGCGAGCCTCAGGCTCGGGCGCCGCGCCTCCCGTCTGCCCCGCCGGGCCCGCCCCGCCACGGCCGCCGCGGCCTACTATTGGCTGCGGCCGCCGCCACTCTGCAGTTGCTGTGGCGTTTGCGCCTCTCCCATTGGCGGAGCCGCGCTCTGGCCTCTCCGCCCGCCCCCACAAAACCCCGTCAGTGCCCCCACAGAACCCCGCCACGCCCGCGCTGCCCCTCCGCGCCGCCAATTGCTGCGGTTGGTTCCCGCCGCTGTCCTTCCCACGCTGCCATGGAGACGTATCCCCGCCCACGGCCCGCAGGCGGCTCCCTCATTGGCTAAAAGCGCCGCAACTCCGGTTTGGGTCAGGTTATTCGGGTCCAAGTGGAAAGGAGGCGGGTTCCGCCGGCTCCAGAAGTAGGATGTGATTGGTTTGCCTTGGCAGGGCTCATCCTTCCATTGGCTGAAGTCTCCGCCCGTCACCAGAAGCCGCGGCCCTCCCTATTCTTTTCCTCTGGTGAAACCTTCAGCCCCCTGAGGCAGAAAGCCGGGGGAGGGCTGGCGGGGTGAGTGCGCGCGCACCTCCGTGCCCCGCCCCGCCGCCTGGAGAGGCCGGCGGTTGCCAAGGCGACAAAACTTTATTGACAACGCTATCCGGGTACAAAGGGCTCTTAACTCTCCCTCCTGGTCGACCTTCTTTTCCCCCTCAATCCCCATTTAATTTCGGGAGTGCCCACAATAACACTCGGGTGAACAGATCGGAAAGAGGGAGACAGGGAAGCTTGGGAGAAAGCCCTGACTCATGGGAGCCTCCCACGGGGCACCCCCCTCCCCAATTAGTAGCACCCCTCCTCCCTGCTCCCGTCCTAGAGGCAAACATAATCAGCCATGCATCATAATTGCGCCCAGAATAACGAGCTCCGCGCTTGGAGCAGGGGTCTTTGTCTGGTGGACCGCTACGTGTCCTGCACCGAGTGGGTGCTTTCCCTGTGCCGCCGCTCCGTGTCCCCGGGGACGTGGCTTGCCCTCTCTGGGCCTCAGGCGCGCAACTTTGAAGCTCTCCCAGGGAGTCCTCCCTAACACCTTCCCCGGTGTCCTCCACCCGTGCTCCCGGCCTCCAGCCCTCGGTTTATACTGTTCCTTTATCAGCTCCCAGCTCCGAGACACACCCGCACCCCGCACCCCGCACCCCGCACCCAGAAAGAATGGCCGCAGCTCCAGAGGAGGGAAGCGCCTCCCTCAGCCGGAGAAGGGAGGGACTCTCCTCTCCGCCAAGCTGAGCGGCCGTAAACCCTATGAGCGTGTCTGCATCTTAAAAGGTTTACCCCTTTGACTGGAGGGTGCACTTAGTTCTCCGATGGTTCCATTTCTGGGAAATGTGCGGCACGAGGCGGGTTCATCATACGGGGGGCACCACCCAGCCGGGAGCGGAGGCGCGGGCACGGCCTGCAGCCACCCGGACAGCCCCAGCACATACTGCCGGTGGCGGGAGCCTCCACAGTCAAATGTACAAGTTTTTTGTTGTGTTATATATATATATATATTATTGATTTCAGAGAGGAAGGGAGAGGGAGAGAGAGATAGCAACACGAATGATGAGAGGGACTCATTGACCGGCTGCCTCCTGCACGCCCCCCACTGTGGATGGAGCCCGCAACCTGAGCACGTGCCCTGACCCGGAATCGAACCTGGGGCCCTTCAGACCGCAGGCCGACGTTCTATCCACTGAGCCAAACCGGCCAGGGCAAATGTAGAAGTTGTAATACACAGAAAGCAAGGGCTGTGTATGGATACATCTAACGCTGCATGAAAGTCACGAGTGTACAACGTGTACAGATGCCCTAACCGGTTTGGCTCAGGGGATACAGCGTCAGCCCGTGGGCTGAAGGGTCCGAGGTTCGATTCCAGTCAAGGGCATGTACCTTGGTTGTTTTTGTTTTGTTTTTACAGAGGGGAAGGGAGAGGGAGAGAGAGTTAGAAACATTGATGAGAGAGAAACATCCATCAGCTGCCTCCTGCACACCCCCTACTGGGGATGTGCCCGCAACCAAGGTACATGCCCTTGACCGGAATCGAACCTGGGACCCTTCAGTCCGCAGGCCGACGCTCTATCTACTGAGCCAAACCGGTCAGGGCATCATTGATGTTTCTATCTCTCCCTCTCCCTTCCTCTCTAAAATCAATAAAAAAATATATTTTTTTAAAAAGTGGAGCCCTGGCTGGTTTGACTCAGTGGTTAGAGCAGCAGCCCGGGGACTGCAGGGTCTCGGGTTTGATTCCCAGTCAAGGGCACATATATCAATTGCAGGTTTGATCCTCAGCCCCCATCAGGTCGCATGCAGGAGGCCACCAGTCAATGTGTCTCTCACATTGATGTTCCTCTCTCTTCCCCGCCCTTCCTCCCTTCCATTCTCTCTAAAGAGCAATGGGAAAAAATATCCTCGGGTGAGGATTTAAAAAATAACAACAATAGAGCTGCTACTGACCCAGCGATTCCACTTCTGGGTGTAAACCCAAAAGAAGATGAAATCGGGATTTTGAAGCAATGGCTGCACCCCGCCCCTCCTTGTCTATTTCAGCCTTATCCATCACAGACATGGAAACCACCTAAGTGTCCCGCAGTGGATGAATGGCTAAAGAAAATACGGTTTATACACAATGCAACATTACTACTCAGCTATGAGGAAGAAGAAAACCTGCCATTGCCATCAACATAGGTAAGCCAGCCTAAAGGGCATTATGCTGAGAGGAATAAGTCAGACACAGAAAGACAGATCCTGTACAATACTATCTATTGTGGAATATAAAAAAAAATCAAACCCGGCCGGCGTGGCTCAGTGGTTGAGTGTTGACCTATGAACCAGGAAGTTCTGGTTTGATTCCTGGCAGGGCACATGCCTGGGTTGTGGGCTCGATCCCCAATGTGGAGTGTGCAGGGGGTAGCCTATCAATGATTCTCTCTCATTATTATTATTTTTTTAAATATATTTTATTGATTTTTTACAGAGAGGAAGAGAGAGGGATAGAGAGTCAGAAACATTGATGAGAGAGAAACATCGATCAGCTGCCTCCTGTACACCCCCCACTGGGGATGTGCCCACAACCAAGGTACATGCCCTTGACCGGAACCAAACCCGGGACCCCTGAGTCCGCAGACCGACGCTCCATCCACTGAGCCAAACCGGTTTCGGCTCTCTCTCATTATTAATGTCTCTATCTCTCTCTCCCTCTCGCTTCCTCTTTGAACTCAATAAAAATATTTTAATGTATATAATCAAATAAAATGTAAGTATTACATACTCTATGTTAATATACATATACCTCCATCTATTTATACCTATGCATACCCACACATATCTATCTATATCATCACCATCACTATCATCATCATCACCATCGTAATCATCACCCCATCACTATTATCATTATCACCACCATCACCAGCATCATCACCATCATCATCACCATCACCAACATCATCATCACCGCCATCATCATCACTATCATCATCACCAGCATCATTATCACCACCATCACCAGCATCACCAACATCATCATCACCACCATCATCATCATCACCATCATCATCACCAGCATCATCATCACCAGCATCATCAGCATCACCAGCATCATCATCACCACCATCATCAGCATCATCAGCATCATCAGCATCACCAGCATTATCAGCATCACCAGCATTATCATCACCATCATCATCACCACCATCATCAGCATCACCAGCATCATCATCACCACCATCATCAGCATCATCAGCATCATCAGCATCACCAGCATTATCATCACCATCATCATCACCACCATCATCATCATCACCACCATCATCACCACCATCACCAGCATCATCAGCATCATCATCATCACCACCATCACCATCATCATCACCACCACCATCACCATCATCACCAGCATCATCAGCATCATCACCATCACCACCATCATCATCACCACCATCATCATACAATGGATTATGCATCTTAGTAGCCAGCCTCCAAGATGACCCTGAGCCACTGCCTCCTGTCCTGGGATTCCCATCCTCACGTAGCTTCTTCCACCTTGGATAGGACTGAGCTGTGTAACCAAAAGCATATTGCAAAACCGAGGGCATGTTCAGGACCAGTTCATCAGAGACGTGGCTTCCTCCTTGCTTCCTGGGATCAGCCGTCTGGGGGAATTTGGCCCCAGGTCCAGAGGCCATTGAAGCCACCTTCTGGAGAAGTCCACATGTGACATGAAGGAACCATGGCCTCGGGCCACAGCCAGAGAGGAACTGAAACTCCTGCCAACGGCCTGGCAGTCATGTGAGTGAGTCAGCGCAGACACAGCCTTCCTCTCTCTGCCAAGCCTTTGGGTGACGGTGCCCTGATGGACATCTTGAGGAGCGCCACTCCAAACCAGACCCACCCACCTGAACCCACTCCTGAATTCCGGACCCACAGGAACCAGGGGAGATAAAGGCTTACTGTTGTTTTAAGCGGCTGTCGTTAACTGATACATCCCTCGATGTCCTTGCAATGTCTCCCCTTCATTATTTGTCTGATCTTATCCTTTATTTTTCTCCCCATCACTTCTCACTCTGATACACTCTCATTGGTCTCATTGCTGGAGGCTGAACTCCCCTCACCTCAAGGTTTTTCCCAGCTGGTACCTCTACCAGGAACGCTCCACACACAGAGCTCACCGTCCAACCTTCTCCAGGTCTTTGCTCAAGTGTCCCCTCCTCAGGGAGAACCTCCCCTGATGGCCCCCATGGGAGGAGCCCACCTGCCCAGACATTTCCTAGCTCTGCCATCGCTTCGTAGCCCCAGGGCCGGCTACAGAATAATCTGTGGGTCCCAGAGCAAAATGAAAATGCAGAGCCCTGGGCTCTTCAGGGTGAGTTGAAATGGTTTACGGGATGGAGATCCATTGAAGAACTGCTTACCAGCATTATAGGACTTGAGGACACATCTTCACGTAATCGGCATGACCCAAAACCTATGATATCCTTTCCTTATTTACTAGAGGCCCATTGCATGAAGATTCGTGCAATAGGCCTTCCTTCCCCTGGCTGCCGGCACCGGTTTTCCTCCGGCACCTGGGACCCGGGCCTTTGCTCTGGCTGCCGCCTTCCATCTTCACTCCGGGTTATATTATTGAATGAGTATAGAAGTTCTGTTTGGGGAAGATGGAAAAGTCCTAGAGATGTATATTCACACGATGATGTGAATAGAATACTTAAAATGGTTAAAAGGGTAGAATTTATGTAATATACACTGAGTGGCCATAAACAAAATACCCTCAGACCAAATCACATCAGGGACTTCATATTCTGTCTAACGTAACATTTTTAAGTTATTTACTGAGTTTAGATGATTTCAGTAGTAAATAAGCATTAAAAACAAACCAACCATTAAACAGAACACTGATATTGACACCATCAAGTAATGTGAACATTCACCAAGTTTCCTAACCCTCGGGAATAACAGTATGATATTTGCATTACTTGTGCACATTCCTCAACTGGAATCTACACTAATAAAAGAGAAATATGCAAATTGACTGTACCTCCATGACACCCACCAGCCAATCAGGAGTGAGTATGCAAATTAACCCAACAAAGATGGCGGGTTAATTTGCACATGCAGGCGCAGAGCGGCTGGGTGGGGCGGGACACCTGCTATGAGCGGGAGGGCAGGGGGCAGAGGGAGCTACAGGAGCAGCACTCTGGCCAGAGCCGAGAAGACTGCATCATCACCATCACCAATATGTTAATATGTTAATACAATTAAAAAAAACCCAGAGCAAATTCATATTTAATGCTGAAACATTGAAAACATTTCCTTTGAAATGAAGAACAAGACAGGGCCCTGGCCAGTGTGGCTCAGTTGGTTGGGCGTCATCCCGTGCACCGAAAGGTTGCTAGCTTGATTTCTGGTCAGGCCACATGAGCATCCTTCTGTACACCAAAAGGTCACGGGTTCAATTCCCAGTCAAGGCACATGTCCTGGTTGCAGGTTGAATCCCTGTTCAGGTTGTGTATGGGAGGCAACCGATCGGTATTTCCCTCATCAAGGTTTTCTCTCCTTCTAAAATCAATAAAAGCATGTCCTTGGGTGAGGATTAAAAAAAAGAGAGACCATAAGGCAGATTATCTATAATAATAAAAGCATAATATGCTAATTAGACTTAACGACCTTCCGAACGACCCTCCAGACGGCCATGCTATGACACCTACTGGTGCCAGGGTAGCCAAAGCGGGTGCAATGTGATTGTTCAAGGGCTCGGCTATCGCCCCATGATTGCCCACAGAGGGAGGCCCAGGCCATCGACCAGCAGGCTGTGGCGGGTGGGTGGGGCCTCCCTCTTTGAGGGAAGCCCAGGTCCGGGTGCCAGAGGGAAGCCAGTGCTGGCAGCCGGGGGAAAGAAGGCCTACTCTTGCACAAATTTTGTGCATTGGGCTTCTAGTCTATATACACTGAGTGGCCAGATTATTATGATCTCTCAATGCATAATAATCTGGCCACTCAGTGTGTGTGTGTGTGTGTGTGTGTATTTTAGAGGCCCGGTGCATGAATTTGTGCATGGGCGGGGTCCGGCCAGCCTGGCCAGGGGAGGGGACATGGGCAGTTGGCCGGCTTGCCTGCTGGGCGAACTCCTGGTCGAGGGGACAATTTGCATATTAGCCTTTTATTATATAGATATACGCTGAGTGGCCAGATTATTATGCGTTCAGAGATCATAATAATCTGGCCACTCAGTGTGTGTGTGTGTGTGTGTGTGTGTGTGTGTGTGTGTGTGTGTGTATGACTAATGAGAAGTGAGGAGGGAGATGGTGGGGCAGAAGAATTAAGGGCAATGAAAACGGTTTGGGCCATTCTCTTCCCATCCTCCTTTCCCTTCCCAATGTGGGTGGATGGACACACAGAAGTGTGTGTGTGTGTGTGTGTGTGTGTGTGTGTGTGTGTGTGTGTGTGTAGATGGATGATGTGGTAGACAGAACAATATGACCCCCAAAGATATACTCCCCTCCCTATCCCTGGGACGGGTGAATATTACTTAATATGGCAGGAGGTGGGGTTACGATAAGGACCTTCAGAGGAGGACCTTATCCTGGATCACCCCACTGAGCCCTACAGGCCATCACAGGTCCCTTATGGGGGAGAGGTAGATGGCGATTAGACACAGAGACCCACACAGAGGAGAATGAGGACAGACGGAAGGGATGTGGCCACAAGCCAAGGCATGCCGGCAGCCATCAGAAGCTGGAACAGGTAGGAAGGATCCTCCCTTAAAGCCTCCAGGGGGCCCTAGCTGGTTTGGATCAATGGATAGAGCGTTGGCCTGTGGACTGAAGGGTCCTGGGTTCGATTCTGGCCAAGGGCACATGCCCAGGTTGCAAGCTCAATCCCCAGAGGGAGGTGTGCAGGAGGCAGCTGATCAATGATTCTCTCTCATCATGGATGTTTCTCTCTCTCTCCCCCTCTCCCTTCCTCTCTGAAATCAATAAAAAAAAATATTTTTAAGCCCTAGCTGGTTTGGCTCAGTGGCTAGAACATCGGCCTGGGGACTGAAGGGTCCCAGGTTCAATTCTGGTCAAGGGCCCATGCCTGGGTTGCAGGCTCAGTCCCCAGTGGGGGGCGTGCAGGAGATAGCCAATCAATGATTCTCTCTCATCCATGTTTCTATCTCTCTCTGAAGTCAATAAAAATATATCTCCCTTCCTCTCTGAAATCAATAAAAAAATTTAAAAAAAAAAATATATATATATATATTTAAAAAGCCTCCAAAGGAAGCATGGCTCAGCCAACATCTTGATTTCAGCTCAAAAAAATTGATGTTGAGCCCTGGCTGGTTTGGCTCAGTGGATAGAGCATTGGCCTGGGGACTGAAGGGTCCCATGTTCAATTCCGGCCAAGGGCACATGCTCGGGTTGCAGGCTCCATCCCCAGTGGGGGACTTGCAGGAGGCAGCCAATCCATGATTCTCTCTCATCATGGATGTTTCTATCTCTCTCTCCCTCTCCCTTCCTCTCTGAAGTCAATAAATATATATTTTAAAAAAAACAACAACAACCTGATGTTGAGATCCCACCCACCAAAACTGTCAGGGAACTCATGTGAACACATGTCCATGGTTGTTTAGCCACTGGGTTTATGGGCGTTAGTTACAGCAGCCGCAGGACGCGAATACAGATGGTCGGTGAAGTAACTGGATCCATGGAAAGCAGATGGCTCATCTGACCAATGGATTACAGGGTTCGTGGGAAGAGGGAACTAATGAGTGGATTAAAGGGTGAAGGAACGTGGGTGGAGGAGAGAATAGTTCACTGGATGTGTAGAGCCTTGGAGAGCTGGGGGGGGGGGTATGTGGTGTGTGATCTGAATAAATGATGATTGAATAGAGAGGCAGGGGGAGCGGGTAAGTGGGTGAAATACTACGTGGGTGAATGCCTACAGCCAAGAACACATACTCAGACGAATGTGTTCCTGGAGAGCCGCCGGAGCCGGAGGGGGCTGGATCCTCCTCGGCTCTTCTCACGCTTGTGAGAAAGAATTCAGATGAGTGACAGAAAGCGGTGTTGAAATAAAGCACAAGATTTTTTTTTTTAATATATATTTTTTATTGATTTCAGAGAGGAAGGGAGAGGGAGAGATAGAAACATCCATGATGAGAGAGAATCATGGATCGGCTGCCTCCC
The DNA here is from genome assembly GCA_025583905.1 of Ia io. Taxonomy (NCBI): domain Eukaryota; kingdom Metazoa; phylum Chordata; class Mammalia; order Chiroptera; family Vespertilionidae; genus Ia; species Ia io. Next base: position 50,196,333 of record JAJQQW010000021.1, on the reverse strand, counting down.
GCACACCCCACACTGGGGATGGAGCCCACAACCCGGGCCTGTGCCCTTGACCGGGAATTGAATCTGTGACCTCTTGATTCTTGGGTCGACGCTCAACCGCTGAGCCACACCCGGCTGGGCAATACTGATCTTTTTTTTATTTTATTTTTTACATAATTGTATTGATTTCAGAGAGGAAGGGAGAGAGAGAGAAATATCCACGATGAGAGAGAATCATGGATTGGTTGCCTCCTGCACGCCCCACACTGGAGATCAAGCCCGAAACCCGGGCATGTGCCCTTGACCGGAATCGAACCCGGGACCCTTCAGTCCACAGGTCGATGCTCTATCCACTAAACCAAACTGGTTAGGGCGAAAGCAAGAGATTTGATTAAGGAAGCCAAGCAAGCGGGTTTATTCAGGATACACTTGGCGCCTGGCCGGCGTGGCCCAGTGGTGGAGCATCTACCTATGAACCAGGAGGTCACGGTTCGATCCCTGGTCAGGGCACCTGCCCGGGTTACGGGCTCCATCCCATGGTGGGGAGAGGGTCAGGCAGGAGGCAGCTGATCCATGATTCTCTCTCACCATGGATGTTCCTCTCTCTCCCTCTCCCTTCTCTCTGACATCACACAACACAACATCCCCCACTCCCACCGACTGAAGGTGTGTGATTTCCTGGCCTTCCGCTCGGCGCCACGGCCCTGCCACTGTGGCTTCTACCTGGTCCTACAACGTTGTCGTCTCCCCAGCGGAAGTGACTAAACAGTCAGCCCGCTTCCCCAGCCCCTGGCAGCCACCAGCCCGCTTTCTGTTTCCCCGGCCACGTGCACGCGGGAGGTCCCAGCGCTTCCTTGGCCCACGGGGTGGGGTGGGCTTTTGCAGAGCTGAGCTGGGGTCTCCCTCCCCAGCTCCCTTTCCAGGCAGCTGACCTATGACCCAGGCTGAAGGCTTTCCTCTGCCTATCCCTGTTCCCTCTCTCCTTATATTTTTAAAAAAAATATATATATATATATATTTTTATTGTTATCAGAGAGGAAGGGAGAGGGACAGAGAGAGAGAAACATCCATGATGAGAGAGAATCATGGATACGCTGCCTCCTGCACACCCCACACTGTGGTTGGAGCCCACAAACCGGGCATGTGCCCTGACCGGGAATAGAACGGGGGACCCTTCAGGCCACAGGCAGGCAGCGCTCTATCCACCGAGCCAAACCGGCCCGGGCTCCCCTTTATCTTCCTCTGGCGTCATTCCCAAGAAATTCCCTCATCTCTTCCTGGAGGACCTAATGACACAGCCAGATGGCGAGGCCCAGGTGCGGGCAAAGCACGAGGGCAGCCGCCCACCCGCAGGGGGCTCCTAGCAGCACTGAGCGTCGCCTGCAGGACCGGGGAGGACCACAGCTGGCTTTAGAGAAGACGCCCGCGTGGACAGGTCCACAGCCACAGAGGGCAGTGGGGAGTGGCCAGGGCTGCGGGGGGCGGGGAGGCAGGGGAGGGCCTGCCCCATGGGTACCAGCCTCCTTCTGGGGAGATGAAAAAACTCTAGGACTGGACAGAGGAGAGGGGGTGTTGCACAACAATGGGAAGTGCTGAATGCCACGGAATTGTATATTTCCAAACGGTCAATTTTATGTTTTGTGAATGGTGTCCCAATTTTAAAAAGGAGGGAGGGGGTGGGTCCTGAGGGAGGAGGGTGGGGGCCTGGGCTCCTGGGTCTGAGGGAGGAGGGGTTGGGGCCTGGGCTCCTGGGTCTGAGGGAGGAGGGGTTGGGGGCCTGGACTCCTAGGTCAGAAGGAGGAGGAGCTAAGGGGGGGACTCCTGGGTCTGAGGGAGGAGGGGCTGGGGGCCAGGACTCCTGGGTCTGAGGGAGGAGGGGGGACCTGGGCTCCTGGGTCTGAGGGAGGAGGGGCTGGGGCCAGGACTCCTGGGTCTGAGCGAGGAGGCTGGGGCCTGGGCTCCTGGGTCTGAGCGAGGAGGCTGGGGCCTGGGCTCCTGGGTCTGAGCGAGGAGGCTGGGGCCTGGGCTCCTGGGTCTGAGGGAGGAGGGGCTGGGGGCCAGGACTCCTGGGTCTGAGGGAGGAGGGGCTGGGGCCAGGACTCCTGGGTCTGAGGGAGGAGGGGGGACCTGGGCTCCTGGGTCTGAGGGAGGAGGGGCTGGGGCCAGGACTCCTGGGTCTGAGGGAGGAGGCTGGGGGCCAGGACTCCTGGGTCCTGGGGCAGCAGGTGGAGGCTGGGACCCAAACCCCCAAGTATGAGGAGGTTAGAAAGAAGCAGAAATGTGCGGGCTGCCTGTGGGAGAGAAGTAGTGAGGAGGCAGCTGCTTTCTGGGAAGGCTGTCGGATGGAGATGTCATCACCAAGGTCTCCCTCCCTCCCACCACGCCCTGCCGGCTGGGGAACCAGGACCTCGGGGAGGAAGGGAGGGCAGGGAACGGGGTCAGCAGCTGGGAGGAGGCGGGGTCACCGGGCCAGGGCCAGCCGCCTGCCCACAGAGGTGCCCTGGGAAAGGACGGGGACCTGGGGTCTGGGGCCTGGGGCCTGGAGGCTGGGTCCCCGAGAAGGTCAGACCGTGGACCCCCGGGAGAGGAAGGAACGCATTTGCTCCAGGAGGGCCTAGATTTTGGGTCTCCCACCTCCCGCCCCCCCCCAGGAAGAGAGAGCTGGAGGCTCTGATTGGCGGGCCCTCGGAGGATAGGGCTGGGGGTTGGCGTGGTGAACCTATAAAGTGGGAGGAAGGAAGTTGGGGGCCTCCTGATGCCCAGGAGCTGCCTGGCTCTGAGCCGGAAGTGGCCGTTTGGGGGTGAGGCCCCTCCAAAGTGGCAGCCAGACTCTGGTCCCTACACTCAGGTCGGACTTTGCTTTTCTTTGAAAGCCGCGGACGGTCCAAGCCCCACCCCCGTCCCCAGCATTTCCTCTCTGAACCGCTCACACCGCCCAGTGGCCCCAGTTGCCCGGGTCCCAGGACGAGAGCTGGAGCCCAGCAGGTGAGCATCGCGGAGGGGAGGGAGATGGGGCGGGGGGAGCCAGCGGCAGGCAGTGATGAGACCCTGAAGGTGGTGAGGGGAGGGCAGCTGGGAGACACCTCAAGGTAAGGTTAAAGGGCATCTGAATGGCAGGGGACACGCCCCAGGCTGAGAGCTGGCTCACCTGACCAGACCACACCCCACCTCCCGGCGTGACCCCCCACCCCATCCGCCCATCCAGCCAATGGGGTCTCAGAGGCAGGCAGCCAGGATCTGATAGACTTGAACCCTCCTCACACACACACACACACACACACATACACACACACAGAAAGCGGGATTCATTAGCGGCCCTCTCTTCTGCTGCAGAGGCCCCGGCATGTGGGGCTACCTGTCCCTGCTGCCTGCCATCCTGGCCCTCTGGGCCACAACCAGCATCTGGACCGTGTGAGTGCTCTGGGCAGGATGATGCCTGGGTCTGAGGGAGGAGGGCTGGGGGCCTGGGCTCCTGGGTCTGAGGGAGGAGGATCTGAGGGAGGAGGGCTGGGGGCCTGGGCTCCTGGGTCTGAGGGAGGAGGGCTGGGGGCCTGGGCTCCTGGGTCTGAGGGAGGAGGGGCTGGGGGCCTGGGCTCCTGGGTCTGAGGGAGGAGGGGCTGGGGGCTTAGACTCCTGGGTCTGAGGGGGGAGGGGCTGGGGGCCTGGACCCCTGGGTCTGAGGGAGGAGGGCTGGGGGCCTGGGCTCCTGGGTCTGAGGGAGGAGGGTTTGAGGGAGGAGGCTGGGGGCCTGGGTTCCTGGGTCTGAGTGAGGAGGCTGGGGGCCTGGCCTCCTGGGTCTGAGGGAGAAGGGCTGGGGGCCTGGCCTCCCGGGTCTGAGGGAGGAGGCAGTCCGGTTTCTGGGTAACAGAAGGAAAGGTTGCTGGGAAGCCGCGCTCATTTGAAGTCTCCCCCTCCTGCAGTTTTGCGATCGCCGTGTCCAACAAGACTGTGAACCTGACGGAAGGCATCCCCTATATCAGGTAGATAGGGCGCTTGGAGGAGCGAGAGGGCGGAAAGGGGGTACCGGCCCTATGGAGCCACAGGTGATCCCTATCTTCCCCAGTCTTTGCGGATCCTACCCGCCCCAGAGCTGCATCTTCAGCCAGCTGCTCAACATGGGAGCTGCGATGGGTAACTAACCTCCCTGGCCCTTAGCCCTGGAGCCAGCGCCTCCCAGCCAGGGCGACCCCAGCGCCTCCCCATCACACCCTGCAGGCTAGACCCCCAGCCCCTCCTCTTTCAGACCCAGGAGCCCAGGCCCCCAGCCCTCCTCCCTCAGACCCAGGAGCCCAGGCCCCAGCCCTCCTCCCTCAGACCCAGGAGTCCAGGCCCCAGCCCTCCTCCCTCAGACCCAGGAGCCCAGGCCCCCAGCCCCTCCTCCCTCAGACCCAGGAGTCCAGGCCCCAGCCCTCCTCCCTCAGACCCAGGAGCCCAGGCCCCCAGCCCCTGAGCCCTCAGACACAGGAGCCCAGGCCCCCAGCCCTCCTCCCTCAGACCCAGGAGCCCAGCCCCCATCCTCCTCCCTCAGACCCGGGAGCCCAGCCCCCATCTTCCTCCTTCAGACCCAGGAGCCCAGGCCCCAGCCCCTCCTCCCTCAGACCCAGGAGTCCAGGCCCCCAGCCCCTCCTCCCTTACACCCAGGAGTCCAGGCCCCCAGCCCTCCCTCAGACCCAGGAGTCCAGGCCCCGGGCCCCTCCTCCCTCAGACCCAGGAGTCCAGGCCCCCAGCCCTCCTCCCTCAGACCCAGGAGTCCAGGCCCCAGCCCTCCTCCCTCAGACCCAGGAGTCCAGGCCCCCAGCCCCTCCTCCCTCAGACCCAGGAGTCCAGGCCCCAGCCCTCCTCCCTCAGACCCAGGAGCCCAGGCCCCCAGCCCCTCCACCCTCAGACCCAGGCCCCCAGCCCCTCCTCCCTCAGACCCAGGAGTCCAGGCCCCAGCCCTCCTCCCTCAGACCCAGGAGCCCAGGCCCCAGCCCCTCCTCCCTCAGACCCAGGAGCCCAGGCCCCCAGCCCTCCTCCCTCAGACCCAGGAGCCCAGCCCCTCCTCCCTCAGACCCAGGAGCCCAGGCCCCAGCCCCTCCTCCCTCAGACCCAGGAGCCCAGGCCCACCCCTCCTCCGCTAAGTCCGGGATTTGCCCCCCACCCCTGTACCCCCAGCCTCTCCCGGGCCACACTGCCTTCCCACTTCCCTTTCCTCCCAGCCGCCTGGATCTGCATTCTCCGTTACCACCAGTTCCGGGACTGGGGCGTCGGGAAGTGGTTTAACCAGCTGATCCTCTGGTCGGGGCTCCTCTGTGCCTTCGGCACCTCCGTGGTGGGCAATTTCCAGGTGAGTCCGAGTCGGCTCCTGGAGCCCAGCCTAGGGGTCCGGCCAGCCACAGTCTGGGACTACAACTCCCAGCACCCTCCGGGGTGGCCGAGTCCTTCTTTGGAGGGGGGCTCGGCCCCGCTTAGCCTCCTGGGACATGTATTTCTTTGTGGTTCTCGGGCCGTAGGCTTGCGGAGGGGGGGACTCCTTACGCTGTCTGAATGGAGCGCCGCGTGGGAGGCGCTTTCTAGTTATTGGGTTGCACCCTGGGAGGTTGGGGTGATTCCCCGTCATCCTCCACCCCGTCGGGGATGAAATGACTGATCGTCCCTCATTGTTGCTGTTTGCCACGCCGGCGGAGTTTGCCCCAGGCTGTGGTTCCGGGCCAGATCCCACGGGGAGGTTTTTGTCATCCCCTGGGCTGCGGTGGTTGGATAGGAACCCAGATTCATAGCCTCTAGAACGCACGTTCCTAACCACGAAGCTCCGTAGATCTTTGCAGAATAAACGAGTGCACACGTGATAGGAGAAATGCCGCTGATTTATTTAGTGTTATCATGTCATTTTACAATATCTGCTTCCAGCCACAGGGTTGTCAGACCGCAGGCTCCCCGCAACGTGTCAGCAAATATCCCCCATCATATCGGCACAGCCATTCATTCACGCATTCTCTCTCGCTTTAAAAACATTTTTAAATTGATTTTCAGAGAGGAAGGGGGAGGGAGAGATAGAAACATCAATGGTGAGAGAGAATCAGGGATCAGCTGCCTCCTGCACGCCCCCTACTGGGGATCGAGCCTGCAACCCGGGCATGTGCCCTTGGTCGGAATCGCACCCAGGACCCTTCAGTCTGCAGGCCGATGCTCTAGCCACTGAGCCAAACCAGTTAAGTCCAAAAACCAATTAAAAAAACAACAACGTATTTCTTTATTGATTTCAGAGAGGAAGGGAGAGGGAGAGATAAAAAACATCAATGAGCAGAGAGAATCACTGATCGGCTGCCTCCTGCACGCCCCCTACTGGGGATCGAGCCTGCAACCCAGGCATGTGCCCTTGGCTGGAATCGAACCCGGGACCCTTCAGTTCGCAGGCCAATGCTCTATCCACTGAAGGCAACCGGCCAGGGCCAAAAAAACCAATTTTTATTTCCTTGGTGGCAACACCTACCCTCCCACACCCCGGGTGAGAATAAAAGATTTATTGCACCAACATCTAGGAGCCTGTGCTACGTGCCAGGCACTGTCTTAGGGATTGAGGCCCCAGCGCTGAAGGACAGGTTTAAATGCCCGCCTCCCAGAGCTGAGGATAGCCAATGCATGCACTCAGTGACCCGATCATCGGGCGTGGCAGTTGTCAATCACTGTGCATGGGGTTGGTCCGGGGCCAGTCCCTGCCTCGTGGGCCTGGCCTCTGCCCAGGTCCTCCCCTCACCTCTCCCCGCTCCTCCTCCTTCCAGCAAAAGAACCAGCTGGCCACGCACCTGACGGGGGCCTTCTTGGCCCTCTTCGTCGGCCATGTCTACTTCTGGCTGCAGCTCTTTCTCTCCTGGAGGATGAAGAGGCTGCCCCAGCCCGGGGCCCCGTGGATCCGGCCGCTCCGCCTGCTCCTCTGCAGCCTCTGCACCGTCCTCTTGGTGACCAGTATCCTTTAGGGCGGGGCTTGGGGTGGCTCTTCACTGGGGGGTCTGCTCTGTGCTAGTGTGGATGCTCCCTCGTTTCTCCGCCCCGTCATAGGACAGTCGTCAGAGAGTGCCCACGGGGGAAGGGGAGGCACACGCCGCCTGAGTTGCAATCCCACCTTGTCCACGTACTAGCTGGGGGAGGCTCCGCTGGTTTTGTAGCTTCGTATGGCCTCGGTTTCTATCAAATGCAGAGCCCACCCCGGGGTTGTAAGGAATGAAGACGATACATGTGAGGTGCTGAGATCGGTGCCTGGCGCGTAATGAGCGACCAGTTGATGTTGGGAGGATGCTAAGCCGGTCATTCGGGGTACCCGCTCTGTGCCGGGCAGCATGCTGGCTACGACTGGAAACTGAGGTTAGACAGGAGGAGTCTCTTGGCCAAGACCCGGCCTGTAGTTCATGGTGGAGCGAGTGCTGGGCTTCAGGCCCCTCGCGCAGACGCTCAAGGGCAGTGAGTGGATCTCTTCTCAGCTCCACACGGGGTGATGTCTTGTTAGTGGGGGTGATGTCATGTTAGGCAGGATGATGTCATGTTAGTCGGGAGATGTCAAATTAGTCGCTGGGAATGGCGGTGGTGGGAGTCTTTACACCACAGGACGTGGCAGCTGCTGTAGGTCAGAGCTGGTTGTCAAACATTTACCAACACGCCACTGAGTGGCACCTCGATTCCAACTCACTTCTGAGTCACCCCAGAACCCAGCCCAGCAGGCCTCTGGCTGAGTCAAATCACTCTGTGAGCCTCAGTTTCCTTGTCCAGAAGATGGAGTTGTTGTTGTTTTTATCATACTGATGGTTATCACTGCCAGGAAGAGAGCTCTGAGGGAGGCGGGCGCAGACTGGGCCTGCAGGCCTCTGTGGGGAGGATGATAGGAGGGAGGCCGAGGGGGCGCAGGCAGCTCCGAACCGGAGGGCCGCAGCTGAGGCCCTGTGCCGGCTGCAGGAAGCGGATCCGTCCTTTTTCCGGAGCTGCAGCCTGGTTTGCCTGGAGTAGGTGGGAAAGGGCTGCTCCAGCTGCAAACCAGCTGCTCTCCCCGCTGGGCCCTGTCGGTGATGAGGTCCAGCCAGCCCCTGCTAGAGGCCCCACTCGTCTGAGTTTGGTGGCAGGATCCTCATTCTGTGAGGCTTGGACATCCCCTTAGCTGCAGGGAGCGGGAAGGACCATACAATGGCCAGCTGAGTGTGCTAAGGGCGTGACATCTGCAAAGATGGCTCTCAGAGCTTGCATGTTCTTTAAATATATATATATATATGTACTTGCATGTTCTTTAAATATATATACATATATACACATATATATATACATGTTCTTTAAATATATATATATATATACTTGCATGTTCTTTAAATATATATACATATATACATATATATACACATGTTCTTTAAATATATATATATATACTTGCATGTTCTTTAAATATATATACATATATACATATATATATACATGTTCTTTAAATATATATATATATACTTGCATGTTCTTTAAATATATATACATATATACATATATATACATGTTCTTTAAATATATATATATACTTGCATGTTCTTTAAATATATATACATATATACATATATATATACATGTTCTTTAAATATGTATACATATATACATATATATATACATGTTCTTTAAATATATATATATATATATATATATATATATATATATATATACACACTAGGGTACCCTACACGCTTTCGCTTTCGATTACAGGGGAGCTGGGTGCCTGTCCGCTGGTGCACCAGGCCTTTCAGAAGCCTCTGGCGTGGCGGAGGCTTCTGAAAGGCCTGGTGCCTGAGCGGACAGGCACCCAGCTCCCCTGCTTTTGATGGTCCCCGGTGGGATGTGAGCTCGCTGCCCCAGAGGCCCCTTCTGTGCTGCAGCACAGCCATGGTGCAGACGCTGAGCTCGAGCCGCCGCTGGCAACGCAAGCTCAGCGTCCCGCCAGCCCAATCGGCCCCCCCGGCCCCCCCGAGTCCCGCCCCCCTGCGCCTCCTGGCCAATCGCGGGCATAGCGAAGGTATGGTCAATTTGCATATTTGTCTATTATTAGGTAGGACACACACACACACACACACACACACACACACACACACACACACACATATATACACACACATATATATACACTAGAGGCCCGATGCACAAAGGTTCATGCAATAGGCCGCCTTCCCCTGGCTGCCGGCACCGGTTTTCCTCTGGTACCCGGGACCTAGGCCTTTGCTCTGGCAGGCGCCTTCAGTCTTCGCTGCAGCCAGAGCCTTCAGTCTTCTCCCCTAGGGCCGGAGCGCCGCTCCTGTAGCTCCCTCTGCTCCCCGTCCCCCCACCCCCCCATAGCAGGCATCTGCCCTGCCCGGCCGCTTCGTGTCTGTGTATGCAAATTAACCCACCATCTTTGTTGGGTTAATTTGCATACTCACTCCTGATTGGCTGGTGGGCGCCTCGGAGGTATGGCCAATTTGCATGTTTCTCTTTTATTAGTGTAGATATTATTTCAGAGAGGAAGGGAGAGAGACAGATAGAGACATCAACAATGAGAGAGCATCATTGATTGGCTGCCTGCATGCCTCCCACTGGGGATTAAGCCTACAACCCAGGCATGTGCCCTTGACTGGAATTGAATCCAGGACCCTTTAGTCCACAGTCCAACACTATCCACTGACTCACACCAGCTAGGGCAGAGCTGGCAGATTCTGAGCTGGGCCTGCAGAGCCAGCTGCATAGGGCCTGAGCTGGGGGGTTTGTGGACACAGCAGGTGTGGGCATGCAGAGGGGGAGGGGGAGGCGAGGAGGCTGCTGGCAGGGCCCCAGGTGGTCTCCGGTGCTAAGGTGAGGGGTTAGAGGCCTGGGCTTCTGCCTTGGGGCAATAGGGAGCCATGGAAAGCTTGTGAGCAGGGGAAGAGCAAGGTCGGCTCTGGGGGTAAGCGGCTTGTTGGGGTGCTCACACATCTCTTTTGCTCAAAGATCCATGGGCCCAGTAATGGTGTTGGACTTGTGGACAGCCTCAAAGTCCTCGAATGAGTTAAATAATATCTAATCTGATCTCAGGCAGGAGTAAGTCGGAGCTAGCTTGGCTGAGAGGAGGAGAAAGAGTGCGCCAGGGAGTAATCTTCCAGAAGGTAAAAGGCGTCTCTGCTAGGCTGGAGCTTGGAGTCGTGTTCGCCGGTGGTTGGGAAACAGTTTCAAGGAGCTGGGTGGGACGGGGGAGCCGGAGAAGGAGGGCAGACCCGCCGAGATGCCAGGCCAGAAAGAGACCAGCAAGGCAGATAGGACAAGACCTGGAGCGACCAGCGGGCCATGGGCGCGAGGGAGGTGGCGAGGGTGATTCTGGGCGCAGGAGTGGATGGTGGGGCTGTCATGGGGGCGTGGCACCCAGAAAGAGGAAGATGCTTTAGGGGAAGATTCCATTCTGTGTGGGAGTGAGCAGGAGGAGCCTGCGGGCCTGAGGCTGACGTGGGGGAGTGTATCTTTTTAAATTTTATTTTCATTGATTTCAGAAAGGAAGGAAGCTCTAGCTGGTTTGGCTCAGTGGATAGAGCATCGGCCTATGAACTAAGGGGTCCCGGGTTCGATTCCAGTCAAGGGCACATGCCTGGGTTGTGGGCTGGATCCCCAGTAGGAGGCATGCAGGAGGCAGCCAATCAGTTATTCTTACCATTGATGTTTTCTCTCTCTCTCTCCCTTCCTCTCTGAAAGCAATCAAAATATATATTTTTTAAAAAGTAAGAGAGGGAGAGAGAGAGAGAAACATCAATGATGAGAATCACTGGCCACCTCCTGCACGCCCCACAAGGGGGATCGAGCCCACAACCTGTGCATGTGCCCTGACCAGGAATCGAACCGTGACCTCCTGGTTCATAGGTCCACGCTCAACCATGGAGCCACTGGAGCAGGGATGAGGTGCATCCTTAGGAAACTCTGCATATGTGGAGGTGGAAGCAATGTGCCTGGTAGTCTGGCTGGGCAAGCGGGGGACGGTGGAGCCTTCGTGGGCTCAGGGAGGCTGACGGGAGCTAAGACCCTTGTTCCAGAACATTGAGAGCACCCTTCAAACAGAAGGGACCCGCTGGGAAGATACCTGGGAAACAGTGTGAGACGCAGGCAGGACTGGAGGGCACCCCTCGGCGAGTGTCTGGGGCCCACGGAGGAGGGTGGCGCGGCCTCGCCTGCCCGGTCTGGGGGCTCCGGGACCCTTCTCAGTGGCGGCTGCCCTTGACCCTGGCTCCAGTGGTCGTCCTGCACACCAGCCGGCGGCGTTCCGCGGCCGCCATCTGCGAGTGGGCCGTGGCTATGCTGATCTTCACGCTCTTCGGCCTGCTGGCCGTGGACTTCTCCGGCCTGGAGGGTTGCACCCTGTGCCTCCGGCCTGGGCCCAGCCTCAGCCTGCAGCCCGCCTCCCCCATCTCCCTGCAGACCCCGCCGCCGCCGCCGCCGCCCCCCCTGGCGCTCTGACCCCGGCCGGGCCCTCCCACCGAGGACAGAGACCGAGCCCGGGCTCCTCCGTGCCCCCGAGATGCATCGCTGGGGACGAACCTGCAGGGATGAACCGAACCTGCAGGGATGAACCGAACCTGCAGGGATGAACCGTTGGGGATGGACCTTAAAGGACTTGCCGGGCGCTGGCTGGTGTTGCTCAATGGTTAGAGCGCTGGCCCACGCACCGAAGAGTTGCCGGTGGTTTGATTCCAATCGAGACCGTACACCTGGGAGACCATGAACCTGGGCGGCAGGATGGATGCCTGGCCCCAGCTGGGCGAGGGTGAGAGGCGACATCTCTCTCATGTCAGTGTTGCCCTCTCCCCGCCCCTCCCTTCCACTCTACGTAAAAGCAAGGGAGAAATATCCCCGGGTGAGGATTGCCAACGACGGAAGAGAACGTGCCATCGCCGGCCGGCCTGGGCCCTGGCAGTGCCCACGTGGGGCCGGGCTCCGAACCGCCGCTGAGCTGGCACCGTCCTGCCCTCCCGCCCGGCCCTGCGGCCCCGCCCGTGCCATCGGGCCGCCCAGGAAGCGAGAGGCCGCGGCCAGCCAGCCGTCCCTGATCAAGGCTATTTATTGTTGTTATTATTAATTTTTTTTTTTTTTGCCGCCGGCGGAATCAGAGACACGGACGCAGGCAGGATCTCGGGAAACCAGAATTCCTTCCGGAGAGCAAATCCGTACAGAAGGTCATGGGGGGAGGGGGAGGGCCAGGGGAGGGGGGGCCCAGGAGGGGGGAGTTGGGGATGACACAAGGACAGATGGCCCTGTCCGTCCGGATCTGCTAAGCCACCCCAACCAGCCCCTGTCCCTCCCCCACCCCACCCCGCAGAGAGGTTGATCAATAAATAAAATAATAAATTAATCAATAAATAAAATAGAAACAGCTCCCACCCCCTGGACACCCCCCTCCCCCAGAACCACCCTTCCCCGTTGGGCACGGCCCCTCGAGCCCCATCCCTGCAGGGCGAGGCTGGGTTGGTTGTATCTCCCCCTCCCTATGTACTCCTTGGGCCCTATTTACAGATTCACAGTTGGGGGGCAGGGAAGGGGGGTGGAGGGGGCTCCCCTCCTTCCCCGGCCCCCTGGGGTCAGGGCAGAGGGGTCCCGTTGGTGGCCAGGAGCTTCTTGTCCTTGGGGGGGGACCTCGGCGGGGAGAGCTGGTCAGCTCCGGGTCTGGGCGGCCGGGCGGGGGCTGCAGGCTTCGGGGCGGGGTGCTGGGAGGCCGGGGCTGCGCTCCGTTCTTCTCGTCTGTCGGGGAGGAAGCGGTGTGGCGTGAGCGCCGGGGCTCTGGAGCCGGCGTGGAGGTTCCTGCCATCCCGGGTCTCAGTAACCCCAAGGCCGGCCGGATGACTCCAGCATCGTGCGGAGGCCCGAGCCCCCAACTCGGGTGCTAGGGGGGCACACGCCAGCATCCAGGCCTGCCAACCCTAGGACAGGTCATGCATCCGGGCCCCCTCCAGCCCCCATGGCCTGGAGACCCGGCCGTTCGTTCTCAGAGACTGGCGAGACTGGCGTGTGAGCACAGATAAGGTTCAAGCACCCCGGCTCACAGCCAGAGGGTCCCCCTTCCCTTCCACTGCCCTGGTGGTTAGGGGGGACGCTCCTTAGTCATGGGGTTTGGAGCCCCTACAACAGGTTGTTTGGGGGGGTCTCAGGCCCCCGCAGGCAGGCTTGCCTGACTGGGGTCACCTCTTTGAGGGGCCACACAGAGCAGTACCTGAGGGCCCCTAGCAGGGACCCGCCCCCATAAAAGTCACAGATTGCTGGTTTTTGTTGTCATAGCAACCAGGATGGCTCCCCCCCGTTAGGCGGACTGGGGGTCACCCCCTGCCCCATTCCTCTTTATAAGACGCCGGGCTAAGCCCCCAGGTGCCTGCTGGTCCTTCCTCTCTGAGGGCATGCTCTTTGGGGGACCCTGGTTGCTAAGGTCAGCTTTCCTTAGCAACCGGGTCTAGCAGGGTTCAGAGGGCCTGACCTGGATTCTGGTCGCCTGGGGCAACCAGGCCTAGTGGAGACTCCTGGAGCGGGCTTGCTCCACTCCCCAGGAGGTCAGAGCGCCTTGCTGTGGGGGCGTCCTATGCCCCCTGCACCCCCATTCCCCCAAGACGGACACCAGCGGAAAGGTCTCCAGACATTGCCGGATGTCCCCTGGGCGCCGCGAATCATGCCTCCCCCACCCGCCCCCAAAGCTGTCCGGCTCCTCCTGGTGAGAACGGAGACCCTGGTACATGGCAGGGTCAGGGGGACACCGGCTGTAACCGAGGCCGGGGCCCAGCGGGGGCCGGTTCTTCCGGGTCATCTGGGGGCAGCCTTCAAAGAACCTCCCCAGGGAGGGCAGTGTCCCAGGAACATGTGCCCTTCAGGGAGGTGCCCGTCACCAGCTGGGCGGATGGACACTGAGTGAAGGAACTGGGGCCCGGGGCCTCTGGGAAGGCGGAAAGGATACCCTGGCCCCCAGCCTCCAGGGGGGAGCTTGGCCTGGCCCTCCAGACACCTCGAGAGTCGCCCCGTCAGTTCTGACCTTGGGGAAACGGTTCTGACCTTGGGGGAAACGGGTCTGACCTTGGGGAAAATGGGCCTGACCTTGGGGAAACTGTCCTGACCTTGGGGAAACGGTTCTGACCTTGGGGAGATGGGGCCCCAGGCTGGAACCACTACTCTCCAGCAGACGTGACCCTGGGCGTCGGCCTTCTCCGGTGACAAGGCCACGTGGCGTCTGCCCCTGTCTGCCTGCCCTGTTTCTCCCTGGGCCGGGGGACCCCATTCCCACCTATCCCAGGAGTGGGGCTGAGCAGGGGTCTTCACTCAGGAATTCTGGTGACCCTGGTTGCTAGGGAATTCGCTCCTGACAACAAGGCTAGCCCCCAGGAAGCCACACCCCCTGGGGCAGGACCACCAGCTCCCAGGCGGGCCCACCCTGGAAAGGGAGCCCGCCTGCCGGTCTGCGGGTGAGGCCTCAACAGGAGGACAGGTGGGCCTCTTCCCCACCGCTGGTCTCGCCTGCTAACCAAAGGCTGCAGCCCTGGTCACGGGGAGTCTCCCCTCTGCCCACGGGACAGACGGACAGACAGCCGGCACCTGGCCTCCCACCCACGAGGCCTGCACCCACCCACCGGGGCCCGCGCCCACCCCCCGAGGCCCGCGCCCACCTGCGAGGCCCGCGCCCACCCACCGGGGCCCGCGCCCTCCCGCCATGGCCCGCGCCCACCCGCCATGGCCCGCACCCTCCCGCCATGGCCCGCACCCACCCGCCGGGGCCCGCACCCACCAGCCATGGCCCGCACCCACCCGCCATGGCACGCACCCACCCCCCAAGGCCCGTGCCCACCCGCCATGGCCCGTACCCACCCGCCGAGGCCCGCACCCACCTGCCAGGGCCTGCACAGAGGGCTGGTCGTGCGTGCTCAGCAGCTGGGCCTGGATGGTCTCCACCACTCGCTTGAACCGCCGGCTGGGACCTGGAAGGGGCCGGGAACCAGTGACTGGGGACCGCCAGGGCCAGGGCCAGGGAAGCCCCCACCCTGGGGAAGGACGCTCCTCCTCTGTGTCTCAGTTCCACCTCCGCTCCTGGGCCCGGCACCGAGCCACAGTTTGCACACGGAGCTGAGAAATGTTGCACTTACAGTAACAATGGGTGCTGTTTGCTATTTCAGTGGGGTTTTATTCCTTGCCAGTGTCTGCTGGAGGCCATGGAGAGCCAGAAATGTCAGAAAAATCATTGGGCCCTGCCCGGCTTGGCTCAATGGATAGAGCATCGGGCTGCGGACTGAAGGGTCAGGGGTTTGATTCCGGCCAAGGGCACATGCCTGGATTGCTGGCTCCATCCCCAGTAAGGGGCGTGCAGGATACAGCCAATCAATGATTCTCTCTCATCACTGATGTTTCTCTCTCTCTCTCTCCCTCTCCCTTCCTCTCTGAAATCAATAAAAAAATTTTTTAAAAATCACTGGAAAGAAAAGAAACCTTAAAATTGAGAAACTTCTGCCTATTTGTCTTTTTTATTTAAAAGATTTTAAGCTGATTTTTATTTATTTATATATTTTTAAAATATATTTTTATTGCTTTCAGAGAAGAAGTGAGAGGGAGAGAGAGATAGAAACACCAATGATGAGAGTCACTGATTGGATGCCTCCTGCACAACCCCCACCAGGGACCTAGCCCACAACCCAGGCAGGTGCCCTTGACCGGAACTGAACCTGGGACCTTTCAGTCCATAGGCCAACGCTCTATCCACTGAGCCAAACCAGCTAGGGCTATTTATTTATTTTTAATATATATATTTTTTTCATTGATTTCAGAGAGGAAGGGAGAGGGAGAGAGAGACTGGCACATCAATGATGGGAGAGAATCACTGATTGGCTGCCTCCTGCACGCCCCACACTGGGGATCAAGCCCCACAACCTGAGCACATGCCCTTGACCGGAATGGAACCCAGGACCTTTCAGTCCACAGGACGATGCTCTATCCACTGAGCCACACCAGCCAGGGCAAGCTGATTTTTAGAGAGAGGGGAAGAGAGCAAGGCCAAACATCAATTGCTGCCTCCTGCAAGCCGGGCATGTGCCCTGACTGGGAATCAAACCGCTGACCTTTTGGTGCATGGGACAACACTCAACCCACTGAGCCACACCGGCCAGGGCTGCCTATTCATTTTTAAGGAAGAGAGAAAAAAAAAAAGGCGCCATAATTCATTTTGGTGATGCAATGCCCCAGTGTTCCACAGCAGCCCGGTGTAGAAACTGGGAGCAAGCTCATCTCCCATTGCCACATGTTAAAATGGGTGACAAGGCCCTCACTGGTTTGGCTCAGTGGATAGAGCGTCGGCCTGCACCCACTCGGCGGGTGGGTCCCAGGTTCGGTTCGGTCAAGGGCATGTGCCTTGGTTGCGGGCACATCCCCAGTAGGAGGTGTGCAGTGCAGGAGGCAGCTGATCAATGTTTCTCTCCCATCGATGTTTCTGACTCTCTATCCCTCTCCCTTCCTCTCTGTAAAAAAAAAAAAAAAAAAAAAAAAAAAAAAAATCAATAAATTTTAAAAAATAAAAATAAAATGGGTGACAAGGGCAGCAAAGAGAGGTACCCCTCATCCTCCAAACTCGGGATCAGGACTCAGGGACTAAGTAGGATTGGAAACAAGGCATTTCTGTGGTTCTCATCTCTTGTGCCAACTCTTTTTTAAAATATATTTTTAAAATATATTTTATTGATTTTTTACAGAGAGGAAGGGAGAGGGATAGAGAGTTAGAAACATCAATGAGAGAGAAACATCGATCAGCTGCCTCCTGCACACCCCCACCGGGGATGTGTCCGCAACCAAGGTACATGCCCTTGACTGGAATCGAACCTGGGACCTTTCAGTCTGCAGACTGACGCTCTATCCACTGAGCGAAACCGGTTAGGGCACCAACTCTTTTTTGTTAAAAAAAGAAGAAAAAAAGAAAAAGTTTTTATTTACTTTAGAGAGAGGAAGGGAGAGGGAAGGAGAGAAACATCGATATGTGGTAGATACATCAATCAGTGGCCTCCTCTTGAGCCCACAACCTGGGCATGTGTCCTGACTGGGAATTGAACTGGTGACCTTTCAGTGCATGGGATGATGCTCAACCAACGGAGCCACTGGCCAGGGTTCTTGTGCTGCCAGCTCTTGATTGGCCAAGGCTGCCTGGAGTTTGAGGCTGTGGCTGAGCTCACGGGATGAACTGCTGTGATTGATTGGTGATGTCTGCTCTGGGTGTGGGAATGGCCGGAAAGCAGCACCCCATGTCCTTGCTCTTCAGTCTTAAAGTCGTAGGAAGAGCTCTGTGCTGGGAGGTCAGGAGGCCTACGTTGAGCCCGGCTCTGTCACAGTGTACAGTGTGACTCCGGTCAAATCCATTTACCTCTTCAGACCTCAGTTTTCCTGTCTGTCAAGTGGGTGATTACTAACACATCAAAGGAAATAGTGCAATTAAGCACTAGGCACATGGTAAGCAATATGTTAGGAGGTTAAGTGTGGATGAGAAAAGGGGAAAGGAGCCCTAGCTGGTTTGGCTCAGTGGATAGAGCACTGGACTGCAGACTGGAAGATCCCGGGTTCAATTCCGGTCAAGCGCACATGCTCAGGTTTCGGGCTCGATCCCCAGTAGGGGGCATGCAGGAGCAGCCAATCAATGATACTCTCTCATCATTGATGTTTCTATCTCTCCCTTCCTCTCTGAAATCAATAAAAATATTTTTTTTAAAAAGAAAGAAAAGAGGAAAGGGGACCTGGCCAGGGTGGCTCAGTTGGTTGCGCATCGTCCCATGCACCAAATGATCACCAGTTCAATTCCTGGTCAGGGCACATGCCCAGGGTGGAGGCTTGATCCCCAGGAGGGGTGGTGCAGGAGACACCCCTCCTCACATCGATGTTCTCTCTCACATCGATGTTTTTCTCCCTCTCCCTTCCTCTCTCTCTAAAATCAGTAAACATGTTAAAGAAAGGCAGGGAGGGAAGGAGAGGACGTGGGGGTCATATTGCACAGTCAGGCCCAGTTGAGCATGATCTCCTCCTCCCTCATGCTGCCCTCCTGGGCTGCTATTCTATCTCAGCTGTCCTGAGCATCCCAGACACCAGGCTGGGGCAGTCTAGTCCAAGGAGACCTACCGGAGAGGAGAGTGAAGGTGACAGAGTAGATGCCACCTCCGCCACCACCGCCATCCCGTCGCGGAGAGGGCTCTGGCCCCTCAGAGGAGCTGATGTCCACCTGGAAGCGGACGGGCTTCTGGAAGACGGAGGGGCCCCCGCTGGCCTTGTACTCGGCCCTGAAGCTGGTCTGTGACAGCACACTGTGACTCAGGCTGGGGATCTGGGAGAGATGGGGGGAGCACAAGGAGGAGGTGACCCCAAGGACCTGGTTGCAGGGAATGGATAAGCAACCCTACAGAGGCCTTTGCCCAAGGAACTACAAGTCCCATCAGACACTGGAGCAAAAGTATAAGGAAAGGCATCAGAATGCCCCATTGCCTGCTGGGATTTGTAGTTTTCCATCCTACTATGACTAGGGTATATAGGGATGAATGGCTGAGCAACTGGTTCCTAATGTAATAATAGGGGGATGTCAACTCACCAGTCCTCAGGGGACACTGATATGTGGAGAATAGTAACTCACGGTCCTATTTCACCACTTCCAGGCCCCAGGACACCAGCCTCTCCTGCCTCCCTGCCCCCACAACGACCAAACCCAACTCTGGCTGAAAAACTACATATCCCATGAACCCCAGGAAGGAGTCAGGCCAGTGCCAAGGTGGTGAACCCCCCCAGGGGCTGCTGTGGTTGTGTGGTGGCCAGCGTGTGTGCGTGCGTGGGGACCCAGGCCCCTCACCGACAGGAAGGCGTGGACGATGTCCGCTTTGATGCTACTGAGAGGTTTGTCCTTTAGCACGAGAAAAATTTGTTCTTCTTTGTCCAAGGAGATAAAGTTCCCGAACCAGGAGCGTTTTGCCAGCCTGAGTAGGAGGGGATGGTTGGAGGAGGGTCAGGAGGGGGCTGAGGACATGAAAAACCCCCACCATCCTTTCTCTTCCCTTCCCTGTCTCACTCACTCTGGAGAGGACTCCGGCGTCAAACTGGACATCTCCTCGGCGGTGGGCACTGGGGAGGGGAGAGCACGGCCAACACTTGTCCGTCATCCTCGTGAGCAGCACAATCAGGGCGTCCAGACCCAGTGTCCATTCAACCCGCCCCGGAGCCGAACCCCAAAGGCAAGCAGCCTCCTGTTCCTTCTAGGGATGCTGCCCGGCCCGTTAGGCCACGCCCTCTGTGGGTGTGGCTTGCTTGCCATGAGCCAATGGGAAGGGGAGGGGGTGGGGCGGGTGGGGCGGGCCCACTTCCTCTATCCAATGCTCGCATCTCTGCTCACAACCGCATCTTACCCCGGGATATGGGAATCCGGGCCTCACCCCTTGCTCCCGGGACCCAGATGTTAGCCCCAGGTCGCCTTGCTCCATTAGGATTCAGAAGCCTACCCCCCCCCCCCCCCCCAGCTCCGGCGCCACCAGGGACCCCGTACCCTGCATCTTGCGCCGGTGGAAACGCGGGGAGCCCAGGAAGCTGTTGCGGATGGAGTTGAGACGACTCCTCCAGGCGGCTCCCCCGACACCACCGCCTGGGCTTGGGGGCGGCGTCGTCCCCGGGGTCCCGGTGGGGCTGGCCCGGGGAGTGTGCAGAGGCGAGTGCAAGGGGGTCCCCCCGGAGGAACGTGGGGAGCCTGGGGGTCCAGGAAGGGGAGTGGAGCGGGCACTGGGGGGTGGGGGCTGCTCCCCGGCGCCCCCACCCCTGGGGCCTCGAGAAGGCAGCGTCTGCGTTTTGGAAGTCGGGGAGCCTCCTCCCCGAGCCTCATCTCCAGCCCCAGGCTCCGGTGAGAAGGAAAAGACCGGACTCTGCGAAGGAGAGGACGAGGGTGAGGCCGGACTACAACTCCCAGTAGGCTCTAGGCGGCCCACTCACACATACTCCGGCAGGAGGGCCCGATGATGCATGCTGGACCTCGTAGTCCTATTATCTTCCCCTCCCTCCCCCCAATGTTAGGGAAGCAAGGATTTTTCCCTGTCGTGTTCACCGCTGTAAACCCAGCAGTGATTGGTGCAGTGTAGGCGCTCAATTCGCTGGTTAAATGAGTAAATGAACCCTTTAGGGAGACAGGAAAAAACCCAACCCTAGGGAGGAGGGTTAGGGTTAGGGTTAGGGTTAGGTTGTAGTTTCCGCTGCTTGATCTCTGCTCCACAGGGTCTGCACCCCCTTACCCCTTCTCCCTCCATTGGGGTCTGGCCTTACCCGCGGACTGCTCAGAGGACTGGAGGACAGGCCGGTGGAGGCTCCACTGACGCTACGGGATCTGTTTCCAGGACAAATTGTTAAAAATCAGGAGGGAAGGGTTTCAAAAGGCTCAGCTGTTCTCCCCCTTCCACACTCCTTCCAGATAAGGAAAGGAGGCCCAGAGAGGGTAGGTGATTTGGCCCAATCACACAGCACCTTGGAGGCGGCGCTGGGGTTAAAACCTGGACCTCTCTTCCCATCCAGGACTGGGGGGGTCCCACTGCAGGGGCAGGGTTCCCACCTCTGACTGTGCTGGGCCATCTCCAGGGCCCGCCGGGTGGGCACCGGGGAGCCGCCACCGCCCGCATCCGTGATGCTCAGGACTTCCATGGACTTCCGCTCCGGCCGCCGCTTCCCGTGCCGGCTCAGCATGGGGGAGTCCACGCGCTTCCGAGGGGGGTCTGGGGGCAGATCAAAAGACTGATTTGTGCCCTGGCTGGTGTGGCTCAGTGGATAGAACACTGGCCTGCGGACTGAAGGGTCCCGGTTCGATTCCAGTCAAGGGCACATGCCCGGGTTGCGGGCTCAATCCTCAGTAGGGGGTGTACAGGAGGCAGCCAACCAATGATTCTCTCATCACTGATGTTTCTCACTTCCTCTCCTCTTCTCTCAGAAATTAAAAAAAAAAAAAAAAAGTTATTCTTTTTAAAAAAGAATCTCTGGGGCCAGGCTCAGGAGCTTGCATTTAAAAAATAAAATAAACAACTGATTTGTCCAACTGTATGTGGCACTCAGACAGGTGGGAAACTGAGGCCCGAGTAGAGAGAGGTGTTGGCAGCTCAGGTCCTACAGCCCCGTCCCACCTCAGGAATCTGGGGCCCGGAGTCCCAGCCCTGCCTTCTCACCAACATCATTGCGGGGAGGCAGGTCCTGGTCCTCACAGCTGGGGTACCGCTCCTTCCGATCCAAAAGCAGATAATATATCATCTTTTCTTGGTTCTCCCTGGGGGGGGGGGGGGCAGGAGATGATTGGGGTCAGAGGTCAGGTCCCAGAGGTGGTCTCATCCCCTCCCTGCAGTGGTGGCTCTGTGGGGGCTCGGTCCACCCAGCATCTCTATATACAGCTCCATTTCCCTAGGTATCAACATGGTGGCTTCCTTTGTCTTGGTGTACAGCTCAGTCTCACTTTCCTCAAAAATATTAATATTATCTAACATTTGAACACGGACTCTAGGTAAGTACTATGGGAGGCACCCTCTAGATCTGTCTCAACAGCCCTAGCCGTTTTGGTTCCGTGGATAGAGCGTCAGACTGTGGAATGAAGGGTCCTGGGTTCAATTCCGGTTAAGGGCATGTACCTCGGTTGCAGGCTCAATCCCTGGCCCTGGTCCGCCCCAGAGGGAGGTAACCAATCAATGTGTTCCTCTTACATTGATGTTTCTCTGTCTCTCCCCCTCCCTTCCACTCTTTCTAAAAAACAAATGGAGCCCTAGCTGGTTTGGCTCAGTGGATAGAGCGTCGGCCTGCGGACTGCAGAGTCCCGGGTTCGATTCCGGTCAAGGGCACATACCTCAATTGCAGGCTCCCGGGGGCATGCCGGAGGCAACCAATCGATGTGTCTCTCTCACATCGGTGTTTCTCTCTGTCTCTCCCTCTCCCTTCTACTCTCTCTAAAAATCAATGGGGAAAAAAATATCCTCGGGTGAGGATGAAAATAAATTTAAAAAAATAATAAGTGGAAAAATGTCCTCGGGTGAGGATCAAAAAGTAATAATAAAACAAAATTAGGGCATTAAATAATAAATCTGCCTCAGTATCTATTAATAATGCTTTTCAGCTTCAGTTCTGCCTTTTCCCTGCTGGTCCTACTGCCCCCTGGTGGTTCCTCCGGGACAGGTCCACGCGGGAGTTTCAAGCCACCTGGTCCAGGAGGGTGAGTGTGCGCATGCGCGAGGCTGGGCGTGCCCCCAGGCGGCTGTCCCCGGAGCTAGGGCAGCTCCCCGCGCCGTGTTGCCCGCGGGGCGTCTTACTCCTCGCTGCGCAGCTCGCGGTGCAGCCGCTCCCGGTCCCTGAAGCAGCCCAGCGAGGCCATGCTCTCCAGCACGTCGGGGTCCAGCTCCCCGTTGGATGGCAGGCTCCGCATGGCCACCCTGCGGCCTGGGGTTGGCTCCAAGCACGGGTCCGGCTCGTGTTTCCCACCCCTGGGGCGGGAGGAACAGCAGAGGGAGCCCGGACTCTTCACCCGAGTCTCAGGGGTCCTGGGTCCCAGCCTGCGCCTTTCTGGGGAACCCAGGAGTCCTGCCCCCACCCTCCCTCAGCCCCGGGAGTCTGGACCCCAGCGCCCCCACCCGTGTCTTCTCCCCTAGGGCCCAGGAACCGCGGCATGCCCCCCCCTGGCCGCCTCTGGCTCTCCTGCTTTGGGGGCCGTTGACATCCGGGCCCCTCTCCCTTCCTCCCCCAGGGACCCACGTGTCAGCTCCCCCATACTCACAGGTACCAAGGATGTTTCTGAATTTGCTCCAGCTGTTGGGGGGCGGGGGTTGTAGAGAAGCAGAATTGAGGTCATATGATCACAGCTGGACGCCATGCAAGTTGACTGGGTGGGGTTGGGGGATACCTGACGGGTCTCCCCATCACCAAGGGCGGGATGACGGCTTATGTCTCCCCCAAGGGGCGAGTGAGCGTGTTGCCTCGCGCACGCGCAATGGGAATCCTGTGGCCCGGCTACATTGCCGCATGCTCCGTGGCACCCTGAAGGGGTCTTCGTCCCCTCTTTGGAGTGACTGCGGGCTCACCCAGGGACTCCCTCCCAGCTGTCACCCGAGGGACGGACAGGCCAGTCCTGGACACCCATCCTCAAGACTCCCCTAGGGAGCCGGACCAACGGGGCTGTGAACCAGGAGGCAGGGTTCCATTCCCAGTCCCGGCACAGGCCTGGGTTGCGGGCTCCATCCCCAGGGTGGGGCGTGCAGGAGGCAGCCCATCAGTGATTCTCTCTCATCATGGATGTTTCTATCCTCTCTCCCTCTCCCTTGCTCCCTGAAATCAATAAAAATATTTTTTTAAAAAAGGACTCCTCTAGGGTTTCTGTCCTCATCACCCACTGTCCCTTCCCCTGCCCCCATCCCGGCCCCCCGACTCACACTGAGCCTCTTCTCCGGCTCCACCTCGATCATGCCCCGCAGGAGGCTCTGGCAGTCGGGCGGGATGAAGTGGGGCATGTGGAAGACGCCCCGTTTCACCTTCTCCAGCAGCTGGCGGAGGTTGTCGTCATCGAAGGGCAGAGCCCCCTGGGTGACAGGACCGCCGCTGTCCCAAGCCCTCCAAGGGCCCCTGGCTGCCTCGTCCCACTCGGGGACCCCCGGGGCCACCCCACAGTTCTGGGGCTGAACGGTTAGCTCTAGGATCTTGGTCGGCTGGCGCATACCCCTCACACCTTCCTGATATCCGTTAAATATTTGGGAGAGGGACCTAGGAACCAGGAGGTCCCGGGTTCGATTCCCGGGGAGGGCACATGCCCGGGTGGCGGGTTCGATCCCCAGTGTGGGGCGTGCAGAAGGCAGCCGATCCATGATTCTCTCTCATCATTGATGTTTCTCTCTCTCTCCCTCTCCCTTCATCTCTGAAATTAATTTAAAAAAAAAATAAAAGTTTAAAAAATGGACGCCAGCTTAAGAGAAAAAAAAAGGGGGAGACACGCCCGCCCGGGGTGAGGCTGGAGCTCCCGGTCCTGAGCGCCCCAGGCGGGGTTGCTGTGGAGACGGCAGGAGCGGGCGGGGCGCCTTACCACCAGCAGGGCGAAGAGGATGACGCCGCAGCTCCACATGTCCGCCCGGCGGCCGTCGTACTTCTCCCCCTGGACGGGAGGGAGCGGGGCCGTGACCATCACACCATCTCCACAGCCCCCCGCCCCCCCACCTGCTCCGCACTCACCTTGATCACCTCTGGGCACGCGTAGTGCGGGGACCTGAGGGAGAGACAGGGGGTGGGGGTGAGCCTCGGCCGTCTCAGCCCGCCCCGGCCCGGGCGGCCGCCGGACTCACCCGCAGCTCGTCTCCAGGAGGCTGTCCCCCACCTGCAGGGACGCCATGCCGAAGTCCGCGATGCGGATGTTGTTCTTCTCGTCCAGCAGCAGGTTCTCCGGCTTCAGGTCTCTGTGGCTGAGACAGGCGGGTGGGCGGGGCTCAGCTCCGAGGGGGCGGGGCTAGGCTCAGAGGGGAGGGACTCAGGCCAGAGGGGCGGGGCTAGGCTCAGAGGGGAGGGACTCAGGCCAGAGGGGGTGGGGCTCAGCTCAGAGTGGGCGGGACTCCGCTGAGGGGTGGGCTCAGCTCAGAGTGGGCGGGACTCCGCTCAGAGGGGCGGGGCTGGCTCAGAGGGGCGGGGCTGGCTCAGAGGGGCGGGACTCCGCTCAGAGGGGCGGGGCTCAGCTCAGAGGGGGCGGGGCTGGAAGCCCCGATGATAGACAATTTCACGCAGGCCCCATCCCCCCGCTTCCCCATTATGAACTCAGGGTGAATCTCTCCCCCACACCCCTACATCCCTTCCCACTGTATTAATTTTGCGAGAGACCCCAGATGTCATATTCCTCTTCCTACAAATATTTGAATATGTAGGAAGTGAGAGGGGTTTTTAAAAAATAATTTTTAGCCCTAGCTGGTTTGGCTCAATGGATAGTGTCGGCCTGCGGCCTGAAGGGTCCCGGGTTCAACTCCAGGTCAGGGCACATGCCTGGGTTGTGGGCTTGATCCCCAGTAGGGGGCGTGTGGGAGGCAGCTGATCAATGATTCCCTCTCACCATTGATGTTTCTATCTCTTTCTCCCTTCCTCTTTGAAATCAATAAAAATATATTAAAAATAATCTTTCTTTTTAATTTATTTTTATATATGTTTTTAATCCTCCCTCAAGAATATTTTTCCATTGATTTTTTAGGGAGAGTGGGAAGAGAGAAGGAAAGACAGAGAGAGACATCGATGTGAGAGAAACACATCAATTGGTTGCCTCCTGCACGAGCCCTGACCAGGCCCCGGGCCAGGGAGGAGCCTGCAACCAAGGTACGTACCCTTGACCAGAATCAAACCCAGGACCCTTTGGAATCGAACCCAGGCCGACGCTCTACCCACTGAGCCAAACCGGCCAGGGCTGGGAACCTTGATTATTGACAATGTCATGCATGCCCCAAAGTACAGAGACTATAGGGAAGCCCCCTGCGCCTACCCATCCCCCGGTTTCCCCATTATGAACTCAGGGCGGATCTCTCGTCCACACTCCTCACATATGCTTTCCCTCTCCCACTGGGTTATTTTGTGAGAGACCCCAGATGTCCTATTACTTTACCCACAAATATTTGAATACGTACGAAGTGAGAGTGTTTTAGGTAAGCAGGGCTGATACTGAGCTAGCTCTTTAAATATTAAAATGATTTCCCTACTGAATAATAAAAGGAATACTGCCACCTCAGGCTTGGGACAAGCTCCCTCTCTTCTCCCTGGCCGAACGGCTCCAGCTTTAAGGGTTTAATGTCGAGGCCCAGGGCGGAGGCGGGGCCCAAGGATTCCACAGTTTCTGTTGGAAGTGGTA
Organism: Ia io; assembly: GCA_025583905.1. Taxonomy (NCBI): domain Eukaryota; kingdom Metazoa; phylum Chordata; class Mammalia; order Chiroptera; family Vespertilionidae; genus Ia; species Ia io. Next base: position 50,170,526 of record JAJQQW010000021.1, on the reverse strand, counting down.
ACTGGGTCATACTGCACCGCCCCCTAGAGGTCAGTGTTTTTAATGCCAGGGTTTTGACAGTCCTGTCAATGGGGAGGTGATGACAATTGAAATGGGCGGCCTTTTATCACCCAGCTTAACCCCGGAGTCTGAGGCCCTCCACCCCACCTCCAACCCCATCCCAGAGAGGGAGGGGTGCAAACAGATGAGGCTGAGAGACGAGCTGACGGCACCCTTTTTTACACTGTCATTAATCATAAAAATGCCGCCTGTTTAATGTCTTCCTTTGGCTTTGTTAATCCTCACCCCAGGATATTTTTCCATTGATTTTTAGAGAGTGGAAGGGGGGAGGGAGGAGAGAGAGAGAGAGAGAAACATTGATGTGAGAGAGACACATCGATCGGCCGCCTCCTGCACGTGCCCCCAACGGGCCGGGGTTGGAACCTGCAACCCAGGTACATGCCCTTGACTGGGATCGAACCCGGGATCCGCTGGTACACAGCCCGACGCTCTAACCACTGAGATACTCCAGTCAGGGCTGTAATATCTTGTTTTGAGAGCTCAAGGCAATTCTATGAGTAAAGGACATATGTGCGTTCATATGCCAAAAAATGCACCTCAACCTTACCTCCCACCAGACACAAACAGGAATTTGAAATGGATCCCAGGGCTATGCCCAAGAGCTAAAACTACACAACCCTAGAGCCTTGGTCGGCAAACTGTGGCTCGCGAGCCACATGCGGCTCTTCCACAAAATACCACGGCCTGGGCGAGTCTACTTTGAAGAAGTGGCGTTGGAAGAAGTTTAAGTTTAAAAAATTTGGCTCTCAAAAGAAATTTCAATCGTTGTACTGTTGATATTTGGCTCTGTTGACTAATGAGTTTGCCGACCACTGGGCTAGAGGAACACAGGAGGAAACCGAAGGGACCTTGAACTGCCCCAAAGATGTCTCTAGGACAGAAAAACCACCAACTACAAAGGAAAAAATTCCACTAGCTGGAGGTCATCACATTTTAAAATTTTGCTTTTTTTTTTTTTTTAAAGATTATTCCCATTTTAAAAATTGATTTGAGAGAGAGAGAGAGAGAGAGAGAGAGAGAGAGAGAGAGATCAGAGAGGAACATCTATCAGTTGCCTCCGGCACCAGCCCTGGCCAGGGATCGAACCTGCCACGTTTCGGTGCATGGGACGATGTTCCAACCACGTGGGTCCCGCTGGCCAGGGCTAAAACCTTTGCTTTTCATAAAACATTGTTATGGAGCCTGACTGGCGTGGCTCAGTGGTTGAGCATCGACCCAAGAACCAGGAGGTCGTGGTTGGATTCCCGGTCAGGGTAATGCTCAGGTTGCAGGCTCCATCTCTGGTGGAGGGCGTGCAAGAGGCTTCCCATAGATGGTTCTCTCTCATCATTGATGTTTCTCTCTCCCTCTCCCTCCTTCCATTTCCCTTCCTTTCTCTGAAATAAATAAAAACATATTTAAAAACCAAAAAACAAACAAAAAACACCCACCATTATTAGAGAAATGCAGAAGCATGTCACGGATGGGAAGAAAATACTTGAAAAAAAACACATCCGGTCACAGATTCATCCCTGGAATAAGTCACTCTCACAGCTCAATCATAAAAAGACAGGGAACTCAGCCCTGACTGGTTTGGCTCAGTGGACAGAGCGTCGGCCTGAGGACTGAAGGGTCCCAGGTTCAATTCTGGTCAAGGGCATGTACCTTGGTTGCAGGCATATCCCCAGTGGGGGGTGTGCAGGAGGCAGCTGATCGATGTTTCTCTCTCATTGATGTTTCTAACTTATCTTTCTCCCTTCCTCTCTGTAAAAAATCAATAAAATGTATAAAAAAAAAAAAAAGGCAGGTGATGTTTTAGAGAGGGTGGAAGAGAGCGGGAAAGACAGAAATATCGATGTGAGAGAAACACACCAATTGGTTGCCTCCTGCACGAGCCCTGACCAGGGCCCGGGCTGGGTAGGAGCCTGCAACTGAGGTAGAAAAAAACTTAGACCTATCAGTCCGCAGGCCCAGGCTCCATCCACTGACCCAAACCAGCTAGGGCTGAGCATGTCTTTTTAAAAAGAAAGAAAGAAAAAGAAAAGATCTTAAAATTAGATAGTGGTAATTGTTAGGTTGTACAACTCTGAATATAACAAAAACCACCGAGTTCTATATTTTAAAAGGGTGGATTTGATAGTATGTGAATTATATCTCAATAAAGCTATTATTAAAAAAAAAAAAAAAAAAAGTCAGTCCTAACGGGTTTGGCTCAGTGGATAGAGCACCAGCCTGCAGACTGAAGGGTCCCAGGTTCGATTCCGGTCAGGGGCATGTACCTTGGTTGCAGGCACATCCCCAGTAGGGGGTGTGCAGGAGGCGGCTGATGGATGTTTCTCTCTCATCAATGTTTCTAACTCTCTCTCCCTCTCCCTTCCTCTCTGTTAAAAATCAATAAAATATATTATTAAAAAAAAAAAAAGCCAGGTGCTGACAAGCGTTGGCGAGGATGTCGAGACACTGGAGCCCTCAGAGGCTGCTGGCGAGGATGTGGAATGGTGCAGCCGCTTGGAAAACGGTCTGGCTCCTCCTCAAAGGCTACACAGAGTCACCGTATGACCCAACAATGCCACTCCTAGGCATGCACCCAAGAGAGCTGAAAACATGGGCACACACCAAACCCGGACACACGAACGTCCGTGTTATTCGTCACTGCCCCAAAGGAGAAAAGCCACCCTGTCCACCCGCGGTGGTGGAGAAACACACACGGCTGAGCCACGCGTGGAGTACTACTCAGCCATGAAAAAGAGTGTCGCCCGCTACAACCTCCAGGGCCCTGGAACACGTTTTGCTCAGTGAAAGGAGCCAGTCTCAAAGGCCACATCCAGTAGGATTCTGTTTCTATGGACGGTCCCACAGGTGAAGCCCTAGGCACTGGAAGCAGAGGTGTGGGGGTGCCCCTCACCAGATGGAGTAGCTGTGGCAGAAGTCCAGCGCCGACACGATCTGGCGGAAGAACTTCCGGGCCTCCTTGGGGGTCAGTCTCCCCTTCTTCACCAGGTAGTCAAACAGCTCACCTCCAGAGACATGCTCCAGAACCAGGTACCTGAAGGACACGGAGCGGGCAGAGGGCTGGAAGGGGCATGCGCAGAACCAAAGAGCCTGGTCCCCCTCTTCCATCGGTGCCTTGACCCCAGCACAAGACCTCAATCCCACTGGCCCCTGAAGGCAGAGAACCCCAATTCCCATGAGTCCCTGGAAGGAGGAGGAGGAGGAGGAGGAGGAGGAGGAGGAGGAGGAGGAGATGACTCCAATTCCCATGGGTCCCTGGGAGGAAGGGCTTCCAATTCCCATTCATCCTTGGTAGAGACTCCATTTTCCATCAGCCCCTGAGAGGAAGATACCCTAGTTCCCATCAGCCTTTGGGAAGACAAAATTCAATTGCCATCAACCCAGGGCAGCAGACACTCCTATGTCAATGTCATAGATAGAAACATCAGTGATGAGAGAGTATCATTGATGGGCTGCCTCCTGCACGCTCCCTACTGGATCATGCCCACAACCTGGGCATGTGCCCTTGACTGGAATCGAACCTGGGACCCTTCATTCCACAGGCTGACGCTCTATCCACTGAGCCAAACCAGCTAGGGCAGTGGTTGGCAAACCGCGGCTCTCGAGCCACATGCGGCTCTTTGGCCCCTTGAGTGTGGCTCTTCCACAAAATACCACAGCCTGGGCGAGTCTATTTTGAAGAAGTGGCGTTAGAAGAAGTTTAAGTTTAAAAAATTTGGCTCTCAAAAAAAGAAATTTCAATCGTTGTCCTGTTGATATTTGGCTCTGTTGGCTAATGAGTTTGCCGACCACTGAGCTAGGGCAACACTTTGACTCTTAATTGTTTCAGGAGATAAGGCAACTGGGTTAGAGCCTGGAGGGCGAGACCCTCCAATTATGATAGGATTCTGGGAAATAAAGACCCCTCCATCGCCACATACTCATTAGTCCCTGGAACGCCAAGCATCTTACTCCCGTAGACCCTAGGATGAAGAAACTCAAATTCTCACTAATTCTTGGCAATAATGATGGCAGTGTGCACCAACCTAAGTCAACTTCTGTGAAGAAAAAGACTACAACTTCCATCAGCCCCAGGGAGGTGGGAAAATAAAATGCCCAACTCGCCTAAGGCTCTGGGACCACCAGCCACCTGGATTCTAAAGACTCCAAATCCCATGAGGCTCTGGGAGGTTAAAACTCTAACTCCCATCAGCCCCTGGAAAACAAAAGCTCAATTTCTATGCCCCTTTGGGAGGCTGAGAGTCCTCTGGGAAGCAGAACTCCCACTGAGTGGGAGTGATAGCACCTGCAGCCACAGCAACACCTGGGGAAGCCGAGGACTACAATTCCCATGAGCCCCTGGGGCCATGGCAGCCTCCGGCCTGGGAAACCCACCCCAGCAACTGATGGGTGTCGGAGCCAGTTCCTCCTGGACACTGTGTGGCGGGGTCAGCGGGGCTGTCCTCTCTCCTGCAGCCCAGCTGTCCCTTGGGTCACCAGAGTCCAGACAAAGGCCTATTGTCTGAAGCCTGGCCAGCTGGACCCCACCCCCAACCTTCCTGGGGGGTTGTGGGGTGGTAATTGACTTTGAAATAGGGACTCAGAACTCCCAAGGAGTCCCATTGTTGGGGTGTCCACTCATAGCACTTGAGAGTCACATTGGGGGCGAAGGGGGCCTCCCAAAGCTCCAGAGTGGGGGTTTGGGAGGAGGCAGGAATCCCTGGGCCCCATGGCCTTAGCAAACGGGGGGGGGGGGGGGGGGGAAAGGAGGAGAACCTGCTCTTAGCTAAGGGGACCCAGATTACCCAGTCAGTATAGCGTGCCCTGCAGTTCAGGAGGGCGGGGGACGGGGTGGCGAGCAAGGGGGCTGGATCGGCCTCTGCCCCCCACTCATGGGAGGTTAAAACTCTAACTCCCATCAGCTTGGCAGTCCTGCCTACCCCCAACATCAAGCCAGGTCAGTGTGGGGACAGTCAGGCCTACGTGTGTGCAGGGGGGTGTCCCTGCCCGGGGACCTCAAGTTTTCCCAGGCCGCTCCAGCCTGGTTTCGGACAGGTGCCGCCCTGGGAGCTGGGGGAGGGCGCGTGGGGGGCTGGGCGTCTATAAATACCTACAAATATTTCTTGTTCTCGTAGACATCGTGCAGCTTGAGGACGTGTGGGTGTTCGATGAGCTTCAGGATGGCGATCTCCCGCTCCACCTGGGACAGGTGATGGCGACAGAGGAATGGAGGTCAGAACAGCCGGTCTCCCTCGCCCACCTTCCCAAAGAGTCCTCCTCCCCCGAAACACACTTGAACACACACACACACACACACACACACACACACACGCACGCACGCACACGCACGCACACACCTTCATCAGCACCGATTCCGACAGCTTCTCCCGGTTCACGATCTTGATGGCGACCTTCTGGCCCGTGATGCAGTGGACGCCGAGCTTAACCAGCCCTGGGGAGCGGAATTGAGCATGTGGGGGTTGCCCTGGCCAGTGTGGCTCAGTGGATAGAGCGTCGGCCTGGGGGATGAAGGCTCCCGGGTTCTATCCCGGTCAAGGGCACATGCCCGGGGTTGCAGGCTCCATCCCCAGTAGGGGGCGTGCAAGAGGCAGCCGATCAGTGGTTCTCTCTGCTCATGGATGTTTTTCTCTCTCCCTCTCCCCCTCTGAAATCAATAAAAACATATTTAAAAAAAGAAAATGTGGGTGTTGTTCTATAGCACCCACCCCGCTCTGGCTCCTAAGGCGCCCCCCGTGCCACCTGCCTCCCCCCGCCCTTCCCTTGCCGGCTGGTTCCTGGTGGCCTGGGTTACCCTGACCTGAAGTCCTGTGGGCCACCAGCTGCCAGCCCAACTCAGCTCTCTCCCACTCACCGAATTCTGCTCCTCCTGATGGTCCCTCCACCCACAGCCGCCCTGACTCTCACCCCTCAGGGCCTGTGAGAGTCCATCTGTCCACTGTGTCTCCATAGTTTGGTCTCCCCATCTGCCTCCTTCAACCCTCTCTCTCTCCCTCAACCCCTCACTTCCTTGCATTCTCTGAGCGTCAATCTTCTGGAGACTCCGTGTCTCCCGAGGAAGATAATTTCATGTTCCCTCCCTTCCCAAACCATCCCTCCGCTTCCTCCCAAACCCTCATCTTCCAATTCTCTTCTCTGATCTGCTGCTCATTGCAGCTGTAGCTGGGAGCATGCACACCCCAAAGAAACCCCAAAGCCACAAACCCAGGAGCCCAGGCCCAGCCCTCCTCCCTCAGACCCAGGAGCCCAGGCCCCAGCCCTCCTCCCTCAGACCCAGGAGTCCAGGCCCCCAGCCCTCCTCCCTCAGACCCAGGAGCCCAGGCCCCAGCCCTCCTCCCTCAGACCCAGGGGTCCAGGCCCCCAGTCCCTCCTCCCTCAGACCCAGGAGCCCAGGCCCAGCCCTCCTCCCTCAGACCCAGGAGTCCAGGCCCCCAGCCCTTCTCCCTCAGACCCAGGAGTCCAGGCCCCAGCCCCTCCTCCCTCAGACCCAGGAACCCAGGCCCCCAGTTCCTCCTCCTCCCTCAGACCCAGGAGTCCAGGCCTCTAACCCCCTCCTCCCTCAGACCCAGGAGCCCAGGCCCCAGGCCTCCTCCCTCAGACCCAGGAGTCCCAGGCCCCCAGCGCCTCCTCCCTCAGACCCAGGAGTCCAGGCCCCCAGCCCCCTCCTCCCTCAGACCCAGGAGTCCAGGCCCCAGGCCTCCTCCCTCAGACCCAGGAGTCCCAGGCCCCCAGCCCCTCCTCCCTCAGACCCAGGAGTCCAGGCCCCCAGCCCCTCCTCCCTCAGACCCAGGAGTCCAGGCCCCAGGCCTCCTCCCTCAGACCCAGGAGTCCAAACCCCCAGCCCTCCTCCCTCAGACCCAGGAGTCCAGGCCCCCAGCCCCTCCTCCCTCAGACCCAGGAGTCCAGGCCCCAGGCCTCCTCCCTCAGACCCAGGAGTCCCAGGCCCCCAGCCCCTCCTCCCTCAGACCCAGGAGTCCAGGCCCCAGGCCTCCTCCCTCAGACCCAGGAGCCCAGGCCCCCAGCCCCTCCTCCCTCAGACCCAGGAGTCCAGGCCCCCAGCCCCTCCTCCCTCAGACCCAGGAGCCCAGGCCCCCAGCCCCTCCTCCCTCAGACCCAGGAGTCTTGGTTCCTGGCTCCCTCCTCCCTCAGACCCCAGGCCCATGGCCCCTTCCTTCCCATAACTCAGGAATCCAGGTCAGCAACACCTTCCCACTCTCTTCACTGGGATCTGCGGTCTCTCCCCTCCTACCCCCCACCTCGGCCCCGGCCCTCGGTTTCACAGACACCCTGGGCCCATCCCTGGGACCCAGGTGTCCAGCTCCCACCCCACCGGGCAGGAAGGAGGCCGTGTCTGGCGGGCAGTGTGCAGCCATCTCGAAGGATGCGCCCCCTCCACAGCCGCTGCTGGGGGCCTGCCTCTCTCCCCCCCCCCCCCGCGTCTCCCTCTCTGAGCCCGGGCCCCCCACGAGGCCCGCAGCCTGGAAAAGGGGGCGGATGCTGCAGACCCCGTCGCCCCGGCCTCACTCGGGTCTCCCAGGGCCCCGGCCGGAGGGCAGCGCGCAGGGAAGCGGCCTCGCGGGCGGGCGCACTGCACCAAGCCCTCCGGGCGCCTCCGGCCGCGGCCCCGGGAGCCCGGGAGCCCGGGTCCGAGACCGCCCCACCTCCATCCTGGGACCCTGATTC